>CM031235.1:770689248-771127298 GCA_018340775.1 Taxus wallichiana var. yunnanensis
CTCATCTTCTTCACTATTTTGAGTTTTTCGAGTCTCTATACTCTCTGTATTCTCATAAATGGTCATCATACAACTTACCTATTTGACATTCATCATTTTTACCCCTTTTGGTCAAATTGTTCTTTTCCCATAGTAATCGGCCTCGGTTACACTTGAACCATCATCGGTCATCCATAACCGGCATCAGTTACCTGTGTTGATTCTCAACTGATACATTACCCAAATCCACCTACAAACACCTATTTTTCTCTTTCTATTGCATTCTGTGTCATATGTAGGCTACATCATCACCTGATATACATTCATTCACATGGTGTTGACTCATAACCAAGCTAACACTCTTATATTCCACGCTAGTCGTCAACCACTCCCACCTAGTCCTTCACCACCCTTTATCCTGTCACCCATGGATCCAACCCTACCTACCACCATTACTAGAAACAATGAGTTCACACAACTCCTCGATCAAAATCCCACAACCTTACAATTCTACCTTTCCCACTCTTCCACCCGGACTCCTCAGGTCAGTTGATATATGGCATGCCTGTATCCATCTCTCCTACCCTTATCCCCACTTTTACATCAGCCCCTACTAGTTTAGTGTTACCTTCACCTGACTTTACCCCATGGTTTTGCAGCTAGACCCATACCCACTATGACCATTACATCTACGTAGTATCAGTCACACTGTAGTATTTATTGTTACCTCATTGACCACCTAGACCATAACCCCATCTACACCCATTATCTCACGAATACCAATTGCACAACACAACCGATCATGGTGTCGGTGACCCTACTCCATTCCGAATCTTGTCCTCTCCATCCATAGTCTTTTCCCCAATCACTACTAGAGTCACTTTGACCTATTTCATCTACATTCATATATATTATCATCAATCCCTCTTATCTATTTCATCATTCATTTGGGATATATGCCCTCTATATCAATCCCCTATTCTCAACCTTCCTATTCGGCACCACCATATACTGGAATGCCACCCACATCACATGTTCAGTACCATCCCTCTTATGCCACAGAGGAGCCCTTCCATCACAACCTACTAATGACCTCATCAAATTAATGATGGAAAGGATGCAGACACTAAAAGCATCGGTTTCTAGCTCACGTAATTCTCTCACCTATACGATGAAATTTGTAATGAGCCCATTCATCCATCCATTCCTATTCGCCCATACCCCGTACATTGGGAAATGCCAAAATTCAACCATTTCAATAGTAAAGAAGACCCACAACAACATTTGTGGTCTTTCAAACATGGGTGTTACCGATCGCCATGATGACACTTTACTCTTACAAACCTTCCGATGTCCCTCACAGACCTGCATTAGACTAGTACAGTGGGCTACCCAAACATTCCATCTACTCATTTAATCAAGTAGCCCAAGCCTTCTTAGACCACTTCTCAATCAACATTGTCAAGAAAGTCACCATGACTGATCTTTACTCCACATGATAGTATGACGACGAGTCTATCACTGACTTTGTCACTCATTGGCGCAACCTAATTAACCAGCTCACATTTCAATTACCTCAAACTAACTCATAGAGTTGTTTACTCAGGGCTTGTGCTAGACACATCTCACCAACCCTATAGGTGCAGACCTTCCACACTTTTGACAAGGCATTCACCATGGCACAAAAATTGGAGATTCATGCTATCAAAGAAAAGAAAATTCAGCTACGTAACAAGAACATCACGTTTAAATCAAATGATGCTTCTTCATCTTCAAACCCCAAAACAACTATTCAAAACCTAAAGGATCTTCCAATGCCATAGTTCTCAAGCTGGACCCTCTCACCCATCAAACCAAGCCAAACCTTCTTCTAATCTCTCTCATGTCCAAGATTTCCAGTTCAGATGAGAACAATGAAAGTACACTTCAATAGAGAACCTTATTCTTCTATTTTGGAAAATCTTATTAAGGATGGTTCCATTACCCTTCCACCTATAAAACCACACACTAGTTTTTACCCGATCACCCCATGCCCGCGTGGTATAAAGAACATGACTTTTGCAACTATCATCATGTCAAAGGTCATAGCGATGATAACTACATCACCTTTAATAATATCATCCAAGAAATGTTAGACAACAGAGATCTAGTCTTGGATAACCCAAATGCACCCACTAACCAAAACCTACATATCTTCAAAAATTCATTCCCTAATCATGCCCCATCTTCCAACCAAACTGGTGACACTTCAACCAATGATAGCAATGTCCATGAGGTCCACACCATTTTCGAGGACATACCAGTTACTTCCTAACTACCCCATGTTCCTTCCATAGATGAAATCTTAGCCCGAGCTCCCCTACCTACATAGGAACCTATTTCATCTACTCCTCCACCATAGAGGAACCCCCTTCATTTTCTCCTTCACCTGTGGAAGAGCCTATAATTAGCATGCCACCTTTGGCCCCTCAAATTACCGAGTAGTCATCAAGTGACACCTCTCCTACTCATAGGAGATACATGTCACAACCTACACCATCACAAGGAGAGTCCACCTTGTCTAGCCCATCCTCTCCTCTACCCATGGAGGATCATATCAAAATATCATTTCCTTTAGATGACCATTCATCAAACCTTCAAGATCTCGTTGGTCTACTTTCAGCTCTCTTACCCACAGAATCTGAGGCTAGCCATTTCCTATGTCTCAAACACATTTTATGGGATTTCTACTCAATCCACATCATCCCCACTTACAATAGTACCATTTTCACACCTGCTGATCACCTGGACTATGTTGATAGAGCCTTACTTTGGGGACGTCTTCTACTTCCTGCTTCAACCCAAATGCAGTTGTCACTCACCGACACCTCCACAATCTATCCAAAAGTGTTTCAAGTGACCAAACCAAACACAACCATGACTATTACAACACCTTCCATGTCATCACCCATAGCTCAACACACACCTCTTCCCACAACCCAACATACACCTACACCCAAACACCTTCCCACGCCTATATCATCTCCCTTACCTAAACCCATCACTACCTTAGGGGTCATGCCGACATCAAACCTTACTCACCCACCCATCAAATTAGATTTAGCCACATCTTCCCAAACTAACACTAAACTTATTCTGGCCCCTAAAAAGAAGACCCAACCTCCTAGGCCTCATACACCAACCTCACCTACCACACCATTATCACCTTCACCCCTTCCATCAATCCTAGGACCTCACCCCTCGACCCTGCCAAGAAACCTTCTTCCACCAAAACCAAGAATGCAGCAGCCCACCTCCTCATCACGACCTCTAATATACCCAAATAAATCCACATAACCCCCACCATCACCCATGACCTTCTTACCACCCATACCACCACTACCTTCCATAACTTCTTCACTACCCATGACACTCTCCTCTCTTCCACTCACACCTTCCACATGATCTCTACCAACGACCACTATTGCACCATGATTATCCCCATGGGTAACTTACCCCCTTCCACCATCTACTTTTCCTTCTACATCTCGTACCCCCATGTCACCTTTTCCCAAGAAGGTGCAACCTAAAGCTAAAAATCCACTACCCTCTAATAAGGTAGTTAAACCAACCAAACCTTCCATCACCAACTCTTCTACCATGCCCATACCCAAGCAGATGCAACCAAGACCTAAGACCACTCCACACACCAAACTAGTGGACCAACCCATTCCCCCTCTTATAAAGCCTCTTCCTCCATAATCAGCCACACCTATACCCAAACCCACACTCACCTCCCATTGTGATCCACTAGTAGGGTCCTATGCCAAAATCTTAACCAATCTCCTCAAAACCTCTGTCATCACATTACCACCTCTTAGACCTTATGACCCACTCAAACCCAAACCAAAAGGGTTTGAAAAAACTAAAATTTGTGCCTACCATCGTGTGCTAGGACATGATGTAGAGAATTGTAAGGCTTTAAAACCACCCTTGTCTAATTATGTCCTCCCAAAGAAAATTTTGATGACGACGATCTTCTTGATGAGGACCCCATTTCACCTTCACCAATTTCCCCAGATCTTCTTCCATTACCTACTCAATGACCAATATCTCCACCCCCACAACTCTTTGATCCACCCCGAGATTTGAGATCAACATGATCAACATTACCACCCATGCCCAGAAAGATAAAGGAAAGGAAAAGGCAACTAGCCCATCAACCAACCATGTACCCAACATACCATCTACACCCACACCCAAAGTCACCATTCGAGGTCCTACATATCCTATTTCCAATGGGGTCACACATTGCACAATGCTAAAACAACTACACCAATCCCCCTCAAAATGTCTTTATATGACCTCGTCCAAACCTCTGAGTCACATCATCAAGCCCTCATGGAGGTCCTTTAATCTATTGAGGTTTTACCAAATGACCCCACACCCATGGCCTCCATCATTACCCCTCACCACGTAGCCTCTCTCACTAGGTCATCACCTTCCTCTACGCCTCCACCTACTCACCAAGTAGCCACCCTCAACTTTTTAGATGAAGAGATCACTCCCTTCCAGTCTAATGACCCCGAACCCTACTCTTTTCATCTCCATCTTTATCGATAATATACACATATGATGTGTTATGATCAATGGTGGTGCTAGTATTAACATCATCTCCTCCCATGCATATGACCAAATGTGCATACCTACCAATTGTATGCATGGTAACCTAGTTATGTTGCGCTCCTTCAATGATGTCATGACCTCTACCCTAGGTACCATCATTCTCCATGTCCGTGCATGGGTCCCCACACTATCCCAAAACTTTTCTATGTCCTAGAAGGGAATTCTAGTATAATTTGTTGCTTGGTCGACCTTGGATCCGTGCCATGGGTTGTGTCCCTTCAACTTTACACCGTTGCCTCAAATTTGAACACGAGGGACATAATTACACCATCCTTTACAACCATCACCTTTCAAGACCTATAACATGCTATACCAGCCCAATGATGTGCTTGTACCAATCAAGGCATCTACCACTATCCCTACTTCACCTTCACCTATAAGCCCATCCACCAAGACTACCACCACCTCTCCCACATCTAACCTTGCTATCCCTACTGCCGCTGTAGCCTCTACCACTGACTCACTTGTTTCCCCATCATCTAGTGAGTCATCTATCCCCACTACCACATATCAACTACTGATCCCTTAGAAGGTTTTTTTCAATGCCTCACTCTAGGGGAATATCGCCTATACAATATTGACACCTTCCTCACCCCGTAAGAGTATGGGAACTTGTGTCAACACCCCAGTTATGACATCCGCATAGGCGAGGTTTTTCCTTATGGTCCCTCCCCACCTTCATACTAATCTAACATATGGGGGACTTGATATTTCCACCTATAAACCCGAACCTCCATCCCAAACCCAACCATTTTTCATCGACCTACACTCCCTCACTAACTGCCACTTCTTTCTCACACTTTCCTCCACCAGTGCGCATGGAAAGGATTTGGCTTTGGATTTTATGAACAGGGCCTCCATACTATCATTTCATGTACCTCTCGTAAACATAATGACCGTAGTGGCATTGGTTTTGATGCACCACTTCCCAAGAAGGCTTGTGTCTGACCTCATTCAAGGTGAAACACCTTCCCCACCTCATTCACCCATGTTACCATCTTCACCCATGGAGTCCATAGATCCCGAATCTATTCCCCTAACTTTTTTTTTTTTCATAAACACCATTTCCTGGGACCTCGAACTATCAATGTGATGGTGAGGCTCCTCTTCTCTCCCATTCCTATATTCTGACATGATTGATGATGATACACCTTCTATTAATGTCATTTAATGTCAGGATGATGAATCCATTCTCACTTACCTAGGTGCAGAAGATTCTTATATTCACCGGTCATTACCTTCTGAGATGCAAACCATGTTGAACAAATTAACCATCAAAATCAACATTAACACTCAAGATGACCCACACATTCTAAAGATCAACCAATCCTTAGACGCTACTAAATAGGAAGCCTTCACCTCTTTCCTTTAGGACCATAACAACATGTTTTCCTGGTCCTATGCCGATATGCCTAGTATTGACCCAAAAATCGTGGTCCACAATATCGTAACCATTCCTGATGCCAAACCCATCAAACAAAGTTGTGGAAAATGCATCCTCACATTTCTCTTCTGGTCAAAGAAGAGCTTCAACGCCTTCTCTCAGTTTCCTTCATCTTACCCATTGACTATCCCCAATGGATTTCTAACATCGTTCATATCACAAAGGTGACATAGGGGACTCTAGCATTTGCAATGGACTTCCATGACCTCAACCTAGCTTGTCCCAAAGATGATTTTCCCTACCTAGACATTGACCAACTAGTTGATCTCACCACTGGCCATGAAATGCTATCACTCATGGATGGTTTCTCGGGCTACAATCAAATATTACTAGCTCCAAGAAGATCAACACAAGACTACCTTCATCACCCCTTGGGGGACTTTCTACTATCGAGTCATGCCTTTTGGCCTTAAAAATGTTGGTGCTACATATCAGCGAGCCATGACTTACATCTTCCATGACATCATGCATCACATATTGGAAGATTACGTAGATGATATTTTGGCCAAATCTAAACATCAAACCAAACACCTACCCATCCTTAAGGTCATCTTTGACCACCTCATCAAGTATTATGTTTATCTTCAACCAAAGAAGTGTCTTTACGGTACTTTCTAGAAAACTCTTGGGTTTCATCATTTCTTTGCATGGCATAGAAGTCGATCCTACTAAAGTCAAGGCTATTCTAGAAATGCCTCCACCCACTAATCTCCATCAACTTTGAAGCCTACAAGGTAAGTTATAATCTATTCATCATTTTATCTCACATCTTTCCAACCATTGTCAACCATTTCATCATCTTCTCAAGAAAGACATGTCATTCAAATGGGATGATGAATGCCATAAAGCCTTCAAGCCTTAAAACAATACCTCCTTCAACCACCAGTGCTCATTCCTCCTAAGGATGACCAACCCTTTTACCTATATATTTCTGCCACTGACCATTCTTTAGGTGTCATGCTCACTCATCATGATGAGCAACACAGAGAGCAAGTGGTTTATTACATAAGTTGTACCCTTCTGGACTACAAAAATAGATATACCCACACCAAAAAAATCTACCTAGCCTTAGTTTTCATTACCACTAAACTCCACCATTACCTACTCAACCACAAAACCTTCATTATTACCAATACTAGACCCCTTACACTATATGTATGCCAAACCCTATCAACATCAATGTGCCACGTTGGCTTATGCTTCTTTCCGACCTCGACCTTGAATTCATCCATCAAAATTCCATCAAGGGCCAAGCTATCACTACCAATTAGTCTGATGCACACCTATTTCTAGGAATCAACCATCTAACTTTGATTTCCTAGATGAGTCTATAGCTACCCTCTCCTTAGATGAACCTACTTACCAAATGACACTCTTCTTTGATGGCTCTAAGTGTCAGTGTGGGGGTGGGGCTGGTGTTATCCTCATTCCTCTTGATGGTGAACCTATGCCTTTGTCTTTTAAAATCAATTTTGATTGTACAAACAATATTTTTGAATACTGAAGCACTCGTATTGGGTCTCCAGGCTGCTTATGCCTGGATGTTAAGTCCATCAATATCTTTGGTGATTCTCAACTAGTTATAAACCAAGTCAATGGAATCTACCAATGTTGTAATGAGATACTTCAAAAGTATAAACATCACGTAGATATACTTTTGACCACCTTTGATCCTACGCACTTCAAACCACCCCACGTTCTACTAATAAATTTGTGGATACCATGGCCTACTTGGCTTCTCAGATACCTACTTCACCCACTAACTCTAAAATCTTTGTCACAATACAAAGGCTACAATCACCCTCTTATTTACCTCATGAAGTCTACTCCATTAAAACCATTGCACTTGACCCACGTGACCTTTGGTATAAGAAATATGCATACTATCTTTCCCTTTCCATTCTACCCACCGATCTCACTCATAATGGACAACGTGCCTTTCTTAAAAGTGTCTCTCATTATGTCATCATGGGTGGTCTTCTTTATAAGTGTGGCTTTGACGGTATTCTCTTACGATGCCTTACAAGTTTTGAAATTCCCTACACCATTAAGGAAGTTCACGATGGAATTTGTGGAGGCCACTTTAGTGGTTTAGCTGTCACAAAAATGCATTCTTCACCTTGGCTATTATTGGCCAACCTTAAACCGTGACTATTGTGATTATGTCAAATGTTGTGTGAAATGCCAACAACATGCTAATCTCCATCACACACCTAGTCATGCCTTATAGGTCACATGAGACCTTTGGCCTTTCTCTTAATGGGGTTTGGATCTTGTCGGTGAGATCAATCCCCATTCTTCACAATGCCACCAATGGATCATAACCACTACTGAATATTACACTAAATGGGTAGAGGCCATTCCCCTCATTTCTACAAAATTCAAGAAAATATGTGAATTCATCAACCATCACATCATTTTTCACTTTGGTGTTCCTCACCACCTCATCACTGATAATGGAAAGCAATTAAAAAACCCTACACAAACTATGTGACACTTTTGGCATCCAACTCAATTTCTCATCACCTTATTACCCACAAACCAATGGCCAAGCTGAATCAACCAATAAAACCTTGAACAAAATTCTTATGAAAGTAGTCAATGATACTTGGGAAGGATTGGCATACGCACATTCCTTTCACCTTGTGGGCTTATCACACTAGTATTCACACTTCAATTGCTACCACACCCTTTTCTCTAGTCTACGGTACTCGAGGTTGTCTTACCTCTCAAGTCTAGATTCCATCTCTCTGCATCTCACTACAAGACATGCTCAACAATGATGACTTTTGCCAAGATCGTTTGGCACAACTTGAGTTATTAGATGAACATCATCTCAATGCTCTTGACCATCTCCAAATCTACCAAAAATGTATCAAACGTGCCTATGAAAAACATGTTTCATGAATGAACCTTTTAGGTCGGCACCTCATCCTAAAAGAAAATCAACATGTAACCAAAGAGGAGAAAAGTAAACGGGGAAAATTTTCTCCTAATTGGCTCGGACCCTATATCATTACCCATGCCTATGGATCAGGTGCTTATCATTTGTCTTCACTCGAAGGTAAACCTAAACCTGAGCCCCTCAATGCCTTGCATCTTCAACCATTTTATTGTTGACATCAAGTTCTATATCACTTTCTTTCAGTTGATCACTCATCCCTTGAGTGTTGTCCACCTTCCATATTACCCATTTTGAGGATCCACGACTAAACAAGAATCATGTGATTACCTATCACCTCTCAACCTTATCTTCAATATGAGTACCACGGCTCTACTCATAGCATGATTCTCATGGATACTTTTTGTCTTCTCCAGATGGAATCCCATGGTCATTCATCACTCAAAACCACCCCTTTCATAGTTAACTCATGTGTACTATGGTTTTGTCATCCGAACAAGAGCCTACCTTTCCTCTATAGTCTTGTCCATGACTTAAACGTCCAAAAAAAAAGGGATGCAACTCCTTGAGTCAAACTTCCAACAAAATATGACTCCCTCAAAAGGGACATCTCTTCACTCTATTTCCACCACTATAAATAGACTTCTCCCTTGAAGGACAACTATATCAAGTCATTTCAAAAATATAATAAAAATATCCAAAAGCTTCCCGCATCGATCAACTTCACGAAGACCTCAAGGAGATAATATACTCATCCCATATAGACTTCCCATTGATCAGTCTATTAAACATACAAAAATAAAAAAAAAAAGAAAAAGATGAAATTTTCATCATGGACTTGTCTATTTTTTATCTTGGGTTTCTTGCTAAGAAAAACATGTTGTCGTACACTAAGTTATGCTAAACCACCCACTCTCACCTCATTGCCTTTTCATCCTAATTTCCTCTTTACTCAAGGGACTTGCTGCAACCATGACATTTTGTGATTATGTGACTTTCTTCACCCTTAGAATGGTCCATTATGCAATGCCTTTAGGGTCTTACGTTCATGAGCCCATCTTGGGTATAGTAGAAAAATTAGGGTTCTTATCAATTAAGCGGCTCTATTGCCACTTCTTACCATTTACCTTCCTCATTACTTATTGATTATCCTATACAGGACCAGATCATCGACACCTATAATTCAAACAACACAACCATGCCTATGACCTAAACTCAACCATGCCTATGACCTACATTCAATCATGCCTAACACCTACCAACCCATTCCTCTACTTCATCATATTCTTCCCTAGCTTATGGGAGAACTACATCGGCCTAAGGTCCCTTTTCATCGGGACTATGTAGGCAACACTTCAGGGCATGGGGCCCTTGAAGGTTAGCTCAGCCACTCTTTACCCTAACCAATTCCCCCTTTCCACTTTCATATTTGTATTCTACCTTAGTTCATTTCCATTTTATATCAATAACTGAAAATTAAACCAAACAAGCATCAATTAATACACATTTTTACCACATCATCAAAACATGCATTTATCATTTTCACATTTCCACTATAGCACATATTCAAAATTTAAACCATAACATGCATATACATCACCATGTGTCTCCTATGTTACCAACAACTGGGACATTAAATCAAAATTAAACACAAGACTCAATCATGCCTAAACAAACCTAACTCAATCATGCCTAAATCAACCTAACTCCACCATGCCTAAATCAACCTAACTCAATCATGCCTTAATCATATAACTCCACCATGCCTAAACCAACTTCACTCAATCATGCCTAAATGACCTTCCTAACTCCACCATGCCTAAACCAACCTGACTCAATCATGCCTAAACCGACCTAACTCCATCATGCCTAAACCGACCTGACTCCATCATGCCTAAACCGACTCTGACTCCATCATGCCTAATCCACCTAGTTTCCATCACAAACACACATAATAACATAAATTAAAAGCAAATACACCATCCATGCTATAAATACCATCATCTATAAATCAGAAAGTCTTGTGTATACATACATGTGTACATGGATACAAATAAATACAAGTATCTCAACAACTCTCATGTACATCCTCACCATCTTTGGCACGCAGTGGCGATATATGATCAAAAATCTCAAAAAAACTCTCATGTACATCATCACTATATTTGACATGCAGGCCGGTATATATCAAAAATGTGTCAAAAAATAGATACACTTGATCATAAATGGTGACTAATCATCACCCCACCTGATATCCATCCATGTCTCATCAGTCTCCTCCATCTCCCCTCTAGTGGGGTGCCCTGCCAACCTCTCTCCACCTCACCTCGGTCTACCCTCTGATGGCCCCTCACCTAGGGCTGGTCTCTCGTAAACTAGTAGCCTCACCTTGACCCTATCCCAAGGCTCACCGACCACTTGTACTCTCCACACTATGTGTGTGAGACCTGGTCCTCTCACTCGAGGCCTACTATGTGCTCTGTACTCTCTACATAGGATGGGACGTCTATCCCTGTAGCCATCAAGTGGTCCTGATAGTATCATGCCTCACCTAGGCATCCCTAAACCTAGCCATCGGTACAGTCTGCGGAGGTGCCATCGGTCTCGACCCTTGTACCTATCTCTTGGGACCTATCCCACTAGTACCTGTAATGAGGGACCTTGCCTATGTGCTCTGTGCCTATCTTGAGGGACCTCTGTCCCTCCTATCTATAAAATGGGACCCTATCCTTGAGCCTATGTGGGTACCTATCCCTGTGCATGTGGGTGCTGTGCTATACCTGGGCTGTATAGGGCCATATCTATGCCTGCAGTAGCTAACTGCCACCAAATAGCCTGTAGCCCGTAACCTATGCCTGTAATGTGGAAACCTTGTGCTCTTCCTGTCATCATTGTCCTTGCACTATCCCCAACTATGTGACCAGAGTCACCACCTACCCCTAGGGCATCTCTCTAAACTATGATGGTGGCCAAGTCTGGTTTGCCCCAGCCTCGGGTGGTACTACTCACGCTATGTTGCCCACCACCACTATCTATACCTTTCTTAACTCCATGACATCATCAATCATGCAAATGGTCTACTACCTACTCCTCCTTCCCTATAGGAACCGTTTCGGTTGTGGTAGAGGCATAGGCCTCTCCACATCATCCCTCTGTATATGTATGGGAATGGTGGCGGTATATCCTGGGAAATCCCAACTATCACCTAACCCTATCCACAATGGGATCATCTCATGCTCTCCTACACGGTGCCCCTCTATCCATCTCACCAAATTATAATCCATCTAACTCTATGGCCATCTACCTATATGATGGGAAGCCCACATATGGCCTCCAAATGATGTCCACGCCGAAAAACCCTCTAGTAAATTCCTATAATAGGCTACATCATGAGTAGCCCTAGCTCGGTGCTCTCCAATCACAAGTACCCATCACCTATAACCCACTCACACAAAACCCACTCAAATGCATCAATTTGGGGCATGCCTACTAGATGCACACACACACATGTGCTCATATGCCCAACAGTGTAGTAAGAAGGTGCAACATAGGCTGAACCTCATGCAATCACCCATAGGCCCACAACTCTCTGTACAACTACACCAAGAAGGCTAGTGCCCATGCAAAAAATAGGTCCTGTCCTCCATCATATCATGCAGAACCCCCATCAATGATCATGGGAACCTCCCACCCTCTACATCTGGTAGTGTAAAAACAACACACTACCTCCATCATCAGAACTACTAGCCTCATCTCCTCGGATGGGCTCGGTACATATCTCCATAACTCATGCTTGGCACTATGGAACCTCAACTCCACCAGCCCCTCACCAAACACTATCACAAGATCAGCTCCTTAGATGCACCTCTAAGAAATCGAATACACCTGCATCCCTACTATCGGTAGCCATACATAGATCCTATACACATCCTCCAAGGTGATGGTCATCTCACCTGTCGATAAAAAAATGTGTTGGTCACCAAATCCCATCTATCGATGAGGGTGACCATCAAACTTGGCTCCCGACTACATGTCGCCTAGTAACTTCACCCCAATCAGGCTGACCTCTCGTAATATATGCTTACCACTCCTATTTCACTCCTGTCCCCTACGTACTACTAATAGGGGAGGTACCCTATCACGCATCCATAGTTGGTCCCTCACCTATATAACAAACCATATAAAATCATTAGACCCCGACCATACTCAACTCCACCCTTGACCAAAACCCTCTCTATCTCATGGCCTATCTACCCACCCTGACCCTAATCGACTACCTCTCCCCCCAAATCTCAATTTTTCACCCCTTGACCATACCTATTTATCCCCCTTACCCAAACCTTTTCAGGAAACTCTACCTTCCTACCTCCTGACCTATCTCACCCACCAACTAACCTTCATTTTTGGCCCAATTTCCTCCAAATGATGACCGGCATCGGTTAATATCAACGGCCATGGTCTCCCAAAACCGACATCAGTCACCCCATCCATGACCAATGCCGGCTAACTCCCACCGATGTCAGCCAACCCTTGACCGATGTCGGGTCACTTTGTCATGGTGAAAATCTACATGAAAACCCTGCCCTATTCTCTCAAAATCCCCATTTCTCTCTCACTACCCACCCATTCCTACCCAAATCAACCCTCAACCCCTCCCCCACCCTCATTCACCTAACTACACCTTCCTACATTACTATTTCACCCATTTTCTTCCCAAATTCAAAATTAACCCCCCCAAAAAAAAAAAACCATTTTACCCTAACCCGATTTCTATAAAAAAATCTACCTAACAAATGAGGAATGGGATTGAATCTTACCTCATCATGATGTCATCTCCATGGGGGCATGTCTAGCCACTACGTGGTGGTCCACCCAACCTTCTCCCACCTCTGCCATGTCCAAATCACCAAATCCAATCCTCCACTCTACCCAATCAAATCAACCACACCGATCTCATGGACCCATCTAGCCGACTCCTCTCACCAACCGGTACTCTCCACCTTAGCTAGGTATGCTACCTTGTCCTTTTCTCCATGATAGGTGTAAAAGTCAAAAGTTCTCTATCATTTTCTCAGAAGACACATGACAACAATGATTCCATAAAATATGGAATTTTTACCTTATAAACCCAACCCGACTTGACCGACATCGTCAGGGCCATGCCCTACTAAACCAATGATGGTTATACCTAAACCATGATGTCAATTATCTATCATTTCACTTATAGCCCATTTTTACCCATTTTTACCTACAAATTATCCAATCCCACCACCATTTGACCTTATCCACCCTTATTACAACCTACCTACAAGCCTCCATTACCTACCTGTCCTTATTTGTGTTTAGGGCCTTGTTCTTTTACCCATACCTCGGCCCTACCCATGTCATGACCTATATGCCTAACCTAAACACTGTTAGTGACCTTTGAACCAATGTGCTCGCTATACCTTGTGACGTTGTCACCCATGTTGTTTGACCTAATGACCTTACCTTGCCTATTGTCCATGTTGTTTATCCCAACCCACCCTTTGGTGTACCGAAACATACCTAAACATTCTTGCACATGGCCTATGTTGTGCTCCCATACCATATCCTATACCTTGGATAATGGAATCACTTCAACCTTGTTGGGATAAACCTATCGACCTTGGATGATGTAGAGTTTGCAAGCTCTTCAATCTAGTATCGTGCCATAGTTTATACATGTGTGTGCATTCGACTATCACTACCTTTGACCCTAGCCCATTTCCTATTTTCCCAATTTGACCTTTACCCCATTACCCCATCTACCCACCTTCATCTTCATCACACCCACTTTTTATCAAACCACTCACCAATTTTTCCTTCCACCTCATCAGTTCCTAGTTTGAGGGGGATCACCTTCACCCACACATGGGGCAACCACATCTTATTTTTGTTAGCATCGCTTACCAATACAAGCTACGCAACAAAAAGGGGAAAAATGTAGACACCAAAATTGGGTCACACTCCCCTTGCCCCCTCATCGAATAACCAACTCAAACATATTCACCTAACCATGGCCCCTTCCACCCCACATTAATATTAATTTAATTAACTTAATTAAATTAATACCCATCCTCACAATATTCATTACTTAATTATTTTAATTAAGCTAATTTCCACCTCACCCTCCACCTCACCTAGACACCTCACCTAGCCACCTCACCCTAGACCTATTCTTGGCATGTTTCCATAACTAACTTAGACTTGGTCCCACTTACCTTAATGAGCTAAGACTTAGTTCAACCCTAAAAATCAATGCCTATTATCCCTCTAACCATATTCCCACTCATGAAAAAGGAAACTTCCACTTTGATCCAGGAGAATAGATAGATCTAGTGGAAATGATTGCCAAGATCTATTATTTTTAGTAAACCTAGAGAATCCCACCTTAACCGATGCTAGTCACCCCAAAAATCAATGTTGGTCAACCCAAAACCATCATTTACCATTTATTCACCTTAGCAACCTTGTTTTTGGGTTGGCACATTCTGAGATCAGAGGACAAGAAGAGAATTACATGCAAGTAGAACCAGATCCTTTTCACACCTACAGACATCCATAGCCAACAACCGACAGATCGAGAAGAATTGCACTCATGGTGACATTCTAGGAAGCATCACTATTACACCAAGCTCCATCCCACCAACCGATCATCACCACCACCCAACCATTGGACCTGTAACATTGGTAAGTGCTTTTATCACTTGATCATTTCCATTCTTATTCTATCCATAGAGTTGTTGTCATTTATGTTATCATTCTTCCATTAATATTCCCATTCCTTCATAGTCTACTTTTTCTAAAAAATCAAACCTCACCCACCCTTTTATCAGATCACCCATCCTAGCCCTTCCACCTCTCTGAGTGTTCTCAACATTCCCATAGACCTCACCATCCCCTCCTTTAGCTCTATCTAACCTCACCCAGACTCTATAACTAGGTTTTTATTGAACTATTGTCACCCGACTATACCTGACGCTAATTACCCATGACCATCGTTGCCTCTCTCTAAACCATCATCGGTCATACTAGACCGATGTTGGTCTCTGTGTTTTACACCTTTTCCAATAACAGAGCCAACCTACCTTCTACCAAGTGACCCAAACAACCCAGAACCTGACCCTAACTAGTTCCAACACCCTGAAACTACCTACCCTTCAGATCTGACTATAGCCTAGCCTATTATGTTAGATTTTCTTATTGTGCTTGAATGAGATACCTAAATCATATCAACTACAATAGGAATTTGTTTATTTCTCACATTAAGTTGTTTTAAATAGTGGATTGACAACCATCTAGGGAGTATCACACTTCCCGGATCTAGCACACGCTAGGTAGTCCACTATCATATATTATTTAACTTCTTTTGTGGTCTTGTTTTCTATTTTAGGTAGTTCCTCAATTCAAATCACACCAACGTATTTAGACTTTACCCCAAATATCCAAGATATATAACAAAGCATCTTTTAAAAGTTTAGTTAGATCATATATGGAAATATTCCAACACTTACTACAAACCTCTGCAATCATGCTTCCACCAATCAAGGCCTTTGATCCAAATGTAAATAAGCCTTCATGGTTCAATTCCAACCTTATGTGCACCTATCATCATACCCCCCGAGCATGATACCAAGCATTATAGAGTACTTGAGGCCATTATCCACAACCTCATTAAAGAATAAATACTTCTTCTTAGAGTGATCTAGTTCCTTTCTCCCATATCTAGTCCAATATCTACCATCCCACCTTCGAGAGATGAATCTTCTAAGGATGGTCCCCCTTTGTTCATTAATTTTGTTTGGTTAATCACTCAATATGGCTCACGTGATCCAAAACCAACCTTTGAACCAAAATCCAAGACTTTTTTCTCCATTCCTCATCCTAAGGAGTTAACCACATCATCAAAACCTAAGGTTTCCATCTTAGTGGCCCTAGGCACATTGAGCAAATTATAATAAAAAAATCCACCATGCCCCGGTGAAGATGTCACTCTATCAGCTCATACAAATCTCGCCAAAACATGGACAAGATCTCATTGAATCCTTAAAGTGTATTCCGACATCTGGTTATGAGGCTCAACCCTTTCCATCTCTTGTAGGAGAACTCACCGCTTCGTGGCCATCTCATTTGATGATGCTGAAATTCCGGACACCCTACCAAAAGAACATGACCTTCCCCTCTTTATCATGGTTAGGATCAATGATACATTCATTTGATGATCCATGATCAATAGTGGGGAAAGCATTAATATCCTTCCATCACATACTTTTGACCAACTTAAGATCCCTAAGGCCTCCATCACCCAAACACCCATGGTCCTTTACATTTTCAATGATGTCATCACTCCCACCTTAGGAATAGCCGTTCTTCCTATCCTCATCATTCATAAGCCCATCCATGAGCTCTTCTCAATCATTAAAGGAGAATTTCAGTACAATATTCTCGTTGGACGGTCATGGATTCATGCCATGTGTTGCGTCCCCGCTACACTTCATTGTTCCCTTAAGTATGAGCATGTGGGAAAAATTTTGACACTTCCTTGGGATGATCCTCCTTTTAAAATGTACAATATGACCTATAGACAAAATGATGTTCTCTTTCCCAAGAACAACCCATCTCGCACCATCCACCAGATCATCCATCCCTTCTTCCAAACTTCCTAATGATGACTCCCTAGATAAAGTGATGGATAAACTCACACTGGGGGAATATCATCTCCTCACACTCAACACTCTTCCCACTCCTCACCATATCAGTAGACCCGATAAGGCACCTATGTACCAACCAAACATCGGGGATGTTGTTCCTTTTGGTCCACCACATCTTTGCACCAATCTCATTTATGGTGGTTTTGATACCCCCTCTTCCCACATCGATGATATTCCACATGCCAAACCTTATACTGGTGGTTTTGGCTTCCTTAACAAACCATATTTTGCACACACCTATCTCCATCATTTTGCATGGAAAGGATTTGACATGGGACACTACAAGTAGAGACCACATGGCTTATTTATTGACCAATTCCAAAACCTCATGAGAAGTTTGGGTTAGGATACTAGGAGAAATCCCCGATCCTGTTCCACCATATAAGATGTGCATGGAAATTATTTCTCCACCTATCCCATCTTCTATATCCCATGAATCCATAGAAATGGATGATACTATCTCCATTTCTTCTAACTTTTTTAGTCTCCACCATAACTTTGGGACTAGTCACTTATCAGTGTGTAAATCAAACAAGGTCCCTTTCCCTTCACCATTTAGAAATGATAGAAGAAGATTATTCTATGATCAATGTCCTTCAGTGCACTGATGATGATGCCATTCTTTCCCATATGGGGGTAAAATATTTTTATCTTCATAAGACATTACCATCCGACACACCTACTTTAATCAATGAATCCACCATTGATGTCAATATCAAGACTCCTTAGATTCTCACATTCTTAAAGTGGGCCAATATCTTGACCCACGTGAGCTTGAATCCTTTAGTACATTCCTCTCCCTTCATATCTAGGATTTGCATGGTCTCACTCGGATATGCCTAGTCTTGACCCTTTTAACATCATCCACAATATTGTCACATTCCCCAATACTAAACTGGTAAAGTAGAAGCTTTGCCACATGCATCCCCAAGTTTCCCTCCTTTTCAAAGAAGAGTTATAATTCCTTCTTTTTGCTAATTTCATGAACCCCATTGATTATCCCCAATGGGCTTCTAACATTGTCTCGATTTCTAAAGGGTCTAGAAAACTTCATATTTGCACTGAATTTCAGGATCTCAATCTCACTTTCCCTAAAGATGAATTTCCTCTTCTAAACATTGATCGAATTGTGGATCTTACCACATGCCATGAAATGATTTCTCTCATGGATGGTTTCTCTAGCTATAATCAAATTATCATTGCACTAGAAGACCAACACAAGACTTCTTTTATCACCCCTTGGGGGACCTTTTGTTATCGCATCATGCCTTTTGGTCTAAAAATGTCAATGCTACCTATTAGTGGGACATGAATTATATATTTCATGATATCATCCACAAAACCATAGAATATTATGTTAATGATATTTTAGAAAAGTCTAAACATTGACATGACCATATCTATGTTTTTGAGGTTCTCTTTGAGCGCCTTATTCATTTTCATCTTCGTCTCAATCCAACCAAGTGTATATTTGGAGTTTTAACTCCAAAACTCCTTGTATTTATCATTTTATTGGCTAGAAAATTTGTGACAGGACAAATTGGTGGTTATCTTTCCAATGCTCTAGGAGTCTAATTCCCTCTACTTAAGCGGTGCAGCTACCATAGGTGTATGTGTAAATATATTGTGAGTTTTATCTTGGTGGCCTTTCAGCCAAGGATCCAATAAGGGCACTCCATTGACCCCGCATCAAATGCTTGCCGGTATCTACAAGGAAATAATTTGCTACGAAGGTGAGAAAGGGGAGTGATAATATTAAGAAATGTGAAACTAATGTTGCAAGTAGAAAATCAGAGACTTGTACACACTAGCCAAAAGTTTCATTATATGCACTTGTATTTCAGAAGAAAACAAATCTACAAAACAACAACAAGACTAAATAGATCTTAATGAACACAAAGTATCAATAAACTCCTCAATCAAAGAGGCTAAAATTCATTCTTCCTTTATTGAAGCACAAGAAGAATTTGTACATAGTGTGGGAAGTAGAAGACATTTTTTAGTAGTAGAAATGGAAGAAACTTTCTATCGCTTGCTCTCTTCAAAAGGATATCTCTCTCATGAATTCACAAAAACATCTCCAACATCTAAGAATTTTAAAAATACAAAATTAAGAAGACGTTAAAATGAGGAGATTGCTATAATTTATAGAAGAGGAGGTAACTCTTCATCTTCCTGGTGAATTTTTGAATACCTTAATATGACTTAAGACTATTCATATTCCACTTTAAATATTTAATTCCCTTTTATAATAGCAAGGTGACTTAAAGTTACATTATATTTCTAAAGTCACTTAATTCGTATTAAAAAGTGCAAGCCTTAATGAAAAAACATAACATTGAGGAGAGAGAGTATCATATGAGGAGAGAAGAGAGAGAGAAAGAAGAGGATGATGAAGAAGAAGAATTATCTTTGAAGGATGAGTTGTTGCGGTGGACTTGGCTCTGTCATCACCAATCCTAAGCACTATGATAATTCTTCACCGAGAACTACTCGTGCTATGATTATTTACTAATGCACATCCTATAGTTTGGTGGATGTAATCTGGAAACACAACAACAAACATAACACAAGAATATCATCGACTATGATAAGACGGGATGATGAAAAATCTGAAATATCAAAGTAAATTATAATATTAACATGAAATTTTTACAATCTCACCCATGAGGTACTTCAAGTGTTATTGACTTCACTTTCCTTTCACCAAGACTATGGGAGAAACTTTACAATTACACCTCTTAATGGCTTCTTCAACACACCTTTAAACTGATGGCTTCCTTTGCACACTTCCTACAATATTTCTCACTACTTCCTTCTATGCTAAATGAGGGGGGTGGCCTCTCTATTTATAGAACTTCCAGGCTTATCCATCTTATCTCTAAGATAGGATAAGAAATCCACTCTGACGAATCATATTCCATACCTTAACTCTTATCTGTACATGTAAGCTTATCTTTTAAGATAAGATAAACCTTATCATTTTACATGGGTTCCACATTTTTAGACTTTTTACAAATAAAATACACAAAATATTTATGACCTCGCTCCTTGTCCTTATTACCAATATAATATTTCTAATTCCTGATCATGTAGACCCTACTTCTCTAATTACCCAAACTTTGACATTTTAACATTACCGGACCACTTACGACAAATATTTACTTTTTACAACATTCCTATTGTACTTTGACTGTTACCGTACTCTACATTATTGGCGGCACCATACTGATGGCGCCGTTATCTTCTATTAGATGCTACTACTAATTACACTTAACAACATCCTATTCCTAATACATACATTTATGAAATAGAAATTACAGAGGAAAATTTTAGTGTCAACATCTTCCCCCTTCCTAGCTTCTACTCCGTCCTCGAGTAGACTATTCTGGTGCTTGGAAAATCTTCAACTTGTCGTGGTTGACCCATTTTGTAATGGGAGTGCCATCCAATTCCTCCAGTCAGTACGTACCATTTTCATGCATAGCTGCTATTTTGTAGGGCCCCATCCATTTTGGAAGAAATTTTCTCTGTCTTCTTTTTTGTATCTGGAATCATATACTAGAACCAAGTCATTCACATGAAATGGAGACCAACAGATCTTTTGATCAAAGTATTCCTTCTGCTTCATTTTCTTCTTATGGCTTGTATCCTTTGCTATTTCCCTCATTTCCTCTAGCAAATGAAGATGTACCAACCTTTCTTTTACTAAATCACTTTCATCCATCCTTTCATTTTTCATAACTCTCACAGTGGGAATATCAAACTCAATAGGAAGAACTGGATCAATGCCATAGGCCAACTGAAATGGGGAGTATCTTGTTGTTGACTTTGATGTTGCCCTATATGCCCACAATGCTGCATGAATCCTTTTATCCCAATTATGTACCTGCAAGGCTACATCTTTTGATAGAATTTGACACAACACAAAATTTGTTTGTTCCACCTGTCCATTTGTACTTGGCTTGTATGTTGCCTTCCTTCTGTGCTTGATAGAAAATTTATTCACTAGGGATTCTACTACCTCATTAATGAAGTGGCTTCCTTGATGCATACAATTTCTAATGGACAACCAAATCTGGTGACAATGCGTTCATATATGAACCTTGCCACCTCATCCATGGAAGTTGTTTTCAATGGCCTAGCTTCAACCCACTTGGTTAAATAATTTGTGGCAACTACAATATACTTATTTTGGCGTGAGGTAGTTGGAAGTGGACCTACAATGTCTATTCCCCACTTTTCAAAGGGACCAAGTGGAAGAATAGGGCATAATGGAGTTGATGAAGTCTTACGGTTACCATGTGTTTAACAAATATCACATGTCTTACAATAATTATAACAATCTTTAAAAAGAGTGGGCCAGTGATAACCTACATCCAAGATCCTTCTTGCTTGTAAGTTGTCCAGAGAAGTGCCCTCCACATGTACCATTGTGGAATTCTTCTAGTAGTTCCTTCCCTTGATCACGTCCAACTGCCCTCTTGTACTGTCCATCAGGTCCTATTCGAAATAATACTCCATGCAGAATAGAATATGGACGACTAGCTTGAGTAATCTTTCTCTTAGTCTTTGCATTGGCACCATCAGAAACTTGAATTCATTCAGATAATTCCAAATATCTATGTATTCACTAGGGATTGTGTCAAGGGATAATAATGCTGCATCGGGAAATCATCATCATCACAAGATGATCCTAAACCATCATAGGCTCGAGAGAGTGCATCTGCATTGACATGCTTCTTTCCTGGCCTATCTATAATATCAAATTCAAATTCTTGTAGCAAAATTATCCATCTTGCTATCCTCCCTGATGGGTTAGGCTTATTTACAATATATTTTAGAGCCCGATGATTCATTACAACTAGAAATTTTTGCCTTAGCAAGTAATTTCTAAACTTCTTCTACAAAAAAATGATAGCGAGCCTCTTTTTCGATTCTGGTATAATTTAACTCAAGACTTTGTTCATTTATGCTGCTCCCCAAAGTAAATTGGATGTTCATTCCCATTTTCATCCTTTTGGCTCAAAGTACTTCCTAGTGCTGCATCTGAGGCATCAGTGTACACAATGAATGGCTTGCTCCAATCTAGATTCTTCAAAATAGGTGAAGACACCAGGGCTTCCTTCAGTTGTCCAAAAGCTTCATGCGCCTTATTTCCTGGTTCATAAGTAACATCCTTCTTCAAGAACTGGGTTAGTGGTACATGAAATCTTTGAGAAATTCTTGATGAACCTTCTATAGTAACCCACATGGCCTAAAAATGATCTCAACTTACTTATTCATAGGAAATGGTAAATCTTTGATTTTGAAACTTTATCGGGATCGTGCCAATACCATCTCTGGATCACATGCCCTAACAAAACACCTTTAGAACATCCAAAGACACACTTTGTAGGGTTTAGTGAAGCTTGTGCTTCATCTAACCTTTGAAATGTTGTCTCCATCAGTGCAGTGGTCCAACTTTCTCCCATAGATGCAAAATCATCCAAAATACTACGATGAAGGTCCCAATGTAGGGTTCGAACACCCTATTCATCAAACGTTGGAATGTTGCTTGGAGCATTACACAACCCAAAAGGCATAACTCTATAAGCAAATGTTCCCAAGGAGTGGTGAGCGTGGTCTTGGTGATCTTTTTCTCGCTATACGAACTTGGTTGTAGCATTATATCCATCAGCAAAATTATAGCACTTCCGGCCAGCCTTCGTCCAAGATCCGATCTAAAAATGGAAGAGGGTAATGATCTTTCTTTGTTGCCTTATTGAGCTTCTGTAGTCAACACAAATGCATAGCTTCCCATTCTTTTTATTGAGATCACAATGGGAGAAACCCATTCTGAATTCTCCACAGCAAATATGAATCCTGCATCAAGCAACTTATCTATTTCTTCTTTTACAGTCTTGGAAAAATTAGGATTCATTCTATATGGAATTTGCTTTATGGGCTTAGCACCATCTACCAGCTCAATAGAATGTTCTACCCAACTTACTTGACGGAGTTCCTTGTAATCAAAAGTGAATATGTGTATGTACCTTCGAAAGAGCTGGAGGTAGGATTCCTTCTCACTCTCCATCACAGCATCACCAATCTTTATTTGTTGGAGACGATCATCAACTTCTTCTTCAGATAATTTTATGGGGTCATGAGTTGGTGTGACTGGAAGGATATCCATGACTGAAACATCAACCTCACTTTCTTCATCTTCAATGTCCACTTCACTGGTACTAGAGTAATCAGAGGATGTCCAATCATCAGTTTCATCACTTGAATCCACAGGTTCTACCTTATGATGCCGAGGGATCATGTTTATTTTCACCCTCTCTCTACCATGTCCAAGTGTCATGAAGCCTTCATTCCAGTAGTTTCTTGCATGAACTCTCCTTAGCCATGGTCTTCCTAGCAACATTAGGTACGCAACAGTACCATTTTTCATCACCTAAAAGTCTACCACACATACAACACCCATAACAGATATTTCCACATTTGAAACTACACCTTCTGGTTTAGTTTTCCTTTATTTAATGACCTTAACATAAGTGTTGAAGGGCGATCAATTTTAAACCCAACATATTCATTACTGAGACTCGGTCATTACATTAATCGTAGCACCTCCATCAACTAAGACATCATGAATTAAAATACCATTACATAATACCTCAGCTTGTGGAGCATAGGGATCCGCCTCTGCCTCCAAAACAGGGACCTCAACCTCCTTCCTTCGTCGAGCATTGAGTCCACTTCGCAACTCCTGCCTCTTCTCAGAAGACATAGCCAAGAGTTGACCATATGTAATATTTGCAGGCCTTTTGGACAAATCTTCCAAGATGGAGTATGGTCCTTGCCCCTGTGAAATTAGAAAATCCTACACACCCAACTTTCTTCTCCTATGTTTCTTACTAGTTTCTCCTTTCATCTTCTTAGGATCATTTCCATCTTGATTATCTTTTTCTTTCTTTCTTTTTGTTACAAACACATCTACTTCATTATTTCTGCTCTTATCTACTACATCAAAAGAATTCACAGGTGCTTTTCCTTTATCATTATCTCCTTTACGGATGTAGAAGCTCTATTTGGACAATTATACTTATAATGACCCTTTTATAACAACCATAACATACAACTTCGAAAATATTTCTTTTTGGACCTCTATCTCCTCCCCGAGAACTAAACTCTTTTCCTTGAAGAAGATTAATAGTTAAGCGACCCATCTTTTTGAGCGAGATCTTCATACTCAGGTAGATGTACTAGGAGAAATGTTTTTGCTCACCGGGAGGGTTGTGGATTCTGGACCAAAGGTGCTGGTATAGGCTCTACTTTAGCAACAACTTCTTTGGGCTCCTCTTCCATGCTTTCTTCTTGCCTTCTTCCAATCTCCTTTTCTTGTTCAATGGTCGTTGGGTGGTCATACTTCACTCGTTTCGATCTCGGCTTCATCCCAAGAATGAAGTGCTTACATAGGAGATTATCCACACCATTCATCAACCCATCCGCTAATCCTTCCTTCCGGATCTGGGCATCGAGCTTCCTCCTTAGCTCTAGAACACGAGCATGATAATCCCTTATCTTCTCCTTCTCTCCTTGGGTTAGCTTTGTGATATCTATCATGAGATCTGCGCATATCTCTCGTTGTTCACCAAATTCTTGAAAACTTTTAGTTAATAAATCCCATGAGTTTTTCACATTATCACCTAGTGTTTCAAACCACCTAAGTGCTAAACCATCCAAAAAGGTAGGAAAAAATTTAGTCCATTATTCCCTTCTTATGAGGCCATTACAAATACAAGATCGTTTAAACTCTTGAATGAAAGAGGAAGCATCTTCATTAGATTGGGCTGAAAAAACAGGAATCTTCCCCATTTTCAAAAGTAACCACAGTGAAATACCAACCCACAAGTACAATCAACAAGACTTATGTGCACAAATAATTGAAATCACCATAATAGTAAATAGAAATGACCATGGTAAACTATGGTAAAACTTGACTTCTTTGCTGTAAAACTAACTTTCTTGTGGTAAACACTATTCACATAAAAGTGAAGTTCTTGTAGTAAATACTATTCACGGTAAAAAGTTACTTTACTATGATAAATACTATTCACAGCAAAAATGACTTTACCATGGTAACTACTATTCACAAAAAAATGACTTTACCATGGTAACTACATGCACATGTAAAAATAAGGTTACCCTCCAATTGATTTTTGACTAAGTGGGAATATCTCTCCGTAAAATCCACCAACGAGGAATGGTCCCGCAAGAGCGGAACCAAAATTTCATCACCAATCACACTATGATAATTCTTCACCGGGAACTCCTCGTCTTTATGATTATTTACTAATGCACGCCTATAGTTTGGTGGATGTAATCTAGAAACACAACAACACAACATAACACAAGAATACCATCGAGTATGATAAGATGGGATGATGACAAATTTGAAATATCAAAGTAAATTATAATATTAACATGAAATTGTTACAATCTCACCCATGAGGTACTCAAGTGTTATTGACTTCACTTGCCTTTCACCAAGACTATGGGAGAAACTTTACAATTACACCTCTTAATGGCTTCTTCAACACACCTTTAAACCGATGGCTTCCTTTGCACACTTCCTACAATATTTCTCACTACTTCTTTCTATGATAAATGAGGGGGTGGCCTCTCTGTTATAGAACTTCCGGGCTTATCCATCTTATCTCTAAGATAGGATAAGAAATCCACTCTAACGAATCATATTCCATACCTTAACTCTTATCTCATGTACATGTAAGCTTATCTTTTAAGATAAGATAAACCTTATCATTTTACATGGGTTCCACATTTTTAGACTTTTTACAAATAAAATACACAAAATATTTATGACCTCACTCCTTTTCCTTATTACCAATATAATATTTCTAATTCCTAATCATGTAGACCCTACTTCGCTAATTACCCAAACTTTGACATTTTAACATTACCGGACCACTTACGACAAATATTTACTTTTTACAAACATTTCTATTGTACTTTGACTTTATTACCGTACTCTACATTATTGGCGGCACCGTCTTCGACGTGCCGTTATCTTCTATCGAACACTACTACTAATTACACTTAACAACATCCTATTCCTAATACATACATTGATGAAATAGAAATTACGGAGGAAAATTTTAGTGTCGACATCTCCGCTCTCGACTTCTCTCCACTTCGTGAACTCGAGAAGGCTTATATCTTTCTAAGATCTTAGTTGAAATGGACCAGTCTGGTTCTACTTTTTCAACATGAGGGATGTGAATGTAGCTCGAGTTTTCATTCCATCCATCAATTACACTTTGTTGATGTCTTTACACTTCCCGAACCACAATGAATGATTTTACGTGATAAGTGTGATGGAGACTCGATCTCTCGAGAAGAATTCAAGATTATCCTTAGTGAAGGAAAATGGGTTGCCTCCCCATTTCTTGACATATTATTTGAAAGGGCTAATCAACTCATCGGAAGTTGTGTGTTTGCTCATTACAGGAACTCCAAATTTCTGAACTTTCTGATTTATACTATCCTATAGCTTGTATGTTTGTTCTTCTTTCTCCTCTAGCTCTTGAAGGCCCAAATGATTTCTTAAAATTTCATTGCCAAGGCCCTCGCCCATACACATGTCAAATCTTCTCGCAAGGGTTTCAAAAATTCTTGTTGATCAACTATTGACGATAGATGTTACTCATCTCACTCACTACTGGTCCCAAAGGTTCCCAATAATCTCTTTCTTTCTCCACATCCTCTTTGAGTGCTTGTGTTCTGTTAGTTGTTGTGCACATGTATGTAAAGAGCTTGATTTCCTCTTGGAGTGTTGATTTCCATTTTTGGAGATTGAATTAATCCATTCATTTTTTCTCACCCATGTATCGTGAGCTTGTGCATTCTTCTGATGGATTCTAGATTGAAGCTATTAATGGGTACCACTTTCTCAATAGGAATTTTTGTAGTGCTTAGTTCCACCGGTGTTGCTCATAAGATGAAAAGGTTCGTACTTGTTCCTCTAGTACCTTAATATTATCTTTCTATTATTTATTCCCACCACCATGCAAGCGAGATGATTATTGATATATGTTTAATTATCCCTCATGAGTCACTTTGGTCCCAATTGGATCATGCTAATCTCATAGTCGATTGGTCTCATCTCATAGTCGGTTGGTGTCATCTCATCCAATGGCTTGATTACTTTTGGCTGAGATACTTCGATGTACTGATTACCTATTTCCCCACTGTAGAATTGTGAGGTCATCTGTGTGATCTTTCTTTACCTTTTTTCTTTAGACAAGTAAGACAGCCGTTGATAGATCATGGGCTATTACTTGTTTCACAGTGTGAGTGTTAAGGATGACCATTTCCTACATCCACAGAAACATCTCGTTGGATTTAGGATCAATGATGGGTGCATCAACCATTCTTTGTTTTAGTGGAGGGGGAAAGTCCTAAATGAGAGGGGCATTAGTGTTGACAACAAGCAATACCTCTTGTAGTGGTTCGAAGACTAGATCATGAGTCATATACTCCTTGTTCTCCTATGCATATACTGTTGGATTTTCTGTTTGCATTACTGAGATCACGTCTTCCTCCTACGGTGATGCCAATGAACCTTCTTCTTCCCTGACTTTCTTAGGTGTCTTCTCACGGGAGAAGTTTCCAATTCCATGGCCTTCCTTTTTGAACTCACTCCAGAGTGTTTAGAAATGGAATTCACCTCTACCACTTTTGAAGATGAATGATGTGAAGCTTTCTTCTGGCTTGGAGAAATTCCTCGTGACCAAATGATCATAGCCCTCTTCTTCTGAAATCAGTTCCTCATTCTCCTCACCACCTTTTCAATCTAATCTAATATATCTCCTGATTCATGAACATGCCAGTTGATTTGGGGCATTGGGGACATCTTTACTACTACGTACTCATGATCGTATATCTCTATCCCATCATCATGCAAGATGTCTTCATACCAAGAGAAATTGAATTTCTTCATCTCACTGATTGTCATCCTCATGTGGTCCTTTTCATGTACTTCAAACTTATCAATACAGTTGGCCCAGTAGTCCTCAACTTGTGGCTCATGTTGTAATTCTAGTACATAGAACAAGTTAGGCTCTTCTCGGATGTCAAAGTTGGGCCTGAAGATGTAGGAATGTAAATTCAAATGTGTGAAACCGACCTCCAAGTAAGATGCACCATTTGAAATTTTGCATGTGAACTCCCCTAGAGATATAGGGAATAAAATAAATTTATTTATCCTACTTCTGAGCTTGTTATTCACTTGAGTGATTTGCATGTAGAGCTCGAACAATAAAATCTGGTCACTGAGGTACTTAGGCAGTTTCAATGGAGCTTAGTTGAAGCCAACGACTTGTATGTAGGAGAATGTTGAGAATTGTATGAAGTACAAGCCGTATTCCTTAATTAGGGATGCCACTTTTAGTGACATCCTAGCTTCGAGATTCCCTTTTAAGCTTTGGACCATGTACATAGTGAATGCATCATTCACTCAAGAAAATTCCTATTGCTCTCCTCCACTACCAACTATGGAATTTTCTCGAATGCAGGTACCTTGGCAGAAATGTTCTACGTGAGATCCAATCCTTTGAATGATCTCGAGCTTGCAAGGAGATAGACTAGGTAATAATTCATGTGGAACTTCTTTGTCATGGGAACTTGGAGTAATTACAGATGGAGATTGTTGTTGATGATCTATCCCCTATCAATTCTTTTCCTTCCTTCTATCAATGTCAAGATGAAAAGGCCCATCTAGTCTTGGAAATATCTCATGCTTGCTTCACCCATAACTCTATTGAGGAGAGTGATGACATCAGAATACCCTTCTCAGAACTCACACCTTGGAATATTCTTAGGCATCCTGGAGGGATTTCTTCCTGTTTTCAACCATGAGCCAAGTGCTACTCCTTGGACATATGAATCCATTGTTTCCTAATCACGCATTTTACCTGTCCTTTCGGATGACTACCATGCTTTGGGAGATGTCGGTATCTATAGAGAGAGTGAACTATTCCTAGGGATGATGGCCACCATCATTGTACTGTTGTCATCTCAAAGGTTCATGTCTCGGGCTCGTAGTGGAAAGAGTAGAGGAGGATTAACTCAAAACTCTATATAGACAATGGGTGTCCTACAGTGACGAACAAGCCACTTGTGAATATCTGGTCTTCAATCCTCCTTTGGTCCTTGGAGACCATGCAAGTCTTAAGGTCACTCAGGAGCATGTACAAGACATCGTTGTCTTCCATGTCATACTTACAGGAAAAGGTATGTGTTCGCTTCTGACCCATCCACTTCAGCTTTATGTCTCCCTTATAAAAACCAACTTACTATTTTTAGTAAGTGTGAAAAATCAAGTCCCCGATCTTCAACTAGATGGTGTGGCTCAGTTTTCCTCTTTCTCCTGCGTTTCTCATTCCATCTGGTTCAACTTTCTATTTTTAGCAGGTACTCAAGGACCCACTTACTATTTTTGGTAAGTTCCAAAAATGTCTGTTATGGTGAATTCTCACCTATAGTGCACCTCTAATGTCTTTGTCTCCTTCGCAGGTTCTTTTATCGATGACTTTCTCTAAATAGCAGTTCCTGTGTAGTATACCTACTATTTTTATAAAGTTGGCTTCTAGGAATCAGGCCGACATGGAATGATTTTTTTACATGCATTTTTTCTGATATCGCCCCTCTAAAATTTCAGGCCCTCCGTTTAATAATCTTGGATATTTTAAAGTTTTAATTTCAAACACTGCGGTGCTTACGGATGCGGTAGCCATTAATGGACCTCAAAATTGCAGGTTTGGTTTTCTCCTCTGTTTGCAAAGAAAATTATATTTTTGATGTGGGTTTTTTTCTTTTGGTGCTTCACATGTGATCTTACTTCAATCTGACAACCGGTTTGACAGGAAATTCCACTTCTTTCTTCGTTGAACCAGAAAGGAGATTTTTTCGTTGTGAATGCCTTGTTGCATGAGAGGAAAGTTTGAGGTTATGTTTTTGATGGTCTTGGAAGAGGAACAAATAGTAGAAAATGGTTCATTGATTCATGCACTGGTTTGCAAGATTTGTTAACATTTCCATTTTTGGCTATGAAGATTTTATTGTTCGCTTCTTTGTTGTTCTTAATTTATCCTTCTTAGCTTGATGAGAATTCCTTATGAGACCTATGTATCACACCATGGGAAGTTATTTTAGTTCCTTTTTATCTATTCTTAGTTTTTGAAATGGAGGAGTGATGGAAAACAGGTTGCGGAGGAAGGACAAAGGTTGTTTGTGCACGGTAGTGGAAGCAATGGAAGCACTAAAGCACCGAGAGGTAGTTAGATTTTAAAATTGTGAACACATGGAGGGAGAATCTTGGGAAAAATTTCATGTTTGATGTCCTTGACCTTAGGGATGTGAGGGACATCAAATTCCATTGTGGTCAAGAGGACAACACGTGGCGGTAATGATGGCGGGGAATGAAGGTGAGAAAAACATTTTTAAATCACTAGGAGCTGAAAGATGGTCACATGGATGTCAAAAAGACTCCCCATAGGGGCTGGGAACATTTTTCCATGCTTTATGTTCCTAAACTCGGGGATGTTATGGTCATCAATTTCCACGGTAGTCTTGGAGTGACACGTGGTGCTTGATCGATGGCGAGGAATGGATGCTCCAAAAATGCACCTAGGGGGATGAAAGTCGGTCATGTGGGTGACCAAAAGACTCCCCATAGGGTTTGGGTGCATTTTTCATGATTTATGTCCCTGAACTCAGGTACATGAGGGAAATAAATTTCCACGGTGGTCCTAGTGCTGACATGTGTCCTCGAGAAAATGGCTAAGTCTTAAACTACCTTTGAGAGAGTAACTTGGAACGATGATAACTTGAGCTCTGGTGGAATTTCTGGTGAAATTTTATATGATCCTGACTTGGAAATAGAATTTTGGTTCCAATGGTGGGGTTATCATGTATTTATTCAACCATATGATTCCTAGAAAATCAGATTGTTTATTTGAGACTCCACTTGTGCCTAAGAAAAACTGTCTTCCAATCCTATGCGCCAAGGTGTTGTGAAAAACATGATTTCACCATCATGTAGCTCTTAGAATACTATTTTTGGATATGTTATTTTTACTTCTAACTCCATACGTATCTTTTAGAATCTTCTTTTGAATCCTATCGGTTGTTTTAGGCCAGTGTCTTGCTAGGCTTATGAACCCCGCTTTCTACTCGGGATTTGCTCCAAGTCTTTCAAAACTTCCCCAAACCTTCCAAAATAATTTCCATGATGTTCTAAGGTCTTCAATTCACCTCCATGTTGAATTTTTCCCTTCCATTCCACTCCAAGGGGTTTGATCCAGTCTTGGGAAGGCCAGCGATAGCCCTTCCCAATACTGCCAAAAGATAGCATCTTTTCATAATTCCCTAAAATCACCTAGGGGGAATGAATAGACTTTCCTAAATCACCTAGGGGACCAATTTGACATCAAATAGGGGTGACCAGACTGATAGATTTGACTTGGGGTTCCTAGGAATGATAAAACATGAAAATTTTGGCACAGGGGTATAGTTTTCATGCTTGGAAACTTATGATTTTGTAGTTACACATTTGAGCGAAAAAAACTAGATCTATCTTGAGGACATGGAATGGGTGAGTGCGCGAAGATATGACATGGGAATCTAGAACCTCAATCTTAGACCATATAATTTTTGACTAGTTCCTTATCCATTGGGCCTTGTAGAATCATGTACAACTTCTAGAAAGAAAGATTGGAATAAGGAAACACACACACACACACACACACACACACACACACATAAAAACAGATGGAAAGGAAACACAAGACACACAAAACAAGGAAAAAAAACCTAGAAAACACATATGGTACAAGGTGGGGGATAACCCACTTTCACTAATTGTACAATTTTAGGCATTTACCACAGTGAGGCAATTCCAGGGGCACTCCATCCAAATATGAGAGTAAAAAATAATTCTCACATGCAAGCTTCATGAATCTAGAATGCACCTAGCCATAATGAATCAAACTTTCCATGGATGCCTTTTGGTTACTATACGATGGAAAAGTGACAAGTGAGCATGGGAATCTACAAGTAACTTTTCCTCACACCCGACCTCTTGAGGTCGTGCTTGAAATAGCCGGAGGGGATTGAATATGTGTGGGATGCGAACAAGCTAATTAGGTAATCTGATGTCTTCGACACACACTAGTGGAAATTGCAAATCTAAGTCAAAGAAGGCCCTCCTAACCTAAACTGGTGTGATAGATCTATCGCCAAGGATGATTGCTCGAAGGCTCTAATCAATATCAATCTCGGCGTGATTCGGTCTACGGGTTGTCGAATACGTGGAAAATGACTTTGTGATAGTTTCGTGTATATCTCCGGATAAGGTCATAGGGAAGATGGTAAATATAATTGACTCTATGGGCAATTCTCTTACCTAGTCCGAACTCCTTAGCTTTTTAGCTACTATGTCTAGTAAGGATAACCGTTTGATGATGATAGGTGGAGGTGGAGTAGATCGAATACTAATGTACGTAGGTCAACATCTATGTCTGATTCACCTATGGACTCGTTGGGCTGTGGGATTTGTGGGTCACAACCGTAGATTCGTGGTTGTTGTGGACCTACTATGGTCATGTGTGGAATCAATCCCTAATCCCTAGTATCCAATAGTCATATGCTTTTTTAGCCTCTATATTTAGAATTATTAATTGTGTGATCTTTTCAGAGTATCTCACAGGCATCCGTGCGACCTGAATTCTTAAGCTGGTATCTATATCTGTGAGAGTGTCTCCTGCGTCTAGCTATGGGACCAAAGGATCACAACCAAATGTCTTTTCTCTTTCAAACCCTTCCACAGTCATGCGGATATGTATCTAGAGTAATCTATAGTTTGGCTGATTTGGCTAAAACGTGTGTGCTTGGTCGTCTTCTATGTTTAACCCATGTAGTTGGAAACTGATTTGTTGTAAGTTTACCATTGTTCGGAAGACTTGGATCCTAAGATTCTGATCTATATCAATTATGGCTATGACGAGATTGGGTTGGGGCACGATTGGCTCGAATACGTATTCCCTGGGCTCTCTAGGTCCCGTGATTGTCATACAAAAGAAATAATGTAAACTAAATGCAGCAAAATAAAATTAACTATGCGAAGTATATCTATAACATATATAACTTCTATATTTTTGTTATTTTCTGATGAATTTTATAAATGAATTTGAAGGAGTAGCTATTTTAATATATCTAGAAATTGACAATTAATCTAGTGACGAATTTTAAAACAAACAAAGTAACCGAGTATAGCTACTTGCCTGTGCAGTTGTAAATCTATTCTAAACAATGAAATAACTGATCTAATCTATTTGAAAGACTCTCGATCCTACCTCAGAAGTGAGGAAAGAATCATAGTCTCTCAGAAACTATCAATCCTCACAACTTCCCTGGCAATATCGAAAGTAAAATTGACTGAAATAAAGTGATTGGCTACTCTATTTGATATGCTTTTAATTTAGAACTTTGAAAGCTAAAACCTGGATTCTGCAGAACAGTGGCGAATCCGATGATGTGTGTGATCTTGTCCCCTCAGTGTGACCTCCTCACTCCTTCGTGTTCACGTGGATCTAGAAAAGCGTGTAATGCTAGCATCAACAGAAGTAGATATTGGGACAAAGGCAGCTTAGGATACAGACTGAATACAATGCGAGTAGGAGAGAGATAGCACAAGAGTACAGAGCTTGGCTTATGCAATTCCTAGCGGGATTTATTGTGAGTCATGCAACATAAAACATCTAGAACCTGAAACTATCCTGCTTGAAGAACAAAACCTGCAACTTTAATGGCTTCCTATTGAAAAAAAACTATTCTATTCTAATGGATTGGATGAAATATCAACAACACTTGCACAAGATGGATATGTGGCTTCCTAACAGACAAAACAACACTAACTAAGCATGCAATGAAAGAAACTAAGAATTCTAAGCAAAATGAAAGACTAATCTATTGCAATGAGAAATTCAGAGGTAAATTTGAGGGGCCATTTGCTTGAGCACAAGCCAACTATTTATAGCATTTGCATTTACCCAAGGTAAAAACCAAATTGAACTCTTAAACTATAAACAATGGCAAAACACTATTCCAGGGAACTAGAATCATTAATGCAAGCCCAAGGCAGTGAAAAAAAGCTGGTAAACGTTGAAATTTATGTGAGTCGTGTTAAAAGAGAATTCTGGAAAACACGTAAAGGACCACCACCCTTAGCAGGGCGGTGGTTACAGGACCGCCACCCTGATCAGGGCGGCGGTCACGAGACCGCCGCCCAGGCAGGGCGGTGGTTTCGTAACTGAAGAGCAAAAGGCAAAGAAAAGAGGGGAAAAGAGAAAAACAAAGCATGTAGGGGCTAAGCGGGGCATGCGGGATGATAATGCATACTTGGAGAGCCTTTCCGGATCCCGAACACCTTGTGAGGAGACCTGTATCATCATTGGGGTATGTGTTACGTTGTTCCGATGGTGCAGTACCCTACAATTTTGGGTACGTACATATTTCCCCCTCGAGAGAAGCATTTTAGCCATGAAGAGGCGTAAAATGGTGGGTCCGAGTATGCTGGTCCCGACATGGGAAGTTGGAAGTCATCCCTGATACGTCCGTGTGTCGAAATGATGCCATCTAAAATTCTCGCTCCCTACAAAATGAAAAGAGAACTCAAGTGCAGATAGACAAGATAGATCGGAAAATAAACACTAAAATAATGGGAAATGAGGACGTACCATTTGTGTGGGGTAAGAACTTACCTCCGTCGGCACTCCAAACCTGCGAAAAAAAAATTCAAAACAAGTCAGGTTGCTATATATATGAAAGTGGGCCCATTTTCCTATTCATTTACGCGTGTTGATTTGATTGATTCTGAGCTCTGGGACCCACGGTGACGGTTTCTTATGAGAGTAGAGTCAAAACGTTCGTGGCGAGATAGCGATCATGCCTCCGCGTGCAGATCATCGACCCGCGAGATCACAGGTTAGTTCTCCTCAATTTATTGTTTTTACCCCCAAAATTTTAAAATGCTAAAACCTTTGTCATGGGGGGGTTATTTTTGAAAATGTTAGGTTCAAAAGGTCCATCTAGGGGGCACCTACTGGGTAGGCTTTTTTTTTAGTTAAAATGGTCTCTTTTCATGTTTTTTGGCCTTTTTAAGTTTAAAAAGCCGTGTGAGTTTTCAAGACACGACAGGCTACCCTACTCGGGGTGGCGATTCAAGACCACTTGCCTTGGCGGCGGTTGTGAAACCACCGCCTCTTCAGGCTGCGGTTCTTTCTGAGAATGTCAAAAGAACACTTGTTTGAGATTGTTTTTGCATTTTTAGCATTTCTATGTGTTTTCATGATTTTTCTAATGTCATTTGGATGCTAACTTACTTTGTTTTGTGTGTTTTTGGGTGTATGCAGGTGAGAGAGGAGTACATTTGGTGGAGCCGAGAGAGGGAGTGTGACTGGCTCCCAGCAGTGATTAGACGCCCTTTCACAGGACGAGCAGGATACTCTTCAGAGGGCGGGTATACTACGTATATCGCGGGTACCACATGTTGCACCATCCAGTCACATACTCTGTGACTTATTTTCCTACTGGGATGCTGATCGGAACACCTTCCGATTACCAGGGGTCCGAGGTGAGTGGACCATCACACTGGAGGATGTTTACCATATCCTGGGGTCCCGATCATTGGGAGGTGACTCACCCTTGAGACAATAGGTTCACGGGCCCAGATAGCACAGTGGGCTTCCTACATGGGAGATGCAGTCATCTCCACGGGTTCGAAGAAGGGGGTCAGAGTTTAGTCTATTCCTAGTTTGCCCATCCCCTTGCTTCGTCAGGCTATTATGGGGATCCTTGCCTCGAGATTGATTGGGGACAAGGGAGGAGACACACTACTATATTGTTGGTCCCCCATTATTGCACAGATCGAGGGTCATGGCCGGATTTACGCCTGGGGAGCAGATATACTTGGGACTACCTACCATGACTTATATAGGGTAGTCCATTTACAGGGGCAGTCTTTGAGCCACCCGACCCTGGTCATGAGTTGGGTCTATGAGCACTTCATCCCCTATGGCAGAGGCGTAGAGGTGACAGATCCCGGAGCTATGAGGGTAGCCAGATGGATAGATATGTCAGTGCTCAGAGCACCTCATCAGCCAGTTGCTTCTCTAACCACCGATGACATGGAGGCCACACCATATCAGACCATGGCAGGCATATGGGGTGAGGAGGCTCTTACTTTGATCTCCTGCTCCACCACAGGGTAGCTTATTGACAGAGTGGGGCGAGTGGAGATACACCCCTTTGGCCGAGTTCCTCAGCAGTTTGGCCTACCTTACATGGGCATGCTTCCCCTGTAGTGCCAGTATACAGGTTAGTTCGAGAGGCCAGAGGGGGTCCTAGAGGCTAGGGTTGGACAGTTGTTACACCTGGCATTCCTATTGCAGCCAGGAGGGTAGTACATGCCCGAGGGAGAGCCGGTGCTCCTCAGGCACCCCTACTTCAGATTGTCGTGGGTCCTGCCCATAGCAGTGATGACCCCATCGACATAGACTTTGAGTCTGAGGAGTTTACAGGGGAGAGACAGAGGAGGAAACTAAGGAGGATAGTGATCCTGAGTGGCATGACACTCAAGATATCATGCAGGCAGAGAGGGCAGAGCAGAGTGTAGAGAGTGACTCTGGTTTCAGAGGAGCCACTCTCCTAGGGCCATGGTGGGGAGGATGAGTCCATTGTAGGATGCTACATCGCTCCAGCCATGGGGGAGCACCTCAGTCAGCGGCGGCATCTGTGGTGGGTGCTGACCCTAGAGATCCATCCTGGAGGCCTGGTGATCCGAGTAAGTTACCACCCTTCCTTTTAATGTTTGTTTTTAGTTAGGATTTCCTTAGTTTCTATCTCTCCTTTTGTTTACACTTGTGTTTTATCTCTTGTTTCATTTCTAATTTGTTTTCTCCTTTGTTTACAGAGACCACCGATGAGTGGCGGGACCTGATTCGCAGGGTATGCACCGATACCCTGATGATTCCCATGGAGAGGACCCGTGCGGAGCTATCTGTGGATGTCGGGAGCCCTCAGCAGCTGGCAGACATACTGACATCTTTTCCCCTGTCTGGCATGTGGCCAGGATGGTATCGACTCTCTGTACGGAGTTAGTGGGGTATAGGACAGCCGAGTGCCTGATGAGGAGTCATTCTCATGGCGAGACTTCAACTACCCCTCGGGATCCGAGACCTTCATGCACTCGGAGCGCCGGCGTAGGCTGGAGTCCTAGGCATGGGTGTGCACCTTCAGAGGGGTCTCATAGGGACTGAGAAGCCACTTGGCTCCCCTAGATTTTTGCATGATATTTTTGTATATCTCGGGCTCTTTGAGTGTTTTGACCATGCTTAGCGCATGATGGCATTGTACAGGAATTTTGATATATTTAATTTATATATATATATATATATATATATTCTTTTTGGATCAAACTTTTGGCATTTATGGCTTACTTGCATTTCCGTTTCCTCATATGAACTATGATATTATTCTTATATGCTTTTTAGAATGTATGCAATGGAGAACAAATGATACAAATGTTTACTTTCCTTTTGTATTTCATGATGCTGATATATGATAATGTAGATACAATGTGATTTTGAATCTTAGTTTCTGTAAGCAATTTTGGATACTTCATATTTGCTTTGGCAAAGTGGTGAAGATAAGTTGGTATGATAAGCAGATAAACCTACCCCTCTCCTAACCCCACGTAACTAGTAAGATGCGAGGGCTCATCACCGAGAGCTGAAAAGGGCACAAGTTATGAAATGTGTTGAAATGATATTGATGAAAGATAGAAAAAGATTTGGCGGAATCAAATTAGGATGCTACAAGCCTACTCCACTCGAGTGACTTCATAGTTTTGGGATGCAACTTGCTTTGCGGTTTATCTAGACTTAGATCCGTAGATGGCCACATGGTAGACAAAATCTGGGTTTTAGGATTCTTAATTCTCTTGGAATTTTGGACATCCGATTCATTTGCTTTTGACTCAAGACTTCAAGATTTGAATTGTTTGTTTATGACCTTTTGCGTTTTCTTGTCAAGAGGACCCCCCACACCTTGCCCCATGCTACTAGTAAGAAGCATGGGTTTATCACCATAGGCAAGGCATAGGCGAGTAAGGGCATTTCCATCCTTTCCCAACCCTACGTCACTAGTAAGAGATGCAAGCTCATCACCGAAGGTTGGTGGGGCAAGGAAATGTGTAAATTTAAAATTTTCTGTTTGATCTATATTTGACTTGTTTATTTGAGCAAAATGTCAGTGTGTTCTTATTTCCAAAGAGATATATGTACGGGATAGATGTGACACCATGAAGCTTCTAGAATAGACCATAGGCAAGATACCTATCCTAAGAAGAAACCAAAAGTGAGGATAAACCCGCAGATCTTGGTATGGTTACCATTGAGACCTTGTCATATCTAGCTTTATTTGATGAAGTGATTCCGAAATAGTTTGATGATATCATGGAAATAGAGAAGTATGATTAGAGTGTTTATGCCAACAACATCATGAGTTTGTAATGAATTGCTTTGAGAATAAATTCCTTGATCACAAATTTGTACGAAACAAGCGGAAAAAATGATCCTAACTATATGAAGATGCAATGTAGATATAATTATACAAGTAGTACTAATTGCTTACGCATAGAATCATTTGAGGTGTAGGAATCGACCGCTTTCACCAAATTCCTCACCTTCCAGGTGTACATAGGAGATATGCACCATTTCCATAGCTCTTCATGACTTGGTATGGACCTAACCATTTGGGCCGGAACTTCCTTCCTTCACCGATTTTTTTGTTGATCCATTGTCTAGCCTTAGAACTAGATCACCTTCATATATGTCGCATTCATAGAATTTCTTGTTATACTTCAGCACATTCGGTCAGCATAGACTCTGTGCCACTTTGTTCGGCATCTATCCTAGCTTCATCTAGGCTTTCTAGTTGGGAGAGACGTGCTTCTCTGTAAGCATCTTCATCTAGAATCCCTTGTAATGAGATACGGAGACTGGGTATTTCAACCTCAAGCGGGAGAACTACTTCTGCCCCAAATACTAGCGAGAAAGGAGTGGCTCTTGTTGGTGTTCTTATTGAGGTTCGGTGGGCCCATAAGGCCGGATATAACTTCAAATGCCAATCTCACTTGTTTTCTTTCACCGTTTTAAGGAGAATGGATTTTAATGTTTTGTTTGTCACCTCAGCCTGTCCATTGGCTTGAGGGTAATACAAGGAGGCCGTATGATGGCTTATTTTAAATTTATTACATAATTCGTGAACTTCATCATTCTTAAAAGAAGTCCCATTATCTGAGATAATGACTTGCGGGATACCATACCTGTAAATGATTTGGTTCAAAATGAACTTGGTGATTACAGAACCCGACACAGTAGTAAGAGGCATAGCCTCTACCCACTTGGTAAAATATTCGGTGGCCGTGATTATGAAATTATGGCCATCTGTAGATGAGGGAGAGAATTTCCCTATTAAATCTAGGCCCCACGTAGAAAAGGGCCATGGAGTAGCGATTGGTTGTAGAGCTTGTGCTGGCATGTGAATCTCATGAGAGAATTCTTGGCACTTATGACACCTTCGTACAAACTCTACTGCATCGTGTTCTAGAGTAGGCCAGAAATAGCCCATTTGATGTATTTTTTGAGTGGTGGCATGGCCACCGAAGTGGCCTCCATACATTCCACTATGAGATTCATGGAGAATCTTCTTGGATTCTTCTATGTCGACACACCTTAACAACATTTCATCGAACGATTTTCGATAGAGCACTTGCTCTATGATGACGTATTTAGCTACAGATAATGTGTAAATGCCTTTTCCGTTGTGGTGTAGCACCTTCTCGGATATGCATGGTCCATGATATAATTAATAATATCAGTGTACCAAGGACACTCAGAGATAGAAGGTCGGGTTTCGATGTAGTATATGCACTCGTCAGGAAAGTCCAGATCTACTAGATCGCCTTTGTCTAATGGATTATCAGCTAACCAATCCATGATGATTTTCCTTTAACTAACTTCTGATTTATGAATTTTAATTCAAATTCACCCATTAAGGTTATAAAGCATCCACCTTTTTAGACAAGGACCCTTGCGTGAGGAAAGTTCGTAAATGTTTTGTCTTTACAATGACCTTTGTTTCTTGATTTAACATGTAATGTCTTAAGCGTTTGGTTGTAAAGACTATGGCAAGGTATTCTCGTTCTGCTTGCGTATAGCATGTTTCATAGTCGAGCAATGTCTGGCTAATGAAATAGATCACACATTCTCTCTTGTCATCATCTTCTTGAGCCAGCATACAGGCTAGCGAGACATTGGTGGCTCGCGAATATAAAATTAACGGGTGATCCAGCTTAGGTGGCATTAGTGTGGGTGGTGATAACAATAAATGCTTAACTGCGTTGAAAGCTTCATTGCAGTCTTTAGTCCAATCGATGCTATAATCTTTCTTGAGTAGATTTTTGATTGGATGAATGGTGAAACTTAAGTTTGGGATGAATCTCTAGATTGCGCCAAGTTTTCTCGAGAAATGACCTGATTCCAAATTCATCCAAAGGTGGGACCATTTCAAGAACAACTTTAATTTTGGTTGGGTCAACATCGATCCCACGTGATGATATAATGTAACCTAGGAGCTTCCCTCCTGTCACACTAAAGACACATTTTTCAGGGTTTAGCGTGACTCCGTATTCTATCAGACGTGAAAGAATGACGTGAAGCACTTCTAGATGGTCACAACATTTCTTGGCTTTGGCCAGCAAGTCATCTACGTAGGACTCCACAATTTTATGAATAAGATCATGAAATATATACGTCATAGCCCACTGGTATGTAGCACTGGGACGTTCTTGAGTCCAAATGGCATAACAACATAACAATAGGTTCCCCAAGGAGTTATAAACGTGGTTTTAGCTTGATCTTGTTCGGATATTCTGATTTGATTGTATCCCGAGAATCCATCCATGAGAGATAAAAGCTCAAATCTAGTTGTTGCGTCAACGATGACATCTATAGATGGTAATGGGAAGTCGTCTTTAGGACATGCCTTGTTAATGTCTCGGAAGTCTACACAGATGCGTATCTTCCCATTCTTTTTGAGAATGGGAACGATATTAGATACCCACTGAGAGTAATCGACTGGTTTGATGAATCCTACTTGGAGGAGTTTCATTACCTCCTCTTTCACCATGAGAGCTACCTTGGGTTTCATTGGTCTTGATTTTTGTTTAATCGGTTTTCCATCAGATTTAGTGACGAGGTTGTGCACCACAATGTGTGGTGCAACCCTTGTCATTTCTTTATAATTAAATACAAAAGCCTTCTGATGTTCCTTGAGGATCCGAGTGTGTATTTCTACTTCTAATGGAGTTAATGAGGATCCTAACTTCAATATCCTTAGTTCGTCTTCCGTTCGATGTTGATATCAATTGTTTCTTTGATTAAAGAAGAATTACCTTCCTCAAACTCAGGCGGGGCTGGAGGTAGTTCCAAATCATCTCCGTTCTCGACTGTGTATATGCTGAGTTCCTTTTTTGGGGGAAGCTCTATCATGGGATTTCCAAAGTAGGAGGATGAATGCGGGATTAGGGATAAATCTACCATGAGATGGGTGAGATGTAACGCCGCATAGGCATTCAAGAAATCAAGAGTGGTTGTATCACTATCGATGTGGTCTAGGATAGTAGATTTGTTTTTATTTCTATTTAAAAGAGGATTTGACATTGTTTTTATCAGTGGTTCAGTACAAAGGGATACCATGAAACGGGTGTCCTCTAACTTACTATTTGGAGTAAAGCACGATGCTAAGGTTGCTATTGAATCGGCAAGAAGATTTTGTTCTCGCAGGATTGCTTCGATTGATATGAAGTCAAACTCTTTGCTTAAATTTAGTACAACTATTTTGTAGAGTTGTAAGTGCTCGGCTTTGGTTTCATACATCTCAGCAACTTGATTTGCTACCAATTGTGAGTCTCCTAACACTCTGATGTTATCAACACTGATTCTCTTAGCTACGATGAGGCCAAGGAGGAGGGCTTCGTACTCAGTGCCGTTGTTTGTGCATTCAAAATTTAGTTTAAAGGAAAATGGTAGGACTTTTCCTTCGGGAGAAGTAAGGATTACTCCTGCCCCAGCTCCGTAACAACATTTAGCTCCATCGAAATGGAGAGTCCAATACTTAGCTAGGAATATGGGCACTGGGATATTTGTTGTGTTAACATCTTCTACCTCTACCATGTAGAGATCTACTGCTGGGAGAGAACCAACACCTAGGGTGTACCCCATGCCTACAGAATCAAATGGTAGGAACATTGGTAGATCTTGTTCTAGTAATTCAACAATTTTTGCAGTAGTTCCTAATGATACTGTTTCTATAATGTTAGCCTCATCTTTGGGGGCTGGGGTTGTCTTGGCTAGGCTCATGGTTTCAAGATCTGTTGTAGGTACCAATTTTTCTTCTGGTTTCACGTTGGTAGGTTTATTAAGTTGGTTCGTTGGGAGTTCAAACTCTGAGTGCATGCCTGGTCTTTTCTTTAGGTCAGCCAGGTGTACATCGAATGGTTTTGGATCACCTTTGGCTATGAACACCTTTCCTAAATGCAAGAATCTTACTTCTTGAAATAGCGTAGAAGGGATTGCCTTCATATGGTGTATCCATGGTCGGCTGAGGATCATATTATAGTTAGTTTCCCATCTATAATATAAAACTCAGTCAAGATTGTTTTGGGTCCTAAGGTGACCGGTAGTATTATAGTTCCAATTGAAGTGGCTTTAAGGCTATCATAGCCTCTTAGTGTATTTTGAGTTGTGGAACAATTCATTTCTCCATACCCTAGCTTTTGAAGGAAAGAAAAAGGGACTATGTTAACTACTGCCCCATCGTCAACCATTGCACATTTCACATAATTGTTATAAACCCACACTTGCAAGTGTAAGGTCGGATCACCTCGGCATGTAATCTCAGTGTGTGTTGGTATTTTGTTTATTTTGAATATGAATTCGGTGTCCCTATCCGGCTTCCCCGGAGGGTGGATATCAAAGTCTATATGGTTTACCTATGTTTTGGGAGGTGGAGTGATGCTAATTAGATGACCTAAACCCAATGCTTCTAAAAGAGCAACCCTGTGAGCAGGGGAGTTCTTCAATAAATCCAAAAAGGAGATGTACGAGAAATTTTTCGTTAGATCATTAATTAAGTCATAAGCACCCACGGGTTTTATTAATACTTGTTGGATATTGTCTGTTTCTAGCGGGTAGCTTGGACTTAGCTAAGAGGAATACTCTCGTGTCCTTGTTACAGCTTCTATGGGTAGTTTGGCATCTAACTCCACTAAACTCGACTATCTTAGGTCATGGCTGACTTCCTAATTGTGGCACAACTAACGGATTTAGTGAAGTTGAGGCTTCATGATCATTGTTTCCTATAATTACACCCTTGTTTGTCCCATTTGGATTTATCTTGTTATTGTTGTGATTTGGAAGCGGATCATTGAAGATCTGGAGGGGTGCATTTTGAGGGGAAACTGCCCCTATAAAATTATTTGGTGCTGGTGACGTAGGATCTGCCAAGAACATATCTATAAAAAGTTTTCTTTGTTCCTCTGGAAAACGTTGCATAAATTTATTGTAGTCATGACACATTCTAGTGTCATGGCCTCGGATTTTGTGAAAACCACAATATGAGTTAGGATTGTAATTCCTAGTTTGTTGGCTCGGTGTATATTGTGGCCTAAAACTTTGATCAAACCGTTGCCTATTAAAGTTTTGCATTTGTTGTTTTTGGTTTGAATTCTGGTTTTGATACCTAGTTGAATTTTGATTTGGATCCGTGTAGGGCTTCGCCATTGTTGTTGTTGTTGTGGATGATTAAAATCCATTGTATTGATTGTTGGAGTAAAGTTGTTGTTTCATTGGTTGTTTATTTGTGGTGGAGTATTCACAACATTTACCTTTCTAGCCTGATTAGTTACTCCATCTGTTGTTACTCCATGATTTTTATTAAGGATTTTAGGTCCTTGATTGACATTCGTGGTAGTAGGATAAGTTGTAGTGTTCTAGTTGGAAGTGATTAACCTCCCATTTGCTCCATATGTTTTGTGACCACTATCAATTGCCGCTTGATCTATTCGGAGAGCACTCTCAAGTACTTCATCGTAAGTTCTTAGTGGGAACTTTTGGACTTCTTCCTTCACTTCTCTGCTGAGAGAATGAAGGAATAAATCACATAGTTCCATTTGGTCCATATTTGGAGCACTTGCCGAAGAATAAAGAACTGTACGCCACCTCTGGATGAAATGGGTGATAGATTCATTGTGTTCTTGCTTGATGTGTAAGAATTCCTGATTCCTATTCTTAATAGTTTGTTCATGTCAAATGCCTTGATGAACTCTGAAACGAGTTGCTTGAACGAATGGATGGAAGCCTCAGGTATTCTATAATACCAATCGAGAGTGATACCTTCCAAGGTTTTGGGAAATATTTTAGCAACAACCCCATCCCATGGGAGTAGTTCTCGGATGGCTGTGGCATAAGCTTTGATATGTGTGTTTGGATCTCCCTCACCTTTGTACTTGGGCAAATTGGGAAGAGGTCTTGGAAGCATGACGCTTCGTATGGTGAAATCTAAGGGCTCTTTCAAGTATTCTGAATATGTCCCTATCGCATAGGTTTCGACCATTGATGGTGCCTGTTGAGGGAGTGGAGGTGGAATGGGTTGTTGATATGGCGTAGTGTACATGTTAGCGGGGCGTAAGGAAACCCCTGTGTTTGAGGAATCATGCCGGGAGAGGAGAACATATCCCCTTGTGGTGATTTGGAGTACATGTTTAAGTATGAAGGGGTATTGTCCAAGAATGGATTATTTTGTACTAGACCGGGAGGTGTCAGATCGGTGTTAGAAATGACGGTTCTAGTCGGCGTTTGTTGTGAATACTGAGGGGTCACACCTAACATACCTATTCCTGTGAGGAGGTCTATTTGGCTAGGTTTAGAATTTCCTACCTACATGAGTTGAGAATGGTGATTTTCCTGAGCAAGTTCTAACCCCCTCACTTTTTCTACTAATGTTGAAATGACTTCATTTGGTGAAGTCACGGTGTTTTGCCTTAGCAACATTTGTTGTATATCATGGTGTTGTATAGGCATGTGATATCCTGCTATGAACTGATCGCTGCCCTGCCAAGTTTCCCCGAGGGCATTTCCTATATGTAATGGCATGGAGGTATTTCCTTGAAAAGAGACCTCGGGTTGTATTTGTAGATTCCCTATAGGTGGGTACATACCTTGGGAACATTGTTCATTCCTAGCATAACGTGTCGAATGTTCATTATCTAAAACCAGGTATGGGTCAACTTGTCTACTAATTTGTGGTCTAAGTAGTACCTGAGGAGATGAACTAGACTCTCCTATGAGTGTCATATTGTTCGAGCCTGAAGGCTCTGTTTGTTGTGTTTGAGTGAATTGATCCAACTCCTCTGTTTGGAAAGATGGGCTATATCTGACCCTTGGAGTTTGTGTTGACAACTGGTTACTTGCGTAGTTATCACCCCATATTGAGAGCGAGGGCAATGATTGTCTATTTAGTTGAGCGTAGTATGCCTCAAGACCTAAGAGAGGTCTACCATACGCATCGAATCCCGACATATTCGGGGGGTATATGAATACCCGTAGAATAATGGGAAGGAGCGAAGGTGATGGTGAAAGCTGATGAGGTAGTAAAGATGAAAAAGGTCATTTAATTTAAAAGAACCAGTAGAAATCTGACTCCAAATCAGAAAGTAGAAAGGTTCACGTTGGGTTCACCAATTTTGTACGATGGAAAAGTGACAAGCGAGCATGGGAATCTACAAGTAACTTTTCCGCGCACCCGACCTCTCGAGGTTGTGCGAGAGACAAATGGTGGGGATTGAATATGTGTGGGATGCAAACAAGCTAATTAGGCAAATCTGATGTCTTCAACGTGCACTAGTGGAAATTACAAATCTAAGGCAAGGAAGGCCCTCCTAACCTAAATCGTGTGATAGATCGATCGCAAGGATGACTGCTCTCAAAGCTCCAATCAATATCGAGCTCGCATGATTCGGTCTCATAGGTTGTGGAATACGTGGAAAATGACCTGGGATAGTTTCGTGTATATCTCTAGATAAGGTCATAGGGTGGATGGTAAATATAATTGACTCTATGGGTGATTCTCTGGCCTAGTCCAGAACTCCTTAGCTTTATTAGCTGCTGTGTCTAGCAAGGATAACTATTCGATGATGATAGGTGGAAGTGGAGTAGATCTGAATACTAATGTACGTAGGCTAGCATCTATGTCTGATTCACCTATGGACTCGTTGGGTTGTGGGATTTGTCACAACCATAGATTCATGGTTGTTGTGGACCTACTATGGTCATGTGTGGAATCAATCCCTAATCCCTAGTATCCAATAGTCATATGCTTTTTCAGCCTCTATATTTAGAATTATTAATTGTGTGATCTTTTTAGAGTATCTCACAGGCGTCTGTGTGACCTGAATTCTTAAGCTGGTATCTATATCTGTGAGAGTGTCTCCTGCGTCTAGCTGTGGGACCAAAGGATCACAACCGAATGTCTTCTCTCTTTCAAACCCTTCCACAGTCATGCGGATATGTATCTAGAGTAATCTATAGTTTGGTTGATTTGACCAAAATGTGTGTGCTTGGTCGTCTTCTATGTTTAACCCATGCAGTTGGAAACTGATTTGTTGTAAGTTTACCATTGTTCGGAAGACTTGGATCCTAAGATTCTGATCTATATCAGTTATGGCTGTGACGAGATTGGGTTGGGGCACGATTGGCTCGAATACGTATTCCCTGGGCTCTCTAGGTCCCGTGATTGTCATACAAAAGAAATAATGTAAACTAAATGCAGCAAAATAAAATTAACTATGCGAAGTATATCTATAACATATATAACTTCTATATTTTTGTTATTTTCTGATGAATTTTATAAATAAATTTGAAGGAGCAGCTATTTTAATATATCTATAAATTGAAAATTAATCTAGTGACGAATTTTAAAACAAAAAAAGTAACCGAGTATAGCTACTTGCTGTGCGATTGTAAATCTATTCTAAACAATGAAATAACTGATCTAATCTATTTGAAAGACTCTCGATCCTACCTCGAAGTGAGGTAAGAATAATAGTCTCTCGAAACTATCAATCCTCACACTTCCTGGAAATATCGAAAGTAAAATTGATTGAAATAAAGTGATTGGCTACTCTATTTGATATGCTTTTAACCTAGAACTTTGAAAGCTAAAACACGGATTCTCGTAGAGAACAGTGGTGAATCTGATGATGTGTGTTATCTTATCCCCTCGGTGTGACCTCCTCGCTCCTTCGTGTTCACGTGGATCCGAAAAGTGTGTAATGCTAGCATCAACGAAGCGAATATTGGGACAAAGGCAACTTAGGATACGGGCGAATACAATGCGAGTAGGAGAGAGATAGAGCAAGAGTACAGATCTTGGCTTATGTAATTCCTAGTGGGATTTATTGCGAGTCATGCAACATAAAACATCCAAAACCTGAAACTATCCTGCTTGAAGAACAAAACCTACAACTTTAATGGCTTCCTATTGAAAACAAACTATTCTACTCCAATGGATTGGATGAAATATCAACAACACTTACACAAGATGGATATGTGGCTTCCTAACAGAAAAACAACACTAACTAAGCATGCAATGAAAGAAACTAAGAATTCTAAGTAAAATGAAAGACTAATCTATTGCAATGAGAAATTCAGAGGCAAATTTGAGGGGCCATGTGCTTGAGGACAAGCCAACTATTTATAGCATTTGCATTTACCCAAGGTAAACACCAAATTGAACTCTTAAACTATAAACAATGGAAAAACACTATTCCAGGGAACCATAATCATTAATGCAAGCCCAAGGCGGTGAAAAAAAGCCGGTAAACATTGAAATTTATGTGAGTCGTGTGAAAAGAGCATTCTAGAAAATGTGTAAAGGACCGCCGCCCTGAGCGGGGGTGGTGGTTACGGACCTCATGCCTCGATCAAGGTGGTGGTCATGAGACCGCTGCCTGTGCAGTAGTGGTTTCAACTGAAGAGAAAAAGGAAAAGAAAAGAGGGGAAAAGAGAAAAGAAAAACACGTGGGGGCTAAGCGGGGCATGCGGGATGATAATGCATACTTGGAGAGCCTTTCGAATCTCGAACACTTTGCGAGGAGACTTGTATCATCATTGGGGTATGTGTTACATTGTTCCGATGGTGCAAGGTACCCTAAAATTTTGGTACGTACGATTACCTTCTCTTGTCACATAGCAGACAAAGTCTTTGACTTTGAACTCTATCACTTTGGCCTTCTTATCAAAGATTTTCTTTACTTTCAATCAGTTCTCTTTGATACGAGTCCACCACTCGGAGTCTATTTTCTTCTAGCTTCTCAAGAAAGAGGATTCTCTTGTCAATGGAATCCTTGTATTGCCCATCTTCTATTCCACGAAGTAAATTGATATCCGGCATCTCGATCGTGAGGGGGATTTCTTCTTCAACTCCATATAATAGTTGGAATGGTGACATACTTATTGCCTTCTTAGGAGTGATCATGTCCACCCATAATTAATCGTACAATTTTTGTGTCAATTCATTTGATTCTTGTCGCAATCTTATAGAAAATGGTCACGATGTTATTATTGCTTGATTCACCTATCCATTTCCTTTTGGATAGTAGTAAGAAGAATGAGATAGAGAGATTTTGTAGCCATAGAAAAACTCGAGTCAACTCCCTTGAAGAGAAATAGGTAGCGTTATCTGCTACAATCTTTTGTGGCACTCAAACGTACTATGATATTCTCCTTGATGAAGTTGCATACTATTTCGGTATTGGCTTGTTTGTGGGAATGGCTTCCACCCACTTGGTGAAGTAATTTTTCTCCATGAGCACATAGGTGTGCCCCATGCTTGAGTGAGGATTTAAAATGATAATGAAGTCTAGCCCCCACTGTTGAAATGGTTCTTCAATAACAACTGGCCTGAGTGGTAGTGTAGCAAGTTGTGGTCTCCCAATGAATTGTTGGCATGCTTCACATTTGGAAACCCAATCTTGAGTTTTTGCAAAGATGGTGGGCCAATAATACCTTCCTCAGAGGATCTGTGTGTAGTGACCATCACTAAAAATGTCCACCACATGCTTGGTTGTGGTATGCTTTAAGCAATTTTTCTTGTTGCTCTTTATCTACGCACCTAAGGAAGCATCCATCCAGACCTCTTTTGTAAAGCGCGTGATTCTAGATTACAAACTTTATTGCCTTCAGCTTGAGTGTTCTCCTTTGTTTGTAATTGAGATGGGGAGTGAATTATCCATAATTTAAGTAATAGGAAATATCAGTTTACCACTCATTAGAAGTGGTTACAAAGAGAACTTGTGGGTTGTTCTTGGGACAAGTTGAGCAAGCACAATTTTCTTCACTATGTTGATCTTTAAATGTTTCATCTTCAACAATCAAATTTCAGAAACCATTCCACCTTACCAGATTGGAGGGTCAAATCTCCAAGTAATATTCTTGAGTCTTTTCAATCCAATTTGGTCTTTTAGCTCTTTGATCTGTTATGTTAAGATGGACTTGATTTCACCGCCAGGGGACCATCACCACTTTGTCGAGAGTTGAGGATGTAAAACCTGAAATTTTTTACAGCCTTAACCACTACATAGGCCTGCTTCTCCAATTGTATGTAGTATATTTCATGCTTTTTCAACAAACAACTCATGAAATCAATAGGCACTTCCACACCTTCATCATTTTTCTGAACAAGAATGGTGGAGAGTGTATGTTCTGATGCATAACAATACATGATGAATTCTTTGTTAAAATATGGAGACACAAGAGTCGGAGCCTTGGAAATGGATTTTTTGATCTCTTCAAATGTTTCCTTCCCTTCATTGTTCCATTTGAATTTTTCCTATGGTTTCATCATGGTGGTGATGTGCTTTGTCAATTCAAAAACTCAGGAACAAAGCGACGAAGAAAATTCACCTTTCCGAAGAATGAATGAACTCCTTTCTTGCTTGTGGGTAGAGATAGTGCTTGAATGGATCGTACTCTCTCAGGATCAATGTGTGCTCCATGTTTTTCACAATGTGCCCCAGTAAATTGCCTTACGTGACTCCAAAATGCACTTTTTGGATTTAGTGATATGTCATGTTTTCTACACCTTGCAAGTACTTGTTCTAAGTGATGGATATGATCTCCCCTCTTCTTTGAAAACACTAGTGAGATCATCAAGATATATGACAATGCAATGTTTTAAATCCTTGAATTCCAAATCCATCACCCTTTGAAATGTATCTCCCACATTGATTAGGCCAAAGGGCATTCTGTTGTAGGAAAAAGTGCCCCAAGGCATTGTGAAGGTTGTCTTGGTGTGATATTCTTCTGCCACTTTGATTTGGTTATACCCTTTGAGAATCCATCAAGTAATGAAAGAATTTTGGATCCAGTGACTGCTTGTAAAATGTGATCCATGATAGGGAGAGGATAATTGTCTTTTAGTGATGCCTAGTTTAGGTTGTGGAAATCTACACATATTCTTATTTCACCATTCTTCTTTTGCACCGGCACAATGTTGGCCACCCATGTTGAATGGTGGATGGGAAAGATGATTCTTGCATTGAGCATCTTCATTACCTCCTCCTTGATGGTATCAGTAATCTTTGGGTTATATGGCCTTTGCTACTTCCTAAATTTCTTAGCATCCTACTTCAAAGGAATCGAGTGATGTATTTCCTTCGGTTGGAAGGATTTGAATTCATCATAAGAGTAGTCCAAAACACTGAATAATTCTTGAGCAATGCAACAAACCTTCTCTTCTCCTTGGGTGATAAAATTTTTCCAATATTCACCATCCTTGGCTCCTTGAAGTGTTGATGTTTTCCTTATCAAAATCAGCTAGGCACCAAGAAGATTGTTTTTCTTTCTCTTGAATGAATATGTCATGTTTTTCAAAGAGGTATTCCAAAGAAACTAGGCCTTTGGGAATCTTTTTCCCTTTCAATTTGATCACTCCTTCATCATCAATACCTTCAATTCCTTCTTTCTCTTCTTTGGCTACCACTTCTTGGTGTGGATTTTCACTTCCTTAAAAGAAGAGATTATTGAAATTATCCCTTTGTTCCAAAAATGCTAGGATCTAGTTATCGTCATTAAAGACTTTCCAATTATTTGCATTATCTAGTACACTAGGCCTGAATACCATTTCTATGGTCACCTTTTCTTTACCAAAAAAGGATGAGGTGTCACCTGGGGAATACGATCTTTGTAAGAGAATCAAAATTTTCCTTATTTTCCCTTGGTATAACTTCATGTAAAATGCATAAAAAGATTCAATGTAGTCCCATACTCTATTTCTATAATGTCGAAGTCTTGTATTTTCACATGATATTGTTGCCGGACTTGCTTTATTATCACTTCCACATCACCTTAGCATTTTTGTTTCTTTATTCCCATGTCTTCAGCCATGCCCATGCCTAAGAGGAGAGCTTCATATTCTATTGTGTTATTTGTATTATCAATTTCAACTTGTAGGAAAATGGGTACAATTCATTGGAAGGAGAGTACAACACCATGCACTCCCCCGAACACATGTCTTGGAATGACTACCATAAAATTCCATTGTCCAAACTTGATCTTCTTCCTCTTCCATAAGAAGTGGAAATTTCTCATCTTTTTTGATGTGAGGAAGTAGTTTCCTAGCCTGCTATCTTGAAAAAGAATGTTTGCCTTTGGATCATCGAATTTTGTATTGTGAACTTCATCTTTCTTACTGGTAGCAACTTCTTCATCTCGCCTTTCACTGGAATAGTTACAGATGACCAATCCATTTTTATTTCTCCACCCAAGTCTCTACAAAAGCTTCAGCTCAATAGCATGCCAAAGGATGTTGGGATGTCTACCACCAGGATGGTTAGAAGCACCTTCTTGTCTGGAAAATTAGCTAATGTTACCTGTGCATCTTTGATTCTTCCTACCAATGGAACTTGTTTGGATTTTTTTGTACCCATATTTAATCTCCTTCACAACTTGAGTAGCATCATGGATTTTACAAGACACTCAGAGGTAGATAAATTATTTATATGTTGTTTTGTAGCCGGGAAGCAATTTATCTAACTTGTAAGCACTCGAGCTTTGAAGAAGTGGGCAGAAACTTGAAAGTATTTTGATCTAATCCTCACTATTTTAGGTTTTCCTTTCAACCAAGGTAAGAGAACCTATATTGCAGCCTCTGTTTTGTGAAGGAGGTGGAGATATCCTTATGTTGTGCATATTGTATGGAGATGGCCTTGGGAAAACATGATCAATTTTCCATTATTCAAACTCAACAAAGCTGTCACTACTAAATGATGGAAATGATTTCATAATAAGGCTAAGGCTCCTAGAGACATGGTATGATCTTGATTTTCTTTGTGCATTTTTGTAGATGGGTTAGATTCTTTTGTTGACACACAATGCAATGCAAGGGTAGTATGGGTAGGATTAGTTATTCAAATGATTTTTGGTGGGGTATTGACAAGAAAAACTTAGATATATCAAATATTTGACAACCTCTACAATACTTGAAAAACTATCAGATAAAATGCTTTAAATAATCAAGATGTTCTTTCAACCAGAAGATGCATAAATGGAAGCCCAGGTTACACTCTTCACACAATCTTTGAGAAATCAATTAAACACAAAAATCCTTGATCAAACCATGCCTAAGGTACCCCCGAAAGGATTACAAGCAATCCTAATCAACAAATGAATGTGGATTTATTTTAAACTGCTTATTTTCAATGCCGGATGAAAGCTCTTGACAAAAAAACTGCAAGTGCCACAAAACTATCAATAAGGATGAGATTATGTGTGATTTCTAAAGACTTTCAATGCAAGATTGCAACAAGAACAATGAAAACTATTTACAGGTATTTAAAATGATAACAAACATCATATTGCCTAGAAAAACAAAGATTAACTCAAAAGATTGTTAGATTCATCAGCAGGGGAGAGTTTCATGAACAATCTCAAAGCTATGTGATGGCTATACACTTGTAACCAACTCACATACATGAAGATCCAACACAAAAGAAATTAACTTGGTTCTTTAGTGGGTTTCTCAGAAAATGATCTTTCTCTCAAAATTTTCTCATGATTTTCAACTTCCCGACCATTTGCATTTCTCAAAAATGCATTATATATCTCTTGCCACATTGGATCCTTCTTTCCCAAGAAAATCATATGCCAAGGGATCAAGTTTGTTACAACAATTTCTCATGATTCACTGAAAATGACATTTAACAAATTTACAACAAGAGTTGCCAAGTGTTTTAAAAATATTGAATCATTACAAATATTCGATCATTATCCTTCCTGGAGGCACATTTTTCATCATCAAGGCATGCAGATGCCTTTCCTCTCATCATTTCACCTTTTCACCTTTTAAAACTACCTCTGCAACTTTCAATTTTGACATTTCACATGTTTGGATGGATTAGGGAAAAAATTTGTTTCAAAAACACCTCAAATCTACAAATTAATCCCTAAAACCACTTGCATTGATCTTTGTAGGCACAAAGGACACGAATTCATCAAAAATTTGATTAAAAATGATGCAAAATTTACATCTCCAAGCTTCCTGGAGCAAAAATGGTGGCCAAAAATGAAAATGTATAGTTACCCTTGATCTGCTCTTTCTCCTTCAATCTAGGCCCTCCACGTGTCAAAATATGATTGGGAATGAATTCGGGTTCACCTTTTGACTTTTTAACATTTTTGGAAAAATGAAAAATTTGACTTTTTCTCCGCCCCTCCACCCTTGAATTTTGGTGATGACACGTGGCACATGGTGGGTCCCATTGGGATCGTGCTTCAATTCTATGCGTTTTGACCTTTTTTGGAAATTTGGAAAATTTTCACTTTTTGCCCTGCGGGCCCACACCTCCGCCTTTGCCCTTGACATGTGTCATGCTCTCTATCGCTAAAAAACACGGGCTTATTTCATGTTTTGACCCCTTTTTCGCCAAGGGAAAATTTTCAATTTTTCTTCCACGGGCCCGCGCCTCGATTTTTCCCTCCACGTGTCTCCTTCTGATTTGTCATGGAGCCACGCCTCGAATCTTCCATTCTAAGTATTTTTGCAAAAGGGAAAAAATTCCCTTTTGCCTCTGCCACCTACCGACCCGCTCTGCCTTTGCCACATGTCCATCGCTGATTGGAGCGAGAGATGCATCCCATTTTTTAACTTTAGAAAACAAAGCTAAAAAATCATTAAGTTTTCCATTGGCTGCTCCTCCTTTGACTTTCAAAATTGGCCACGTGTCACACCTGGATTGGTTGCAGAACTTCGGCCCAAGTTTTGACTTTGATCCATTTGAAGTTAAAACTTCAAAGTCACCAAGAAATCTGCCCCCCCATTCTGACTTCTCATGGACACGTGTCCACCTGTGATTGGCCACAGGCCCCACTCCAAAATTTCACCTTAGATTTTTCTACCAAAAGGAAAAAAATTCCTTCTACCTCTAGCGGCTGCACTCTCCTCCACGCCTACCACGTGTCCATCCCTCACTCCATTGCGGACCCGTGGGCCCTTCTACAACTTTTTCCCTCGCCAAATAAAAGGAAAAATTTTCCTAAGTCTTCCCCGGCCTTCCCTTACGCCTAGCACAAGAACATGACACATGTCCCTCCTCTGGGACTGCGGGGTTGCGAGGGAAAATTGTGAAATTTTCCAAAAGGCCAAAAAAGTTAAGTTTTTGTAGAAAACCCATCGATCCTTGTCCAACCAGAAGTGGCCACGTAGGAGGATAATTTTGAGCTTAATTTTGATGGGAAAATGACACCCGTACGATTGCCAAAAATGTAGAATTTACCAGAGATGCCCGAATTCAATTTTTTCTTCATGGGTGAGGGATTTTTACTCAAAAAACAAGGGGAAATTGATTTCATGCAAGTTTCAACCATGGGGATAGATATTTGAGGGAAAATACACATGAAATGAACAAATTTGAGCTCCACAAGGCTAAAAAAATGGAAAAAATGACCAAGGCCCATGGATTTGGAAAAATTAGGGCACAAGAATATGGAAAACTTGGGTGTTTCTTCACAAATGAGGCATGGAAAATGATTTTTAAATGGACTAAGGCATGGGAACAGAGGCAGCAACTTCATTTCACCCATTAAAACTATAGAAAATGTTTCAGGAAATGCAGAGTGAAAGGAAAATTAGGGCAAAATAATAGAGGATCAAAATGGACACCAACAGATTTCATTGAATATAAGGTGCCATTTTCCCAAATCAAGGTGAGGCTAAGACAATTTGCAACTTTGGCGGGCATCACATTATCTGAGGCTCCAGAATCTATGATACAATTATTTAGCTGGAAGCCTTTAATGAGAAGTGACAAGTAGAAAGGTTCAACCGTGTTGGTTTTGGAGGCACTAAGGGATAGTACATTTTGATAAGGTGGTGTGGATAGTGTGGGGAATAAGCCTTTGGAACTTGGACCCAAGGTTATAGGATTACTACCACGAACTACATCAATGAACCTATCAAATTGGGCGGGATGAGTTTATAGGTATTCTATTTCTGAGAGTTGGAATTTAGTTTTTCTTGTGTGTTCCACAAAGTCAAATGGGGTTATGGTGGGCGAGGAAGAGGTTCTAAGAATGACAGAATATTTACATGGTGAAGGTTTTTCTATTTTGGGTTTTGAATTTTCCTTCAAGGGTGCAGTAACTGGCTTGGCTTGGAAGGAGATGGGGATGCAAGTTTTGATGACACCTTAGATGTTTTTGCAGGAACAACATTTGAAGGAGAATTATTCTTAGTAACCTTTGAGCTGGGAGAAGGATTAGATGACTTACTTGGTATGGTAGCATGATCCTTGCTAGCCAGTGGGTTTGGTTTTCTTTACCAACTCCATTGAAGGTGGTAGTGGTGATCCTCTACTGATGATTTTATTTTGTGGGACCTCTGGAGGAGAATCTTCTTTCTTCTTCTTGTCCTTTACCACATCCATTGAGGATGAAGCACCTTTCTTAGACTTTGTGCACAAGTGAAAACTACACATGAGAAACCTAGAGCTTCTTCATCTTCATCATCAATGTACTCAATTAGGCCATTATGTGTATCACCATCAAATTCCTTGACCTCAAGATAGTTTTCATAGTCCTCTACATTTTCTTCTTTAGGTTCTTCAATTTCCACTTCCTCCTTTGGTTATTTGGCGTCGAGGTGGAATTGGTGGTGGTGCTTCAAGAGCAAGCTAGCGAGGAGGTGGAGTAATCCTTGGTCTATTGGGAGGATTTAGCTTCCTTGGAGTATTCCGCATTATGATCTGGGACAGTTGTTTCTTCAAGGCAACCAAGTCATTTTCCATTTTTTGGAACATTGGGTCCATGGTGGCGAGCTTAAATTTTGGCCCTTTTGCTTTCTATTTGGGCCTTTCACTTTACTAGAAAGGATTATATCATTGTCAGTTTCTATTGCATGGTCTTGAGATTCCCTCAATGTTCTTGGTTGGGTTCTTCTAAGGAAGAAACATACTTCTAATGGTAAGGCATTGATGAAGAATCTCTTCAAATTATTTTCAGGAGGCACCACATCTTTAGGGATTCTTCTTATCACTCTGTTATATCTTTTTATGAAGTCTCTCATTGACTCGAGAGGTTTCTTTTTTCATTTGTACTAATTGGACCAAGAGATCCTGATAGTATTCCGTGGTCTTAAACTTGTGTTCGAATGCACTTCTTATATCTTCCCAACATGTGATAGACCTCGGGGTAGCATGTAGAACCATTCGGTAGCCTTTTCTTGAAGTGAATCCACAAAGAGACGGATTGACACATCTTCGTCCTCAACGCCCAATACACCGCAAGTAGTGATAAATGTTGCTACATGTTCTTTGGGGAGTTGAGAACCATCTCCTCTAAATTTTGGAAAGTTTTTCTTGAGCCCCTTGGTAGCTCATGGAGTGGTTGAGCAAGAGAAAGTGGACCGGTGTTCCCTCCCCATGGTACATTAGGCCTACGGGCCTCACAATCATGATCACGCTCATGATCCCCCATTCTATTTCTATTTCTAGCTTCCAACCTCGCTAAGGATGTGGCTTCTGCTACTGCTCTTTCATCCACCTCGGCTTGAAGTATTTCAATTTCTTCAAGTTGAGCTCTTATTTCCTCTTCCACTCTTGCTTCTCTTTCTCTATCTTCTTCTTCTTGATCCATAGGGATCCAAAATGAATCTATTTCATCAAAATAGTCAAGCATGAGGAAGGGAAATGAAACATGGAGGTTATGTCTTTTTAGTAACAAGACCACCGCTCTATGTAGAGCGGTGGTTAAAGAACCACCACCCAACTAGGGTGGTGGTCCAGGGACTGTTGCTCTACATTAGACAGCGGTCCTAGCTCTTTCAGATAAAAAACAAAAATATGAAACGAACAACCCAAAATTTGGAAGGTTGTTCGTGGCTCTTCTCCTCCATGACTTTTCCCATCCTCTAATACATGGGAGGACATGGGAGAGGCTATAAATACATGTTTGTAGAAGAGAATAGGATCATCAAGCATGAAAGAAAGTGAGCAAGAAGTTATTAGTGCTAGAATTGTGTTTTGTAGAAGAAAGGAGTGTTGAGACAGAGCAAGCAAGTATTTGGGAGGAAGTGTGAGATATTATCTACTTCTCTTTCATACTTATTATAACTTCTATACTTTTTATTTTGAATTGGCCAATAAAAGTGGGAAGAAAGAGAAATTTCCCTTCTGGTTAGTTTTTCCTCCTCTAAAGGTTTCCAGGATAAAAGTTGTTAGTGTTTATGAGCTTAAATTCTTTCCTTTCCTACAATTGTGGATTCTAAGCATAAGCATAATTCATTCACTAGCTATCTCTGTCATTTTCTAGTAGAAATTAGAATAGCAGCATTTATTTGTGTTTCTATGGATAATTCCAAAGTTGAAGAGTTTACAGATCATTTTGGTATCAGAGCTAACAATTATCCAAGACTGTGGTATTCATTCTTGGATTTGTATGACAGTGATGAGATCTAAAGGTGAAGAGGATTTACCTTGCAATCTATAAATTTCTACAAAGAAGTGGAAACAAAGAATTCAAGGAAAAATGGAGGAAGAGAACTTGGTCCATAGAATCGAGATGTTGGAGACCATGATGGATAGGATTTTTAGAAGGCAAGAAGAGCTTGCTGATTTACAAAAGACAACTTCTATCAAACAAGACTCCATGGACTCAGTGGTTTGGGGCTTAGCTGAAAATTTTGGCATAGGAAGGAGCCACCATGAGGAAATTTATGGGGAAGAGCATGAAGAAGAGACTTCAAACACAAGAGAAAAGGTAAAATCTGATCATACTCCTTTTAAAGTTGAGATGAAAGTTGATATTAAAATCTTTGAAGGACAAGTAGATGCGAGTTGCTTGATAAATGGTTAAAATAGTTAGAAGTCTACTTTAGCATCCATAATGTCACTGAGGCACAGAGGATCACCTTTGCACATATCAAAATGGAGGGACACACTCTGGTTTGGTGGGAAACCCATCTAACTACTTGTGAAAAGAAGAAGCATCCTATTTTGAAATCTTGGCAAGAATTTAAAGAATTACTTAGAGATAACTTCTATCTTATTGGCCACAAACTGACCAAATGATTAAATGCTAGTATTTTAGACAAGGCGGGGTCAAAATGTGCAAGACTATACTATGGAGTTTCGGAGGTAGGCCATGTTGCTAAACATGGATTTGTAGGATGAGGATATTCTAACTAAGTACTTGCATGAGACTTCACACTCACCTTCAAAGAAAATTCATCTCCACCAAGCCCAAAGATCTCAACGAGGTGTGTGTATATGCATACTACATAGATGATGAAAAGAAGTAAGGAGAAGCAGAGTCGGGTGCAAAAAGTCAGAAAATCAGTAGAAAAAAGAATATGGGCAAACAAGTAACAAGGGTAAAAGGAAAGAAAAAGGTAAACAAACCGCCACTACTTTAAATACTTGTAAAGATCCCAAGAATTTTTGCAAGAACTATGATATTAATGGTCATACTGACACTACATGTTGGGACTGGCATTTGGAGTTCCATCGAAGAACCAAACCAAGGACTTGAAGAAGTCCATGACAGTTGTAAAGATAGAAGGGGAGGTGGAAATTGAAGATGACTCTGATGTAGATGAAAGGCTTAGATGTATGGCCACCAATATGGATAGCCAAGAAGAGGAGATGAGTAGACTATTCTAGATCAAGAGAACTAGGGTAAATGCTTTGGTGAATCTTTGGTTCTCGGTCTAACTTGATTTACGATGCGGTTGTAAAGAAGATTTGTCTTGAGACTTACGAGCATCCACACCCTTATCCTTTGGGTTGGGTGAAGAAGGGTGTTGAAATTCGAGTAACAAGAAGATGTAATGTCAAGTTTGGGATAAATTCCCAGTATATTGATGTTTTGGAAGCTAACGTTATTCCACTTGATGCTTTTGATATTGTATTCGGGATTCCTTACTTGTATATCGGGATGTTATATTTATGAGAACATAAGACTAGTACGGATGGGTCGAGGAAGGGATCAGCTACAACATCTGGGCACACTAGCATAAGACATGGGTTATTATGGTGAGTTTTAACCAAGCAAAACAAATTATTCAAGAAAATCATAATCAGTTTTGTTTTCTTTTGTTAAAGGATAAACAAGATGGGGTAGAATTTTTAGAGATTTCTAGCCAGGGAAAGCATGATTTGGATAGTATTATTCAGTCTTTTCAGGAAGTATTTTAGGCTCCCAGTGGGTTACCACCAAAACGAGAAGTAGAGCATGAGATTCAGCTATTTTCGAGTCCCCTCTACCAAACATCAAGTTGTATAGGAAATCCTTGCTTGAGAGTACTTGAAGTAAAGAAACAACTCTAGGAACTACTAGACCAAGGAGTGATACATCTGAGCACCTCACCATGTGGTTCACCTATTGTGATGGTTCCAAAGAAGGATGGTTCTTGGAGAATGTGCATTGACTACCACGCTTTGAACAAGATCACCATAAAGAATAGATATCCACTTCCTCGCATAGATGATCTCTTGGACCAGCTTCAACATGCCAAATTCTTCACGAAGTTGGATCTCAAGTCTGGTTATCACCAAGTCAAAATGAAGGAGGAGGATATATGGAAGACTACCTTCAAAACAAAACAGGGTTTGTATGAATGGTTAGTACTTCCTTTTGGGTTATGTAATGCACCCACTACATTTATGAGATTTATGAATGATGTATTGCAAGATTTCATAGATTCATGTGTCATTGTATATCTAGAAAATATTCTCGAGCTTTATTGCCACATGGGAAGAACATCTAACTCATTTACAACAAGTCTTGCAAGTTCTCAGGGAGAAACAACTGCTTTGTAACATGAAGAAAAGTGATTTTTCCAAACAATCACTTGTCTATCTTGGGTACATGGTTGGAGGAGGAGAGCTACGAGTGGATCCAAATAAGGAGGAATCCATCACCAACTAGCCAACACCTAAAGGAGCCATAAAGACTAGGATTTTTATGGGAGTAGTATAATACATGTGGAAGTTCATTCCAGGTTTCTCTGTGATTGCAACACCTCTACACATAGTGGCCGCAAAGAGTAAGGGTTTTGAATGGGGTAAGGAATAAGAAAAATCCTTTGAGTTATTGAAATACAAGATTAGTCATGCTCCAGTACTTGCTCTTCCTAATTTACAGCAGCCTTTTGAAGTAGAGATAGATGTCAGTGATTACGCCATGGGCACAATGTTGCTTCAAGGAGGTAAACCCGTATGTTATCATTCTGAAACTTTCACTTCAGCAGTTAAAGGATATTTAGTATATGATAAGGAAATGTATGCACTAGTTTAGGAACTTAAAAATGGAAGTATTATTTGTTTGGTGAAGAAACTATTGTGCATACTGACCACAAACCTCTCCAGTATTTGCAAGAACAGTCTAAATTGCAGTAGGCAAGGCACTACAAATGGATGGGGTTCCTTCAGCAGTTCCATCTGGTGATCAAATACAAGAAGGGTAGTACAAACTTGGTGGCAGACATGTTGTCTAGGCCACCCACATAACAGAGGTTTTCATATTTGGCCACTATCTCTCATATCAAGCCCTTCATGAAGGAAGCTTATGGAGAGGCATATTTCTAGTACAAAGACATTGGGGTGACATTTCAGCAGTTTTAGTCCCAAGGGGCTGAAAGGATAGGGATTGAAGATTGTTATCTCAAAGATGGGATGCTCTACTTGATGGGGGAAGCTTTGTGTGCCAAAAGAGAGAGAATTATATTGATGAGGGAAGTACATACCTCGAAAGTAGAAGGACATTTTGGTGTTGGTAAGACCCTATCCCACTTGCAAAGGTGTGTTTATTGGCCCAATATGCAAGAATAAGTATCAAAATTTATACGGGGATGTAAACTTTGTTGTACTAGCAAGCCTAAGACTAGGAAGGAGGGTTTTTATATGCCTTTTCAGTACCTAATCATCCATGGGAGGACATTTCTATGGATTTTGTATAAGGATTACCTATGTCTAAACATGGCCATGACTATCTATATGTTTTTGTTGATAGATTCAATAAGATGTGTATTCTTATCGCATGTAAAAAGACAGTGAAAACACATGAGGAAGCAGATCTTTTCTTTGCTAATGTATGGGTGCATTTTGGTTTGCCAAAGTACATTTTTTCTGACATGGATTCCAAGTTCTTGGGGAAGTTTTGGACTACTTTGTGGGACAAGATGGATACCAGGTTACTGAGGAGTACAACTTTCCATCCACAGACAGATGGACAGACAGAGGTGGTAAACAAGACTTTGGTACAATTGATCAGAGGGTATAATAGTAAATATCCAAGGAATTGGGATGATTCGTTAGCCTACATTCAACATTCCTATAACCGAGTAGTACACACATCCATTATGAAGTCACCATTTGAAGCATGCTTGGGATATCTACCTAAAAATCCGTTGGACATAGTAGTTGGGAACTAGGATGAGGATGAGACACGAGACACACAAGTGACTAGAGAAAACAAATTAATTGAGAGGATCTGACAAATCCATCTCAAATTCAAAGAACGGCTAGAGAAATCTCAAGCCAAGTACAAAGCTAGTCATGATCAGTATAGGAGAGAACATAAGTTACATGTTGGAGATAGAGTTTGGCTTTACTTGAGCAAGGAGAGATTACAAGGTCAAGCACGGAAACTCAAGCCACTACGATATGGGCCCTTCACCATATTGGAGAAGGTTGGAGAAAATGATTTTCGACTTGACTTGCCACCATTTATGAGGATGTACTATGTAGTAAACTATGAGAACTTGCACCTATATGAGCCATCCATGCTAGATGAAGATGAAGGACTATAGTTTCTACATTCCATTGAGGATTGCATCTTGGACTCGCGAGGTGAATTGGAGGATGCGGTGTTGTAGGAGAAGGTCGGAGATACTAGGAGAGGCCCACAATAGTCTTGGAAGATTGGACTGAAAGGGAAGACACCAAGGCAGGCTTGGTGGTACTCAAACGAGAAAGTGAGGGAATTATCTCCTCATCTACTCCCCCAATAAGCTTTTGTGGGACCAAAATCCTCAAAAGTAGGGGAGGTGTGATCCATATGGATCCAAAATGAATCTACTTCATTAAAGCATCAAGCACGAAGAAGGGTGAATGAAACATGGAGGTTCTTGTCTTTTTAGTAACAAGACCACCACTGCACTGTGCGAGAGAGGCGATTACTGAAAACCTCCGCCTAACCAAGGCGGTAGTCTTGGGACCGCGAGTTTGTATTGGGTGGTGGTCTTGGCTCTTTTGGATAGAAAATGAAAATATGAAATGAACAACCTAGAATTTGGAAGGTTATTCATGGCTCTTCTCCTCCATGACTTTTCCCATCCTCCAGTGCATGGGAGGACATGGGAGATGCTATAAATACATGTTTGTAGAAGAGAATAGGATCATCGAAGCATGAAAGCAAGTGAGCAAGAAGTTATTAGTGTTGGAATTGTGTTTTGTAGAAGAAAGGAGTGTTGAGATAGAGCAAGAAAGTATTTGGGAGGAAGTGTGAGATATTATCTACTTCTCTTTCATACTTATTATAACTTTTGTACTTGTTTATTTTGAATTGGCCAATAAAAGTGGGAAGAAAGAGCAATTTCCCTTCCCGAATGGTTTTTCCTCCTCTAGAGGTTTCCAGGATAAAATTTGTTGGTGTTTATGAGCTTAAATTCTTTCCTTTCCTACAATTGTGGATTCTAAGCATAAGCATAATTCATTCACTAGTTATCTCTGTCATTTTCTAATAGAAAGTAGAACAACAACGTTTATTTGTGTTTATGTGGATAATTCCAAAGTTGAAGAGTTTACTGAGATCATCTTTGGTCTCTACGTCAGTGAAATATTCAAGGTTCTTGTTGATGTATGGAAATTCACCGTCCAAAGGATTGGTAACACTTAGGTTCCCAACATGACCGGTTGCTTGATGAAAAGGAGGCCTCGAAATTCTGAGCAGCTCTTGTCTTCTTTGAAGCTCTTCAAAAATAGGATCAGTTTGTCCTCCTTGTTTCTGTTGTTAGGTGTATCTTCTATCTACCAGACCTATAAATTTATGCTCTTCTTTGTGGTGTTGGAATTTTTCTTCGCCTATCTAATTCAGTAGCACATTCTTCTTCAAGGTCAAGAACTCTTGTGGAAATGAAGTAATGGTTGACACTTTTCTGTTATACCAGATAGCTTCTCTCAAATTTTAAGTGATATCATCTTGGATGTGGAAGAGAAATTCAAGTCTTTTAACAAGAGGATTTCCTAGAATAGTGATGGTTTATAGACATGTGGCTCATATAGCAATTCAAATTTGAAAAATTTTCTCCTTTTTGAATTTTGAATTTGCTGAATTTTTGGTATCTTTCGGACCTTGTAGTTGTATTCAGGTGCGATGTCTTTGCTAAATCTACCCCATGGTGGGCACCAAAACCATTGGCTAGAAAATTTTTCAGGGACAAATTTGTGGTTATCTTTTAAATTCTCTGGGAGTCTAAGTCCCTCTACTTAACCGGTGCAAACTACCGTGCGTGCATACACGGGTAAATTGTGAGTTTTATCCTGGTGGCCTTTCAATCAAGGATCCAACAGGGGCACTCCACTGACCCCCGTGGAAATTTCTTACAGGTATCTACAAGGGAATAATTTTCTACAAAGGTGAGGAAGGGGAGTGAGAATATTTAGAAAGGATAAAATAATGTTGCAAGTAGAAAATTAGAGTCATGCACACACTAGCCAGAAGTTTCATTACATGCACTTGTATTTCAGAAGAAAACAAATATGTAAAATAGCAACAAGACTAAATAGAGCTTAATGAACACAAATTACCAATAAAATCCTTAATCAAAGAGGCTAAAATTCCTTCTTCCTTTATTGAAGCTCAAGCAGAATTTGTACATAGTGTGGGAAGTAGAAGACATTTTTAGTAGGAGAAATGGAAGAAACTTGCTATCTCTTGCTCTCTTCACAAGCATATCTCTCTCATGACTTCACAAAAAACATCTCCAACATCTAAGAATTTTCAGAAGAAAAAATTAAGTAGACCCTCAAATAAGGATTTTTCTACAATTTAAAGAAGAGGAGGCAACTCTTCATCTTCCCAGTGACTTTTTGAATACCTTAATATGACTTAAGACTGTTCATATTACACTTTAAATATTTAAGTCTCTTTTATAATAGCAAGGTGACTTAAAAGTTACATTATATTTCTAAATTCACTCAAGTTGTATTAAAAGTGTAACCCTCAATGCAAAAACATAACATTGAGGAGAGAGAGAGTCGTATCGGGAGAGAAGAGAGAGAGAAGAGGAGGAAGAAGAAGAAGAAGAATTATCTTTGAAGGATGAGTTGTTGTGGTGAACTTGGCTCTGCTTTTGATCTGCTCTCCACTTCGTGATTCGGAGAAGGATTCTATCTTTCCAAGCTCTTGGTTGAAATGGGCCACTACTGGTTCTACTTTGTCAGCATGAGGGATGCGAATGCAGCTCAAGGTTTCAGTCCATCCATTGATTACATTGTTGATGTCCTTACATTTCCCAAACCACAATGAATGATTTTCTGTGATGAGTGCGATGGAGGCTCGGATCTCTGAGAATAATTTGAGAGTATCCTTAGTGAAGGAAAATGGGTTTTTCACCTCTTTCTTGACATATTATTTGAAAGGTTTGATCAACTCATCAAAATTTGTGTATTTGCTAATTGCAGGTACTCCAAGTTTCTAAACTTATTGATTTATACTATCCTACAGCTTATATGATTGTTCTTCTTTCTCCTCTAGCTCTGTGAAGGCTTGATTGATTGCTTCAAATATGATTGCCAAGACCCTCACCCATACATGTGTCAAGTATTCTGAAGGGGTTTAAAAAACCTTCTTTTCAATCAACTCTTGATTACGGTGTTGCTCATCTCACTCACTTTGCTGATCCTAGAGGTTCCCAGGTAATTTCTTTCTTTCCCCACATCCTCTTTAAGTGATCACATTATGTTGGTTATTACACACATGTACGCAAAGAGCTTGAATGCCTCTTCAAGTGCTGATTTCCATTTTCGAGAGATTAAGTCGATCCATTCATTGTTTTCTTTCCCATACATCGTGAGCTCGTGTGTTCTTCGATGGATTACGGATCAAATAAAATGATGGATTTTTTGTTCTAGTGGAGGGGGTGATTCCTAAATGAGAGTGGCATTGGTGTCGAAAATAAGAAAGACCTATTGCATTGGTTTGAAGACTAGATCATGAGTCATATACTCCTCATTTTCCTGTGCATCTGTTGTTGGATTTTCTATTTGCATTACTAAGATCACATCTTCCTCCTATGGCAATGCTAATAAACCTTATTTTTCCCTAGCTTTCTTGGGTGTCTTCTCATGGGGAGAAGTTTCCAATTCCATGGCCTTCCTTTTTGAACTCACTCCAGAGTGTTTAGAGCTAGAAGTCACCTCTACCACTTTTGAAGATGAATGATGTGAAGCTTTCTTGTCTTAGAGAAATTCCTCATGACTGAATGATCATAACCCTCTTCTTCTAAAACTAGTTCCTTGTTCTCCTCACCACCTTTTCAGTCCACTCCAATATATCTCCTGATTCATAAACATGCCAATTGATTTGGGGCATTGGGGACATATTGACTGCTACGTACTTAGGATCATACATCTCTGTCCCATCATCATGCAAGATGTCTTCATACCAAGAGAACTTGAATTTCTTCATCTCACTGATTGTCATCCTCATGTGGTCCTTTTCACGTACTTTGAACTCATCAATATAGTTGGCCCAGTAGTCCTCGACTTGTGGCTCATGTTGCAATTCTAGGACATAGAACGAGTCAAGCTCTTCTCGGATGTCAAAGTTGGGCATGGAAATGTAGGAATGCAAATTCAAATGTGTAAAAGTGGCCTCTAGGTGAGATGCATCATTTGAGATTTTACATGTGAACTCCCCTAGAGATATAGGGAATGAAATCAATTTATTTCTCCTACTTCTGAGCTTGTTATTCACTTGAGTGATCTTCCTACAGAGCTCGAACAATACAATCTAGTCACTGAGGTACTTAGGTAGTTTCAGTGGAGCTTGGTTGAAGCCAGCAACTCATATGTAGGAGAATTTTAAGAATTATATGAAGTACGAGCCGTATTCCTTAATCAGGTATGCCACTTTTGGTGACATCCTAGATTCGAGATCCCCTTCTAAGATTTGGACCATATACATAGTGAACACATCATTCACATAAGTAAAATGCCTATTTCTCTCCTCCACTACCAACTGTGGAAGTTTCTCAAATGTAGGTACTTTGGAAGTAATGTTCTGCATGAGATACAATCCTTTGAATGATCTTGAGCTTGCAAGGAGATAAAATAAGCAAGAATTCATGTGGAAATTATTTATCATGGGAACTTGGAGTAGTTACAGATGGAGATTATCCCTGATGATCTATCCCCAGTCAATTCTCTGCCTTCCTTCTGTCAATTTCAGGATGAAAAGGCCCATCCAGTTTTGGAAGTTCTCTCGTGCTTGCTTCTCCCATAACTCTACTAAGGATATTAATGACATCAAAATACCATTCTCAGAACTCACACCTTGGAAGATTATTGGGCATCCTAGAGGGCTTTCTTCTTGTTTTCAACCATGAGTGAGTGCTACTCCTTGGACATATGAATCCATTATTTCCCAATCATGGATGACCCTATCCTTTGAGATGATGACCATGTTGGGGGATATCGGTATTTGCAGAGAGAGTGAAATGGTCCTATTGTTGATGGTCGACATCATTGAATTGTTTTAACTCGGATGATTTGTGTCTCGGCTCGTATTGGAATGAATAGGGTAGGACTAACTTGAGACTCTTCACAGACACTAGGTGTCCTACAGCAGTGAAAAAACTGCTTGTGAATATCTTGTCTTCAATCCTCCTTTGGTCCTTAGAGGCCATGAGAGTCTTAAGGTTGTTCAGGTCCATGTATAAGACATCATTTTCTTCCATGTCATACTCACAAGAAAAGGGTTGTGTTGGCTTGTGAACCATCCACTTCGGCTTCATGTCTCCCTTCGAAAAATCAACTTACTATTTTTAGTAAGTGTGAAAAATCAAGTCCCCAATCTTCAACTGGATGTTACGACTCAGTTTTCCTCTTTCTCCTGCATTCCTCGTTCCTTCTGGATCAACTTTCTATTTTTAGCAGGTGCTCGAGGGCCCACTTACTATTTTTAGTAAGTGCCAAAAATGTTTGTTCTAGTGAATTCTCGAAGTAGTGCACCTCCAATGTCTTCGTCTCCTTTATAGGTTCTTCTATCGATGACTTTCCTAAAATAGCAATTCCTATGTAGTAGACCTACTATTTTTAGAAAGTTGGCTTTTAGGAATCAGATTGATCTGGAATGAGGTTTTTTGATATGGGTTTTTTCCTAATATCACCCCTATAAAATTTCAGACCCGCCTACTTAATAGTCCAGGAGATTTTAATGTTTTAATTTTCAAACCTGGTAGTGCTTCTAGATGCGGCAGCAATTAATGGACGTCAAAATTATAGGTCTATTTTTCTCCTTTGTTTGTAAAGAAAATTATATTTTTTATGTGGGTTTTTTCTTCTGGTGCTTCACATGCAATCTTACTTCAATCTGATAATCAATTTGAAGGGAAATTCCACTTCTTTCTTCGTTGAGCTGAAAAGGAAATTTCTTTGTTGTGAATGCCCTATCACACAAGAGGAGAGTTTGAGGTTATGTTTTTGATGGTATTGGATAGAGGAATAAACAAAAGTAAATTGTTTGTTGATTTGTGCACTTTGGTTTGCAAGATTTGTTCAGATTTCCATTTTTGGCTATGGAGATTTTATTATTCTCTTCTTCATTGTTCTTCATTTCTCCTTCTTAGCTTGATGAGAATTCCTTCTGAGACCTACGTATCACCATGGGGAAGTTATTTTAGTTCCCTCATTGATCTAGTCTGATTATTTTACAATGGTGGAGTGATGGAAGAAAGTTACAGAGGAAGGATGAAGTTTGTCTGCATGCGATAGTGTGTTGGGCCCCTAAAATATTGATTAAGTACAAAAGGCACATAAGCACGTAAGGTCCCAGTTAAGGAAAGGCACGCAAGGACAAAGTGCACAAAGAAGGGTTTAAGGAAGCCCGAGGCATGCACGATGCACGCAGATAGAACCAAGGGTTTGGGACTTAGTTAAATTAGGCGTTTGGGGCAGAACACATGAAAAACATGACCCGATTGCGTGTGGATAAGGTGCCAGCTTGGCGATAGGTTGGCCCATGAAGGAGCATGCCTGCGGTAGAAGCTTCTAGAAGCACATCATGGTATAAAGTGGAAAGCTCGATCTGGAGGAGCATGCTCACATGGAGGACCACATTCAGACACTTGGCATCGGATCTAAGGGTCTGGAGGATGAGTTGGTAGTCCAGAAAGGCTATAAATACAAGCACTGCGAGTAAATGAGAAGAGAGAGAGAGAGAGAGAGAACTAGAGAATGGGCGGAGCTCTGCAGAAATACTGCAAGAACTTTGTTAGTGGGTAATTGCACTTGGGAAAGGATGTATTAGGTATGGGGATTGTAATTTTTCTTTTTGTTAGCCTAGCTACATTAGTCTAGTTGTAATGCATGATTGTGGTCTGCTTCTCTATGACATTTTGTAATGGCTCCATGGATGTAATGAGGTTACCAGTTTATATATATGAATATCAATGGTTCTGATACATACATCTTTTTCATAGGTTCTCTTTCATTTATGTTTATACTAGGTATGGATGTTTGTATACTTCTTTCTATTATGATACAAGTCATATAGTCTGTTAAGTACTATCTATCTAGAATGGTTATAAGGATCTAGAGGCCATTCTAAGCTCTATGGTTCTTGTATGTCATAAATCCTCTTTAAATATCTTAGACACAAATCATAGATGATGTTTCCCACTTAACTCACATAAAAGAGAGACTCAGTACCCATGCGTGCCTCGGGTGAGTGCCCAACATCCGTTGGGTGATAGGTCGGTGCGCATGGGGTTCCTTTCTTTTGTGATAAGGGTAAAAATGACTACACAATGGAAGTAGTTGGAAGCACTAGAAGCACCGAGTGGTAATTAGATTTTGAAATTTTGAATGTATGGAGGGAGAAGATTGGGTGAAATTTTTCATGTTTTATGTCCCTGACCTTAGGGACATCAAATTCCATAGTGGTCAAGAGGACGACATGTGGCAGCGATTTGACGATAGGGGATAAAGGTGAGAAAAGCTGATTTAAAGCACTATGAGTTGAAAACTAGTCACATGGAAGTCAAAAGACTCCTCATAAGGGCTATGAGAATTTTTCCATGCTTGATGTCCCTAACCTTAAGGACATGAGGGACATCAATTTCCATAGTGGTCCTAGAGCTAACATGTGGCACTTGATCCAACGGTAGGGAATGGATGCTCCAAAAATGCACCTAGGGGCTGAAAGTCGGTCATGTGGGTAACCAAAAGACTCCCCATGGGGGCTGGGTGAATTTTTCCATGATTGATTTCCCTAACCTCATGGATGTTAGGGACATCAATTTCCATGGTGCTCCTGGAGCTGACACGTGTTGCTTGTTTCGACGGCAGGGAATGGATGCACCAAAAATACACCTGGGGGCTGAACTGTCAAGTATGGAGGTCATATGAGGGTCCTAGAGGTCACGTGGGGGATGGGAACATTTTCCAAGGTTTATTTACCTTACCTCATGGATTTCATAGACATGAAATTCGACCAAGCTCTGGTGTTGACACGTGTCCTCTTGACAAATGATTAAGTCCTAAACTACCTTTGAGAGGGTAACTTGGAACGATGATAACTTGAGCTCCCAGTGGAATTTATTGGTGAAGTTTTATATTATCTTGATTGGAAATGGAATTTTGGATCCAATGGTGGGTATCTCATGTATTTATTCAACTTTAGGATCCACAAAAACTAGGATTTTTGATTTAAGACTCCACTTATAATTGAGAAAAATTGTCTTCCAATCCTATGCGCCAAGGTGTTGTGAAAAATAATATTTCACCATCATGTAGGTCTTGGAATCCTATTTCTATATATGTTTTGTTTTACTTCTAACTCTATCTAGAGCTCCCATAATCTTCTTTTGAAGCCCAGCAACTGTTTTAGGCCTGTGTATTGCCTAGGCTTATGAACCCTATTTTTTACTCAGACTTGCTCCAAGTATTTCAAAAATTCCCCAAACCTTCCAAAATCATTTCCATGATTTTATAATGTCTTCAATTCACCTCCATGTTGAATTTTTCCCTTCTATTCCACTCTAAGGGGTTTGATCCAATCCTAGGAAGTCCAAAGTGATAGCCCTTCCCAATACTACCAAAAGATAGCATCTTTTCATAAATTCCCTAAAATCACCTAGGGGAATGAATATACTTTCCTAAATCACCTAGGGGACCAATTTGACATCAAATAGGGGTGACCATACTGACAGATTTGACCTAGGGTGCCTAGGAATGATAAAACATGAAAAATTCGGCATAGGGGTATAGTTGTCGTGTGCTGAAAATTTCCAATTTCTTAGTTGCACATTTGCACAAAAACACGTTTATATTAGGGGAATTGAATTTGACCTCAAAAATATTAAGGAAATCATTGAAATGCATCCTCCTTCCAATATTAAGTAGCTTCACAACCTTCAAGGCTGCCTCCAATCTATCCACCATTTCATCTCACAACTTTCATATTGTTGTCAACCCTTTCATCACCTCCTTTAAAAGGACATAGAATTTTATTGGGACCATAATTTCTATAAGGCTTTTGATGATATTAAACAATATCTCCTATCTCCACCAGTTCTTACACCTCCATGTGAGGGGGATCCTTTTTATCTATATATCTATGCTACTAATCATTCCTTAAGAGCTATGTTAGCACATCGTGATGACCAAGGTCATGAGCAGGCTATTTATTACATCATTCACACCCTTCATGACTATGAAACCCACTACACTAAAGCTAAAAATTTGTGTTTTGATCTCATCTTTTCTACTTATAAGCTTCGTCACTATCTCCTTAATCATAAGACGTATGTTGTTACTAGCTTCCATCTCCTTGAGATGATGCATTATAAGCCATATCATAATGATCGAATCACTCAATGGCTCATACTCATGTCTAAATTCAACCTCAAGTTCATCTCTCAAAAATATATTAAGGGCCAAGATATTATAGACAAATTAACTGAATCCCCCCTTCCTCGTTCACATCCTCTTCATGAACAATTTCCAGACGAATTAATTAATCAATTACATCATGAATATGGCACTCTAAAATTCACTCTCTTCTTCGATGCTTCTAAGTGTCGAAAGGGGGAGTTGTTATATTTTTTCTCATTCCTCCTTGGGAAACTCATATTCCCCTCACAAAAACTCAATTTTGAGTGTACAAACAATATGGAATAGTATGAGTCCCTTATCTTATGTCTTGAAACTCACTGCAGTTTTAGGTGTTCAAATTCTTGACATCTATGTGGATTCGAACTTATAATCAAACAATTCACATTTGAGTATCAATGTAAAAATAATACCCTTCAAAATTATCACAACATTGTTCATCTTCTCCTTGAAGCATTTGATTCTTACACCATACAAGTTGTTCCTCGATCGACCAATTATTTCACTCATACATGGCATCTCTTGCAGCTCTATCCCTTGGGTAACCAAGGAATCTGAGATTTTTTCCGTTGTTCATCGCAATGATCAACCATTTCATGAATTACCCCAAGTTAATTTGTTGAATCTAATTCATCATACCTTTGGTATTGCCAAATATTTTATTATCTATCCCAATCCGTTATTCCCCCTGATCTATCCAAGAACGTTAAGAGGTATTTCCTTGATATGCCAACCGCTATGTGATACTTGGTGGAATTCTTTATAAGATTGGTTTTAACGGTGTTCTTCTTTAATGCCTTAGGTCCCATGAAGCCTCGCAGGCCATCTAAGAAGTCCACAATAGTATTTTTGGTGGAAACTTTAGTGGCTTAGCCATTGTTAAGCACGTCCTTTTTCTTGGCTATTTTTGGCCTTCCCTTAATCATGAATGTTGTGAATACATTAAGAAATGTGAAAAATGTTAGCAACATTCCAATCTTATTTACATTCTTAACCAGGCCTTGTAGCCGACATAGGACCTTTGGCCCTTTTCATAATGGGGTCTTGATATCATTGGTCTTATTAATCCTTGTTCTTCACAACAACATCACTCTATTATCACTACAACCGAATATTTTACCAAATGGGTGGAAATAATCCCACTCACCTCAACCAAATCTAGTTCAATCAATAATTTTATCTACCATCACATCGTTTTTCGCTTTGGCATTCCTCACAAACTTGTCATGGATAATGGAAAGTCCTTTAAAAATAAATATCTTGATAAAATCTACAATACATTCAACATTGAACTCATCTTTTTCTCCATATTATTCTCAAGTTAATGGCCAAGCCAAAGCTACCAATAAAACCCTTTGAAACATTCTTACCAAAACTATTGATCAGGTAGGTTGTAATTGGCATCTCCACTTCCTTTTCCCTTTGGGCCTACAACACTAGTATTCATTCTTCCACCGGGGGCAATACATTTTTCTCTTGTGTACGGTTCCAAAGTTTTCCTTCCTCTTGAAGTTCAAATTCCATCTTTGTGCATGTCCCTTCATGACTTCATCTCTAATGAAGACTATCACCAAGCACGTCTAGCATAGCTCAAGTTGTTAGATGAACATCACCTTCTCGCTCTTGAACACCATCATGTTTATCAAGAGCACATTAAATGTTCTTACAATAAACATCTTAAATAATGCAACTTTAATGTCGGTGACTTTGTTCCTCAAAGAAAATCGAATGTCACCTCTCTAGAAAGGAGCCAACGTGGAAATTTTTCCCCTAACTAGATTGGACCATACATTATCACGCATAAGTATGGGTTGGGAGCCTATCGATTGGCCTCCCTTGATGGTAAATCAGAAGTGAAACCTCTTAACACATTGTACTTGTGACCATTATACTATTAGCACATCTACTAGTTCCTTTATTCATATCTTTAGATCATTCCTCCATCTTAGCCTCTTCTATCTCTCATTGTAATGATTTGGAATTATGTGGTCTTCCATCACCTCCTAGAGATGACCTTAAATATGGGCACCACAGCCCTACCCATAGCATTTTCCTTATGGATAGGTTCTCCCTTCTTGGTGAGAACTCTATGATCATTACATCCATCACCGTCTTATTTTCCTATTGTAACCATGAAAAGGATCCAAATTTATCTCTTGTACATTCATCATCCCCTCGTAAGTGGTATACTTAGCTAGTCCCATCTCTCCCCTATGTAAAATCAAATTCGTATACTTCTCTTGTCAAAATTCCAAGTTATTAAAAATATACTAATCCCTTGAAGGATAACTGTTCATGCAAAAAAAAAATCCATTAAACCAAAATAAAAATCAAAAGATATGACTCGATCCTTGAATGATGATTATCATACATATTACTCTTGCCATCTATATTATGTATAAATTAGACCATACCCTTAAAGGATGGCTAATATTTTATGGCATTTGAAGGCTTCCCGCATTGATCGGTTTACTCTTTTCCCCTCACGAGTTGGGGCATAGTCTCGGGAGCACCACTTTTGGAGAATCCTCTTCCCATGTACAAGTTACATCTCAAAACCCTTTGTCGTGTTAACATTAGGTTGATGAGTTCATTTCATCCAAGCTATTTATGATCTTTGATATCTAATGCGGTTTGAAGCATCTTTTCCTCACACATTCCTTGATATGATGTAGTGTCATTCATACTCATATGTTGCCATTATTAAGTCATATCTTATCATACACCTTATTTGATCTTATCCAATATATCTCATCATAATTCCACCTTTGTGAAATCTATAATCTTCCTTTAGATCCTTTTGTTTTAATATTTCATGTTCTCCACATTTCATTTTAAGTCCACATTTGTGGCATATTTACTTTTTCTTCTAGGAATTTTAATTCTACATCCAAATCATTCCTTTCCTTCTTTGCCTTCATCGCCATATTTATTTTTCCCCTCCAGGAATTTTAGTCAAATCTACCCTCAAAGCCCACTTTTTATGGCCATACTTACTCCTCCTTTGGGAATTTTATTTCAAATTCCTATCTAATCCACACACGAAGTCCTCCTTTGAGGCCATATTTATTCCTCCCTTGGGAATTCTATTTCAACATTCACTCTATCCATTTCTACTCTCAAGTCCTCTTTTGAGGCCATACTTACTTCCCCTTTGAGTCATATTAGTTAATCACCCACTTTTCCACTTTTCCTTCTTGTCCATTTTTTGTGTCATGTGTTGGGGCACCATATTTTTCATCCTCATCCCTTTTAGATGCTTATCTATTCACTTGATTCCTCATGTACGAAGGATTTTTCATACCTTTTGCATTTATTTGTGCATAATTTTATGTTTTCATATGACCCATTGGTCATCGGCTTGCATCCATACTGCAGTGATCTTCACCCACTCATTGGCCAATAGAACATTGTAGCCCATTTCTCGTTGAGACCACAATTGTCCTCTACTGATGTGATATTGGATTCACTACCATAATTTTTATTGTTATTGTGATTTCCTTTTTGTTTAGGGAATTTTTCCTTGGTAATCATTTTACCCATTTTTTTCACCCACCCACCCTTTATCATCTACCTTATTCAAATGCATCGTCGATTTCCCTTGGTGTCATAAATCCCCTGTTTGAGGGGGAGCTCATCATCCACCTTTTGGAAATCCTCATTTACCCTTAATATCTCATCATTTTTATCTCATGGCTTGCTAGCGCAAACCACTCAACAAAAAGGGGCAAAATGTAGACACCTAAATTTGGTATCTATACCCTTATCACCCATGTGTGCATGTTTTTAACATGGTCTTAGCTATACCCCTTAATTTAATTTAAATTCCCATACCCCATCACCTCTAACCATAATTAATTCATATTAATTAATTAAATTCCTATTAATTAATTAATACCCATTACCTTTCCCTAATAGACTTTCTATTTTGCATCCCTATGCTTTTTCTAACCTATCTCTACCTCCAACTCACCCATGACACACCTTCTTCCCACCTACATGCTTTAAAGCATTTTCCCAATCCTTAAAATCCTAAAATCACACCAAAATCATAAAATCTAGCCCCATTGGGGAAACTTTCCCGTAGTTGGTGGTGACCCAACCCAAACATCGTTGACCACTATAAAATTAAGTATTTTCCTTCCATAATCATCATATGCATATGAACATCTAAGCTTCCTCATGACCTATGAACTCTCTTTCATTCCCGAGAATTTCTCAAGCAATTACGGACTTCTCATACCTCCTTGGAATGTGTTTTCATCGCTCAAGATCATTATTCGTGAGATTATCATTATTTTTGTTGATTTATTAATATTTTATCGTATTATCATTGTTCTTCTTATATCTAACATTTTATAAGAGAAGATCATCTTCAACAACATTTATATATCTGTCATCAACTTTATTTTTCAAATTATTTACTTACAAGTCATTTATCTCATTCTTTTGACTGCGGCCTTATATACTTCACATTACGGTCATCACCAACCACATCGGATAGTTGTTGACCCAACCCTTTATGACTGTGTTCTTTGTCTTAGAGCCTTCTCCAGTTTCTGCATATACTTTGTTTCTACTCCAATTCCTCCAAAACCTACATCCAGTTCCTCTGTTACATAAACCAGCCTACTTATAGCCCATTGATCATCATTTCACCCTGGTCACCGTCAACTAGGGTCCTAATTCACAATCCGATCTTTCCGATATCTCTTTTCTATCATTTTCCTAGTTCCTACTCCTTCAAATCCTTTCTATTGGTAGACTCCAGCATACACAAGCCTCTATTGTATCCATATTGTATTCAGATCTTGCAAGGTTTGCATATTCATCTTATTTTCTAGATCCTTACTCCTAGGTTGTCATTGACATGCCTCTTGAGTTTGGGTCATCATCGACCTAGACTAGGTATCATTTAAATTACAGAGTCCTTTAAATTAAATCATCCTCTAGATCGGATCTTAATTATTCTCGAGACTCATTAGGATTTATATTTTGCATGCTATCTATCTACTTTTATATTTTACTTCACTCTTTCTAAACAAATGAGGTTTGACATCTATGAAAGGAAGGTCACACTTCTTGGAGCCGACTATTCAAGAAACCCCAAAAATCCCATCTAATCAATCTCCTTTTTAGTATGTCTTATTTGTAGGTCATCAACTATAATAAATATCAGCTACTTGGTGCTCATCCATCCATGTATCTCACGCTTCTGAGGTACTATAAACCCTCCATGTTTTGAGTTGTGTTCTTTCTTTAGTAGCTAGCTCATTAACTTGAATTGAATGATAAATTACAACAACGATCTTCGACTCTAGGGCTATAAACAAGATCATAATAAAATATAGGTTTCCACTTCCTAGAATGAAAGACTTAATGGATTGTTTCTGTGGATAAAGTTACTTCTCAAAGATAAACCTCAAGAGTGGGTACTATAAAATCAGGATAAGACAAGGTGATGAGTGGAAGACAATATTTAAAACTCTCAAGGATTGTATGAATGGATTTTTATGCCATTTTGTCTCTCAAATGGGCCAAGCACTTTCATGAGGCTCATGAATGAAGTTCTCAAACCTTTCATAGGTAATTTTGTTGTGGTTTATTTAAATGGAATACCGATTTATAGTCATAATAAAGAATAACATATGTATTATTTGCATCTAGTCATGAGGAGGTTATAAGAAGAGAGATTGTTGATCAATCTCAAGAAGTTTGAGTTCATAAAGACAGAGTTGTTGTACTTGGGTTTTGTGATTACTAAAGGCATGATAAATATGGACAAGAACAAAGTGAAGGAAATTTTGGAGTGGCCAACACCTAGGACAACCTGGAGAGATAAAAAAAAATCATGTTCTTACAAGTTTTTATAGAAAAATTATTAGAAACTTAAGTGAAATTTTTCACCCATCATTGACACCATTAAAGGAGACAAGAATAAATTTGTGTGGATAGAAAAGGGTGAAAAAAATTCAGTATTTGAAGAAAAGAGTTAAAAAGTAACCTATTCTAGTACTACCAAACATCAATAAGGTCTTCTAGGTAAAGTGTGATAAAAGTGGGATTATTATAGGTGCAATTTTGAGCCAAGATAACAGATCTATAGCTTATTTTAGTGAAAATCTTAAGGATGAAAATAATAAGTACTCTTCATATGACTTATAATTTTATGCAATAGTTCAAGATTTAAAGAAGTGGAGGAACTACCTAATTCCTAAGGATTTCATCATTTATAAAAATAACCATGCACTTAAATTCATTAGTAATTAGCCTAAACTAAATCAAAAGCGTATAAAATGGGTGGAGTACTTGCAAAACTATACTTTCACCATCAATCATAAGAAAGTAAAAAGCAATAAGGTAGATGATTCTTTAAGTAGGAGAGTCTTATTAGTGCATGAAATTCAGCTTGAGAATGTTGGTATTGAATCACTCAAGGAGATGTATGTGGAGGATGAAGACTTAAAATAAGTTTATGAAGCTTGTAAGAAACCAACAAGTATGAATAAAGAACTATGGTTGGAATACCTTATTCAATATTGGTTACACTTAAAAGGAGTTCCATGAGAGGGAATATCATTAAGGAATATAATTTTGGAATCATGACAGACCATTTTGAGCTTGATAAGACTTTAGAACAACTCACTAGATACTATTTTTTCCCTAGGATGCAAACAAATGTAAGAAGGTTTATTAAAAGGTACACAACTTGTCAAATGTAAAAAGGAAAGAGTAAAAATGCAGGACTATATCAGCCCCTAGAAATCCCAAATAGGCCTTGGGATTCCATCAGCATGAACCTTATGATGGGACTACCTAGAACACAAAGGGGTTTTGATTCCATTTATGTGGTTGTGGAAAGGTTTTCAAAAATGGGATACTTTATTCCTTGCAGAACAACAAGTGATGTCACTCAAATAGTAGATTTATTCTTTAAGAATGTTGTCAGACTTCATGGACTTCCCATTAGCATATTATCAAACAAAGAAACTTAGTTTTTAGGACATTTTGGATGAAATTATGGAGAAAACTAGGAACTAATCTCATTTTTATCTCTGATTACCATCCTTAGAAATATTGTCAAATTGAGGTGGTTAACGGAGTTTGAGGAATATTTTGAAATGTTTATCCAAATACCATCCCAAGTAATGTGATCTAGTACTACCCCAGGTATAATTTTCTTACAATGAATACTTAAACTTAAGTATAGGCTTGAGTCCTTTCCAAGTAGTGTATAGTATGCATCCTAGGGGAGTGTTTGATTTGAGATATATTAGTAAAATGGAGAAGATAAGTTCGGAGGGTGGATATTTTGTAGCAACAATGCAAGAGGTTCAAAAACAAGTTAATAAATACGTAGAGATTCCATAAAACTTCTATACTCGCTTGATGTAGAAGAGATATAAATTTTTGGTTGCTTCTTGCGAATCCAAGTGATGGTACATACACCCAACTTGAAAACATATCCAGTATATTTTCTATCTATAGCATCACTAACATGGTCAGAATCACAATATCCAAATAATTTTTCATCATCACAAGAAGAATAATACAAACCATAATTAATTGTTCCTTTAACATATTTCAAAATTATTTTTCTATTTTCCAATGATCCTCATAAGGATCCTACATGAATCTAGAAACAACTCCTACTGCATATGAAATATCAAGCCTAGTAATAGTTAAATAAATTAGACTACCAACTAGTTGTCTATACAGAGTAGGATCAAATTTAGCACATGCAAGTTTAGGATCTAATTTCACACCAACTTCAATAGGAATGGAAACAGGTTTACAGTCAATCATGTTAAATATTCTAAGTAAATTAGTAGCATACTGAGATTGAGATGCAACAATAGATTTATGATCCTGAAATATAACCATGCCTAAAAAATGATTTAGCAGACCTAAATTAGTCATTTCAAAACATTGTTTTAATATTTCTTTGATTTTGACAATTAAATTTTTATCACTACTAGTAATCAAAATATCATCAACATATAAAACAATAATGATAATATGATTATTTTCAAACTTAACAAATAAATCATTATCAAAACAACAGTTAGAGAAACCAAGATCCTAAAAGAAACTATTAATTTTAGCATACCAAGCTCTAGGAGCTTGTTTAAGACTATGAAATTATTTTTTCATTTCTTGACATATAGTTCCTTACTAGGTTCTTTAAAACCTTTAGGTTGAGACGTGTATATTTTTATTTTAATTCACCATTTAGAAATGCATTTTTAACATCCATTTGGTGAATCTCCCAATCATATTGGGAAGCCAAAGCAAGAATAATCCTATCAATGCGAATCTTAGCTACATGAGAAAAGTCTCAACATAGTCAAGACCAGGTTTCTAAGTGAAACCACGAGCTACCAACCTTTCCTTAAATTTATCTATTTCTCCTACAAAGTTATACTTGATCTTATACAACCACTGGATCTTACAATGCTTCATTTAGAAGGAGGAGGGACTAATTCCCAAGTGTTATTTTTAATTAAAACATTGTATTCATCTTTCATAGCCTCGATCCATCTATCATCTTGATAGTATTCTTTGAAAGATTGTGGCTCAACCTCATATAGAGTCATCACGGCATGATAACTACAAATTACCTTTCTAAGTTTAACAAGATGAAAATCCTTAACAATATTTTTATCCCATTTAGGAATTCTGGGATGCAACACACTTTGAGATGAATCCCCCTCAATCTCCATCATATCTAGATTAGGATAATCATCCTCTTGAACTTATGTTTCCATATTGTTAGGAGAAGGATTATCAGGCTCTATTTTAGGAGAAATATAGGAGGGTTCATAAGAAGCATCACATAATGTTTTCTCTAAGACATGAACATTCCTATTTTCAACTATATCATGCTTGAAAGGGTCATAGACTCTTAAACCTTTATTTTTACAACCATAGCCAACAAAGATACAAAAGAAGGAGGTTAGATCAAGATTTTTCCTTTTAACTTTTGGAATGAAGATAGAAGCAAGACTACTGAATATTCTTAAGTGAGAGATATCTAGTTTTTATTTGTCCATACTTCATAAAGATTAGTTTGATGAAGATATTTTGTAGGAACTCTATTAAGGATATAGACTAAATTTTTCATGGCTTCTTCCCATAGAAATTTAGGCACATTAGATGCATGAATCATAGTCCTATCCATTTCTAAGATAGTCCTATTTTTCCTTTCTGCAATGCCATTTTGTTGTGGAGAATAGGGAGTTGTCAACTCTCTCTAAATCCCACATGACACACATAACTCATCAAACTTTTTACTAACATACTCACCTCCATTATCAGTTCTAATTATTTTATTTTTTGATTAGAAGAATTTTCAAATAAGGCTTTAAATTCTTGAAATTTAGACAAGACATCAAGATTTTTATTAATAAAATAAGACCAGTCATCCTAGAGAAATCATCAATGAAGAAAATAGCATACAAGGCTCCACTGAGAGAAGGAACTTCAAGTGGACCTCTCACATCATTGTGAATCAACTCTAATAAATGATAAGAATTTGGATCATGATGTTTGTGAAATGGTTCAACATGTTTCTTACCATGAAAGCAACTTTCACATGTTTCATGATCAAATTTCATTCTAGGAAAACCAATTACGAGATTTAGGCAAGACATTTCATAAAGAATTCTAAAATTTACATGACCTAATATTTCATGCCAAAGCTAAATATCATTCCTAGAAGAGGAAGAAAAGCAAGATTTAGACACAAATCCATCAAAAATATATAAACCATTTTTCTAAATACCGAAGCAACAATATTAATGAATTCATATTTTACATACCATTTATCTTGCAACAAAAACTTTATAGTTTTCTTTAGTTAGCTAAGAGCAAGATAAAATATTCTTTTTCAACTAAGGAACATATAAGACATTCCTAATTATTCCATTTGTCAATTTAACATTTCCACAACCTACAGATCTAATGATGGAATTATCTCCTAGATATATATTTTCCTCACATTTAATAACATCTGAGAGGATACCGAAATACAGGTCATGTGCCTAGAGGCACCACTATCTAGGATCCATTCATTTTCATTTGAAGGCCGAGAGAGAGCGGATATACGGAAATATATTTCTCATCATTATTTTCATGATTTTGTTTTTTATCTTTCTTCCTTTATTAAATTTACTATTTTTATTATTTTTAACAACTTGATTAGTATTTACACAAAAATAAGACTCTTTATGACCAAATTTTCCACATTTGTTACATGTTCCATTAAATTTGAATTTAAAGTTCTGACTAGTTTTTAACATAATTAGGCTTAGGATTGGATTTAAATTTTGATATAATATTAGACTTCTGATTAGGATCTATACTATTCCTTTTTTGATAAGGTTTATGGTTCTAATAGTACAATTCTTGAGAAACAATATCTTTTGAATCAAAATTCATCATTACCTGTTATTCTTGAATTAAAAGATAATTACGTAGATCATTCTCATTCGATATCTAGAGTTAAAAATGGAGATATAGTTCCTAAATTTTTCATGAATATTTATCTCGAATTATAAAGTACAAAATCTTATCTTGAAAGAGTTTACATTACATCCATCCAACTGAGCTTTAATATTTTTAATTTTAGCTAGGTATTTAATAATTTTCACATCCCCTTTCATGGGAGTTGTAAAAATTCTAAAATCGATTAATTATCTTGGAAAGATGATTACCTTTATGCATAATTTCTAATTACTTCTAGGCATCAATAGGAGAATCCCTATGAATTATATGCATTAAAAATTCATCTCTTTAAACTTTCGAATAGGATGGATAAAGATTCATGTGATATTTGGGAGAAGGAGATAGGGTTTCGGGAGATGTTTGTCTTCTAGTGGTTTGTTTTTCCACACCAATCACAAGATCCAATAATTTTCTTTCCATAAAACAAGCTTTTAATCTAACTCTCCAAATATTGTAATTCATTCCATTTAATAATTGTGATTTATCCATTGAGAAACTATCATTACTAGCCATTTTTGATAAATGCACACACAACTTATGAAAAAATATATCTTAGACACAAACAAACTCCCTATGAGAGAGCCAAACAAAGTTAAAATACGAGCTATTTGAACACGGGTTACTTACTCAACTCGTAACACTACACATGAACAAGTCAAACGAGCTTAGAGATAGTCGAAGCTTACAACCATTTTAAAAAGAAAATTAAATAAAAAATAGCTTAAAAACAAATTAATTAAATAAATATGAGCAACGGAATTGGTAACTTTCAATTGGTAAGAAATCAATGGCTAAGAGAGACACGTAGAAAGATTAAAAAAATTGACACCGCAAAACAATATATACGTGTAGCTTTTCTATTAGATTGCACTTCATGGTGCAACAAACAAGTCCAAAGACAATTAAAAGTAAAAATAGACTATAAAATTGTGCATACTTGTTGACAATTTAATGGAACAATTTTTGCACTCTTACACGGTTATAATAAAGGACAAGCACAATGTGAAAGAACATGAACATGTTCGATTGGTTTCTGCAACTTTCTAACTCGAAAAGACTTCAAAGAAGTAAAAATTGTGGCTTAATCCTATTGAATAACCATTTTCATTTTTAACAATAGACTGAAAATGTGAAATGCGAAAAGATTTGAAGCTTTTCTATTAGATTAGACTTTGTATTGGACGAAAACAAGTTAACAAAAAAATTGAATTTGTGAAGAGTGTGGAATAACCTTATTGGCTTGCACTTCGCAATCCGACAAAAAGATCTATAAAAATATGACCCAACGAAGCTACATGGAGCATTATTTTTAGCTAAAGCTTTATAATGTTGTATATTACGTTTGGCGTGGGGTGGACTTAGAACCAAAAATTTAACTATATTCCAAGAAACAAATTCGGGACTCCCGCTCCATTAAAAATAAAATGAAATGAAAAAATGTGGCGTAAATTCCATGAGTCAGGATAGGTGTAGTAATTCCATCACTTTTCTAAGGAAAAGTAGGTGGACCTAAAACCCATATAATATACCAAAAAGGAACGTAAATTTTAAATTTTCCTCAAAAAAACAATCCCGTAAAACAATGTAAGGCACAAAATAAAATAATTTATTTTAAATAATTCACACAACTATGTAATGGCTATATAAGAAAGGCATGAAATATTTTTAAAAATCGCATACGACTACGAAGAACTAAGAACAAAGACAAGGTCGCGAAACACAAATCCATGCACAAACAAGATCTAACTAACCAATTAACCAATATTTTGGCATAAATTGTAAGTTTTCCACCTAATTAACTTGAAGTCGACAGAGGAACTATTAGGGTTTCACGAGATCAAAAATAAACTTTAATTTTCTTCACTCATTCAAATCAAAAGCATCGAAATCGATCCTTCACACGCATAATCACTTACTTTGATACCATGTTAGGTGAATTAATGGAAGTTTTAATTTAACTCGCACATCATAATCTATAATCTTCATAATTACTTTGTGGATTTATAATTCATTAATTATACATTCCCTTTATTCCCCTAACATAATTTTATTACAATGACTCCTTAAAATGGAGTATAGGCACGATTCCTTTCCAATTATTATATGGTATATAGCTCAGAGATTGTTTGAGTTAAGATACATCAATAAAATGGATAAGAGAAGTGTAGAGAATGAAGTGTTTGCAAAGCAATGCAAGAGGTTCATTAGCAAGTGAAGAAAAACATAGAAGATAGTGTGGGCAAGTACAAAAAGAAAGAAACTTTGAAGATAAGAGAGGTTAACTCAAGTTGGTGACTTAGTCATGGATCACCTCGAAATAAAATATTTCCAAAGGGTGAGTACAATAAGCTAAATATGAATAAAATAAGTCTTTGCGAGGTACCAAATAAGTTTACCAACAATGCCTATGAGATAGAATTACCTAGTGGAGTAGGAATATCACCAATTTTCAATGTTGAATACTTATACCCCTACTGAGGAAGGTGAGAAAAGTGAAAACATGGTAGAGGAAACAAATACAATAGGTAAAGAATGGGTGAATCGGTTTCCTAAGGTCAAAACAACAGAGATAGAGTGCATTTTGGACAAGAAAGAGCTCAAGAAGACTGTAGGAAAGTAGTATTTCCAAGACATGGTCAAGTGGAAACATCAACCATATGAACGTGTTACATGGATGTTAGATAATGACATCATAAAACATGCGAAGAGTCTAGAAGAACTCATGAACAATAGTTTATGAGTTATTTTCTTTTCCCTTGGGAGTATGATGCAAGGACATCTCTCCTAAGGATAAATTTTGGTTTTTATTATCAAATTTTGGATTGTTAGTTAGTTTGTAGAGTCTAGGCGTCATTATACGGGACTTAGGAATCATTTTGTAGGTTTATATTTTATCTAACCATTTCAAAATTTAAATTTTTGCTTTTCTGCCAAAATCATTATTTAAATTTTCGAGTGTTTTTAGGCCTAGTTAGGAGGTTTAATGTTATTTCAAGAAGAAAATAAGTTATTTCATGCTTAAAATAGGTCCTCATAGGGACTATGAGGCTATGGAACATGACTAAACACCAATTTTATACGATTCCTCTCTAAAAGTTGTATTTGATGTTTAAATGTGTTTTGGAAAGTGCTTAAAGAGGACTCCAAATTCAATTGGATATCTTTCATGAAGATATATATTGTCTTGTAACTCTATTTTAGACAAGTGAAATTTGAGAAAGGAAGGAGAAACAAGCTCTAATAAAGTTGAGGGTTCCATTTTTCTTGAAAACAATCATATTGCATTAAAACATTCTATGCATGGAGATCTAATGAAAAAAGAAACTAAGAATATAAGTTTAAAAAGGGATTATTCATGTTTGTAAGAGGAATTTCTCCTTATTTTTAATGAATCTTTGTGTCAATACAATTGGGTTTGTGGTTCTTGTTTAGAAAACTCTATTATAGGATTCCTTGAGTCAAAATTCCACCGAGTAAACGTCATTACAGAGTGAAAACCTCATTGGAAAGGTGAAGTTCATGAAGGGAAAAGTTGTATTTTGGTTGTATAGACCATAAAAATACATCACGAATCATCTGAAACTTGAAAAAACTCACAAAAATTATTATTAGCCTTCTTACGATATAACAATCAGTCCCAAACTTTCATCTAGGGTTTCCATACAAAAATTTGCATTGTGAGAGATTCCACTAGTGAAAGTTGTTGAAATTTGGAAGCTAGTTGTGTTTTATTTTCCTTTAATTGATTTTAGGGGTTTTAGTTCATTACAAGTACTAATCCACGAAAATCTTTGACTATGTGCATCAAGGGTTAAATAGGCCTAATTATGACAAGACAAATTTGGGAAAAGGGTATTTTTAGTCTAGATTGTGGTCCCAAACTTATTGGGGAGTTATAAAGATATAAAGGGTACTAGAAAAGTACCATAGATTTTTGAATCTTCCTCAATTTTCCATAAGGGCTGAAAAATGGGTCAAGCAGTGCTACAATCCATAGGGAGAAAATTTCTCATTTGTGTTTCAACTTGTGACTTGATTCCTCTTCCCTACCACCTCTACATTAAAAATTAAATAAGTTTATCAATTATATTCCCACCATTTCTCATCCAACTACATATAATATGAAAAGGTTCTTCGTGAATTCTCAGCTTCCTTAAGTTAGTTTCATACTAGAGAGAGTTTAACCAAATAATTTTGACAATGCTCAAAACTTGCCATCGGTGTGGAAGATGACCTGATCATGTCAGGAAAGATAAGGAACCATTCAATGAAGGATAAGGCTCATGGTTCCAAATATGTAAGATTCTATTCATTGTTGTAAAATTTAGCTAATGATTTCATTATGTTGAAGAAGGAAACTTCTTAATGATCATCATACCAAAATTAGAACAAAAATTAGATTACAGGAGCACCTTGAAGGCTTGTCTTGGAAGCTCTACCGGTTAATGCAATATGTAGGACCAGTGAAGATGAAATATAAGAAATGGTTGAATCATAACTGGAAGAATAAGAAGAATATGGGTGTTCTAGGATTGGGTATTTTTAATAGTCACCAAAGGAGGAATTTGAATAACCTACGAGATAACTACTCATGTGTGTTTTTCGCTCGATCACAAATGGTGAAATAATCCTCTTCTTTTGATTCCCAAGATAAGTAATTTAATCCTAAAATTATGACTCTACGAAAAATAACAACAAAAGGAGGATCCTCACATTTACTTCCATAGGGTCTACTAAGAAAAAGAATGATACTACCTCAGCCAAGAATCCTTTTCTCTTCAAGTAAGTCTCATTCATATTCTCTTGAAAAAATAGTTTCCACTTCTCGTTGATCCTAAAAATGAAAATCATAATTATGTCAAGGATTCAATAGTCCCTGATATGCCTACCACCTCTTCACATTTTGACATCATTGACCATTGCAAGAAATCCAAAATTCAAATTTCTGAGTATAAGTACTTGAAAACCCATCCCAAGAAATTTGATAGACTTGTCCAGTTTATCAAAGGAATTAGTTCAAGTTCATGTTCCAAAAATGCCACTTCCAAAGAACTACCTCCCACTCCTCATACCAATCCTTCTTAGAACCTTATTACTTCAACACCCTCCTCCACCTTTGGGAAAATGGAACCTTTCTATACAACATTGATGGTCAATAGATATAAACTGAATAATTACGTTATTGAATCAACACCTCTGATGATGTCATGCATGACTAAATATCTTGGTCTCTCTCTCTCTCCCCCACTCTTGGTCATTTTTATTACATGGAGAAAAAATAATTACCTCTTGTTTTTCAATTCAAAGAAAATTCAAGTATCACTTGTGGACTTTCCCGATAAGAAGATCCATCGCAATATACTTATGACAAATTCCTCGTAGTATACAAGATTTTTCTAAACCAAATAATTTATAGAGACATTGGTGGAGTTATAAAGTTAGAATGGTCATTTTCCACCATACCAGTCAATGGTGCCATGAAGAAGCTCCTTCCAATAAGAAAAATGAAGTATACTATTCAAAAGGAAGATGATCCAAGGGAATACATTGTATATCAAGATTCAAAAGGTTGTAATTATTTCATGACTTCATAATAAAGTCTTGAGCTCCACATTTTTATGAAAGAGTTCTTGAATTATATAGAACTAGTTGAGGAACATGAGGTTGGTTTAATGAACCCTAAATTACAAAGTGCACCTTTCCCATTTGGTATAGATATTGGTTCTTTGTTTCATGATGATGAGGATCAGGTATGCCATGACTTGCAAGAAGGAAACCCCCAAATGATAAGTAATTTGGATAATGAGAAAGAGGATGTTCCAAATGAGTTCCAAAATGAAAAATTGACTAATGAGCATAATTGTGAAAATGAATTTTTCTCCTTTCCATTTGAAGAAGAGGACCTTCTTGATGGTGAATGCATGGACAAGAAGGTACTTGAGCCTCTTGAAGATGATGCCACTCATGAAGAAGAAATGGTAATATTCAATGAATTTTGTGAAAGTGAGCTAGTCTCTCTTAGCCATATTCTTGAGACCCAATGTGAAGGTGAGTATGTGGAAACATTGAAGGAGAAATTTTTGCAAGATATTTTAAGGACTACAGAAGAAACTAAAGATCCTCAACTCAGCCTTGAAATCATGGCCTATGCTATGTCTATGCATGGGCCTGGAATTTTTTTCTTCCTTTTATGCATGAACATTCAATGATGAAATAGAACAAACATAGGAGCTCAAGGTCCCTTTTGAAAAATTGGTTGAATGTGAAGATGAATATTTCTCTTTCCTTTTTAGTGAAGAATATTGTATCAATGATGAATATGATGAAATGAAGGTTCTTGAAATTACCATGAGTATTATTGTATCCCATGATGAGAATGATGAGCATTCTATTTTGTCCTCAAATTTATGTTCTCCCTCTTTTCAAGAAGATGAAATTCTGGGTGAGCCACATCATAACATGCAATGGTCCAAACATGAGTTGGTGAGTATGAAAGAGAATATTTTGGGGCATTTGTCAAACATGACTCAAAGAGAGGTCTATGGTGATGTTGAAGATTTCAAAATACCTATTAGAAACCATCTCACATAAGAAACAATCATGGAGAACATGAAAAATCAAGAGAAGTTTCTTGATGGAGGTCACGAGAATTTTTGCAAACATGATGAGCATATAATGATCCAAATCAATTTTGTGACAGTAAAAAAATGGAAAATAAAAAATTGGAATGAATTTGGAAACAAATGAGCTGAAAGAAGTAAATTTTGAAAGCAAAAAGGAAATGTACTGACCAAGTGGACCCTCAATTGCAAGAAAAATCATGTTATCTTTCTCAGTAAATTGAGGAAGGGGTCATATTCCAGTGAGCCCGGAAATGGGTTTGTGGAAGAAATGCATTCAATGATACCCATACATGGGTAATAATTCAATTGGATTAGTGTTATAGTGAAATTGCAATGTCCCTCACATGTAACATAGGTGATTTAGGAAATTTTTCCTTTTTGTGTGGTGTGTTTTCCCTTCTATTGTGTGTTTCCCTTTCTGTCATGTGTTTGTTCTAGTTGTTCTTGTTTATGCGGCTTGCTTGTATTGTTGGTGTACTATGTGACTTTAATTTCCCAATGGATAAGGCACTGGTCTCCTACCCAAGAGATATTTGAGTTCTCTATTTCCCTATACGATCTAATGTCCCTAGATAGAGCCCGTTGTTGTCATGTTAAATGTCTTGCATGCAAAATTTAAAATTTTGGCCATCAAAACCAAACCCACACTTGAAATTCCCTTTCTTGGTCAATTTAAACCTTTCCTCCAGACATCATTCCAATTTTTTTACCCTCATTATGGTTAATAGGTACATTAATAACATGATTTTAAATTGTGTTTCATGTACAAGGAAGATTACCTAGCATTGATCTTGAAGCTAGTGAGATCTAAGAAAGAACAGGTTCTCGAGAGGCTTAAAGGGGTTATTTTTGTTTTTGTTTTGCCACTTGGATATCCTTTGAAGGCATACATGGAAGATTTAAATAATAAAATATTTTTTTGGGAGATCCGAGAAGTTTCCTAAGGTGGTTTAGGAAGATTCATGGAAGAAAATTGAAGTCGGGAATAAGTTATGCAAAATCTGGGTCTTTATGGGCAAGGTATTAGGAAATACAAGTTCTAAAAAATCTATTCACCTTATTCAAAGGGTTTCAGAATCCTCGAATATTTATGATCTCATAACATAGGCATTGTAAATATATAACAGCCTACTTTATGGTGGAATGATTGAGGATATATTCAAGGAACATTAAAATGTGGAAAATTTATCGATAGCAGTGTTGCTCAAGGTTCCTCTTACAAGGTGAAAATTGATTGAAAGGTTCCCGAAACTCTAGGAATATATCTTATCCTAATAAAATATCAAATGATATTATTTTTAATTCTCTTCATTATCCCTAAGCTTTTAGATCTTTCTCATGGAAAACCATTCTTGCCACTCGGTTCACTGGCACACAACTTGAGGCAAAAATGAAGGTATTAGCAAAACTTGCTGAAGAATTCATTTTCAACGCTTATAAATAGTCTCATTGGATTAATTTGTGTAATTCCATGAATATACATATATTTTAAGGAAAACTATCATCATGTTTTGACCCCGTGGTGAAGAAAACATTCCGGCAAGAAAGATTGAAGAACAAATCATGCTTGGATGCAACATTTGGGCTGAGTTTTTATGTCCCCTTTCACCCTTGGTACTCTATTTAGGTTAAATTTTACCTAAAAATTACACCTCACTCCTATTGGATGTTTTCCCAATGCAAAAACATAAGGTGATTGGCTTAAAAGTTCACTTTATGGGGAAAAAAGTGTTTGAAGTTGTGGCAGGCACCCTTCTCTCTCTTAGGCACACTTTTTCACTCCCTTTGCACCTTGGGTGAATATTTGAGGTGAAATTTCACCCTAAAATTGTGCCATGCCCTCATTGGTCAAGATTTTTCATGCATACATGCCATGCCAACTCAAAAACATAAGAAAAGTGCATGTGTGTGCCATGTTTCACCCATCCCTAAGTGCATGGTGCAACCTAAACTCCACCATGCCCCAAAGGCATACTTTTGAGGTATAATTGTTCTTCCAAAATTCACTTTTCCACTTCTCAATCCTTCCATTTGATCATGTGCACTCTCCACTTCAACCTCCACCATATAAATTCCATTACCCATGCTCCCCACAACTCATAAACTTAAAACACAACTTAAAAACATAAATTAAATTCATTGGAATCCATTAAAGAATATTTTGAATCTGGTTATAACATTCAAACAAACAAAAAAATTATTTTGTGCCCTAAACTTCCAAATCTATTTTTTCTCATAACTCATGTTTCGAACTTTGTTTGCCACCAAATTTTAACCATGGATTCCTTATGGAAACACCTTTAAGAAGAGTTTTTTCATTCTACCATTGATTAAAACACTTATTTTTACATCCACATGAATTTTCCAGCCAAAAATCACCTTTTCTCATATCTACAAAAACCTGGCAATTGGAATCTCTCAAAATTGGAGCAAAGCCTTGAAATGAAAAATAGAAACTTTTGCAATTGGTTTCATTATGATCTGACACCCATAACAATAATTTATATTTTTAGTAATTCTCTACCACATATCTTACTAAAAATATTAATTCTAAGGAAAATATGGTTTCTAGTACCTCAAGTCATTCCTTCAAGTGCAAAACACTCAAAATTGGCAAAATTGACAAGATTGGAAAAATTGCTAAGAATGGGCACCCATGTGAGACATGATAAAAATAGTAAATGATAAATTTATCTCAAGATGATCACATATTTTCCTCCTCTTCATTCCTTTATTATTCAATATTTCATAGATGTGAAATATTTAATTTGCAAACAAATACTTGTCTTCCCGATGTGGTGAGCATAAGGTGTCTCAAAGTGAAAATGTCAATTTTGGAAGCATTTACAAACCCCCACCTATCACCAAGTGATGAACATCTCTCTAAATCTATATTCATTACAATAGTAAGGATAAATTTAGGGTTTCTAAGGAGTGAAATATTAATTTTGAATCATTTGGAAGGAAATCCCTCTTGATTCCTAATTTTGGTCATCAATGTCCTCAAGGTGGAAGAATCATCATGGTTGCATTGTGCAGGAAATTGTTTCAATTTCTCATCATATGCATGATTGGTTGAGAAATAATGTTGGGTTTTCATGGTTTGTTTAAGTAGATGAAGACATAATTCATTATCTACAATGTTCTATTGATTAATTTCTTCTCACTTCTTCACTTAGTGTACCTAATGGGCTACAACAATTGATCATCCAAGAGGAGGTTTCTCATGGTGCAAAAGAGTTCAAGGATTAAGAGTTCATCAATGCATTGGATGATTTCACTAGATCATCATAGGAGTAGATCTTCTTCATGATTGGATCTTCTTCATCGTTCATCATTCAAGCTTGGATTTTAATCTCTTTCTCCCCTCTCCTCTCTTTCTTCTCTTGTTATCTCTCTAAAATTATTTTTCTTTGTTGAGAAGAAAGTTTTTAAAAATTTACTTAAAGCTATATTTATTTGTTGAGGATTGTAATTTAACTTAAAAATTCACATGGGAATATGAAGAGTCTCCTTGTAAAGCTATAAATTGCAATTCCTTCTCTATTCCAAAGTGTTAGCAATTTTGGATTGTCGTATTTTATTGAGCTTTGTATCACCACTACACAAGAAATAAGATCTGCATTTCCTCCATTTCTTTTCTTATGTTTTCCTCTATTTTCTCTCTACTTCCTATCTTTGCAAGTATAGTGATATTGAAAAACCAAGAACAGGATTTGTACTTTTGAGGAACATACTAATGGAACTTTGTGTCATTAGTTTGTTTATCTCATTTTTGTTTGCATAGTTAGATTCCTCTAATTGAATGCAGATCCACTTTGGTTGATGTATATGGACTTTATAATCCTATCCAAAACATTAACCATCTCTCCTTATTTCTCATATTCCCATTTACCTCCCTTCACTACAATTTCTGAATCCTCCCTTATACTTCATATAAGAACTTTGCCACATGTCCAAATTGGAATGTTCCTATTTAATCCTCAAGCATAATGGCCACCCATAGTTTCTATTTAGTTTACATTCAATAATGGGAGCCTCCCCATACCCAAGAAGGAGGGGCTTAGCCATGTGAACATTGGTGAAAACCCATAATTTACCCTAGGAAAACTTATTTCACCAACAAAGTGTTAACATTTCTGGCATGCCCGAGTGGGATGGCTTTCAAGAGCTTAATAGTTTTATATCACTAAGATTGATGTTTTATTGATGATATTAATCATTTAGAGGAATTTCTCAACACATTTGGTGACTTTTTTGGTCCATACAACCCATTTTCTCAATCAGCATACCACCTTTCCATCATTTTATTCCTCTTTTCCATGAATTTGTGTAATCATGAATTTAATTCCTCATTGGAACCCTCACATGTGGTAACAATATCCCGAATCCATCTCCAAGTTTCCAAACCACCCCTCCATATCAGTTTTATGAGAAAATTTAGATTGAGTATGCATACTCCTATGAGCCACATGCAAATACAAACCCATATGGTTATTCAACTAACCATGACACTATTCAAGAAGGAGACTATGTAGATTTTGGAGGTCAATTCACACTGAAGATGAACTTAAAGGGTGAGTTCGGTATATGGAGAAGATCATGAAAGAACTCAAGGATAAATTCCAAATCATGCAAGCTAAAAAACCCATTTTTAGGAATCCTTGTGTATTGGAAGGTCATATACCTAGTTAGTTTAGTCCTCAACAAAGACTAGAGGTAATGATAAAATATTATTCTCAAATGGTTGATTTTATTGCATCATTACAAGAATTTGAGGATAATGAACCCAAATTTGAGTAACCTTGTCAATGGGATGTTCCAACACACCTACCATATTAGTTTATTATACCACCTCTTTATCATCCTAAACCATCTAAGCCTCAGCTCCAAGTTCCTAGCTTTCTCAAAGCTTCTCCTTGCATTCCTTCTCCTTCACAAGAAAATCTTGCACCTCCTCCATCTTTTCAACCATTGAAATATCAAACGAGAATCCTAATATCTCCCTCCTCTCACATTCCAAAACCCATTCTAGGAATAAAAAAATAATCATAAAACTAGATTGGAAAATTAGAACAAGAGGGAGGATTTAATGAAAATTTTGAAAGATTGGAGCTCATGGTTTGAGGCCAAGAAAATACCACAAATGGTTAAACCGGTTGAAGAAACATTGGCTCGGGTTGAATAACACAAAAAGGAAGATTATGATTTGTCTTGTCAGTAAAAATAAAAAATGGAGGAGGACAAATCAGAAGGAATATCTGAGTAGCATGACAAAAATATGATTTGTTTCGGGAGGACTTCAAGAATATATGATCCAAGTTGAGTTGGGTAAAGAAGAGGCTGAAGTTTTATCATATTTGGAAGATTACATTGATGCTGAAGAACACATTGAGCTTACAATTTTTTCATTTTCATCATCTATCTTCCACCACAAAGATCCTTTTTCTACTGAAGTCTCCTTTGAACATGAGAAAGAGAAATAAATGTTAATGAATGGTTATCAACCTTCTCCTCTTTTCAAAAAATCAGAATTAGATTTGAAAAATCATGAAGAAGATCATTTATATAGAGAAAGTAGACCAACTAATCCATTTTATCTTCATGATGTTTTGGATGATGAGTTTGAGCTTTCAAACTTCATGTTTGAGGATGAGGAAGAAGATGAAAAACCCATTTCCAAATCAAAAATCATCATTGACGAGGTAAAGTTTTTTTAAGGAGGAAAGTAGAGAGAAAAATAGATTTGAAATATACTTCTTGATGAAATAGATGGTGAGTTTTATCTTTTTAACTCCTTTGATGAAGAAAATGCATATGCGAGGATGGAAATAAAGTTTTTGCATAAGAACAAAAAAATAAGAATTCAAATTAGTTTGAAAGAACCTACAAAGAGGAAGATGAAAGTGTGTATACCAACTCCATTTATGAAGTGGAAAATAAAGAAAATAGGAAAAATTCAAGGATCAACCCATTAGTTCGCAAGGCCACATGCCTAATCGATACTTGGATAGTTTGGAGAAAAAAATTAGAGTTGCAACCAGTCATGCTTACCTTCGAGGATGATGAAGAGCACCAATGTGCCAAATATCAACCTATGCACCTTCAAAACTAAGTGCAAATCAAGATGAGGGGGTATTTTTTTAGCTGATACTTTCAAAATAAGGAAGTGCATACATTGTTCATGCTTCGATCATGTGCTTTGGTTTCCAAATTAATCACATGGCCACATTTTATAAGGAAGGGAAGTTGTTTCTCCAAATAAATTGTTAGTTTTTTTAGCTTCCTTTTCCTTTTGCTAGGGTACGGTAGATTAGGTTTTCATATTATAAAATAAGTGCTTGTGCACACTTTTCATGTTTCCTCTTAGAACATGTATGATTTTCCATGTTTGTATATAGTTTTTGTGGGAATTTTTTTTCTATTGCATAGTCCAGTTCGAGAGAAAGTTCCATGGTGGAAATGAGGTGTTTTGGTGTATTTTCAAAGTGTATTCTTTCATCCCCAAATTCAGTTGCAAAACAATATTCTTCATACTCTTTCTTTGGAAAAGAAAAATAAGAGTTTTGGGAAAATTTACAAGTTCCATCAAAAACTCCCAAAATCTCATCTTCCAATAGCATTCCAAATAGTTTTGAATTAGTTCTAAGCCCATACGTATCAAAGGGTAATATTTTCAAAGTGTCTAGATAAATTTTTTAAGTTTTCAGCCTTAAATCCATGCCCAATAGATTGCAAAAATGCCACCGATGTTTTATCTAGCATGAAGATATCCCCGTGAGTCACCAAATTATTGTCCAAAATATGCCTCCATATTATTTTTACAACTCCAAAATTTCATTTTGGACTTAGAATTTTTTTGAGAAAAAATCCATGGAACACTATTTTCTAGTATTCCGAGGACCGAGGAACTTAGAATTTCACGAGTCTCCAAGTCTCGTAGAACAAAGTAGATGAGAAAAGGACTTAGGTGGATGTTTGAATTGATAAATTACTTTTGGATTAAACGAAAGATAGATTTTTTTCTTCCGAATCCATGAGACATAATGGACAAACCGTTAGGTTCCACCAAGAAAGGGGAGGAAGTTATGAGCATTCAAAGTTTTTATCCGCAAACCAAAGGGAAATAATTTCAAAGTGTTAAGAAAATATACTAAATCCGTAATGTATAATGGAGATGTAGTAGGAGGCTGCAAAGGATTGGGATGTAATTTTAAGCGCGACAAAGTTTGAAGTTTTGGAACACTAGCTCGGTGTTCCACAAGGTTCTAACAGGATATTCTTTTTAGACTTCACGAAGCCTTGAAACATGGAGAATGTCATAGAAAAAATAATCAAGGACTCAAGTCTAGGAATACGCCATAAAAAGAAGTAGACTTCCACAAATATCAAGAAATGTTCAATAACATGAAACAAAGCAATAGTCTTTCATGGTATGAGATAAATGTTGAAAGCCACCAAACAAAGGTTTAATCTTCTCGTGGGTTTTAAGAAACTTCCAAAATCTGCCGCATAAAGGTATTTTTCCATGGAATAAGGATAATATAGCGGAAATCAGGATAAGCGGTAGGTTTTTTTGCCATATCTTTCATGAAAGTTCCCCAAATTGCAAAAAAAATGGTGGCATTGGAAAGGTATCTCAAAGGGAAATGTTTTAACATCAAGAAATGTAGTTTTTGATGGATTTTTAAGGGTAAAAATGGAAAACATGGATTTGGACAAAAAGGGTAGATTTGATTGTTTAAAACACATTCCACCACTCCAACCACAAAAATAAATTTTGAATGGTGCTCATACCTCTCTACGTAGGTCGGATGACATGGAAATATGGTCTTGTTTGGTGCCCACATGGTTTTTTAGAGTTTTAATTACATTTGGTCAGGTTGGTGAGCTTGTTTTTGCATGCCCTACCTCTCTCAATCTCAATTTCCCTCCTCTTTCTCTCCCATTCTCTATATATTTGCAACTCAACTTCATTATAATGATATTTTTCCACAAATTGTAAAGAAATCATGCCAAAATGGTGCCCTAAACATATTTAAGTTACAAACCTATAGATTTTGGAATTTGCATGCATTTTACCCCTTCCTCCATGGATGTAATAGTTTGTGCATACTTATATTGTAATGAATTCTTATTTTGTGTCTATCTCTCTGCCCTAATTTTATTTTCCATTGCATTCTTTCCTCCCTTTCCATTCCTTGGTGTGTTGTTTGTGTTGTTTTGTAAATTTTTCCATTTTGTTGTGTTTTGTGTGAGGAATAGAGAGTTAAAATATAGTTTTAGGTTTGTGGCACATTTCTACCCTCTCCTTACTTTATTTCTTCTCAATTCTCCCTTATGGGAATTGATCTAGTTTTCTTGGTTCTATAACCTCTTTTTATCTCGATCTTATGTACTTTTCTCACGCCTCTCTCCTAGTCCATGTGAATGCTTAGATTAGGTTTAGATAGTTTTAATTTCATTTGTAGGGGTATTTTTAGCATTAGGATAGGTAGAGGAACCAACCTTCTCCATAGTTTTAACTCATTTTGTAAGTCTCATGTTTGGAGATATTCCCATGTTAACCAAAAGTATTGATCTTCCATGATCAAATCCTAGGGTGCTAATTTTTAGTGTTAACAATTCCCGACACTAAAATCATATAGGTCACATTGTTTAATGAAGAACATACATATAAAATAATTTTTAAAAAATTAAATTAGTTTTCACCCACAAAGGGTGTCTTGAAAGGTCAAACAGTCAATTGGACCCAACTCTTGTATTGCACATCCTAGCCCAAATGGCTACAAAAATGCTATCAAAATGATCACCAAATACCCAAATGGAAAAAACTAACACACATAACCTATTTTATGTTATATATAGAATAAAACGAGGCCTCCATGACCTAAAATTGGAAATTGGATCTCAAACTAAAAGCATCCCTCTAGAGCTAATTGGTATAATTTTTCATTGTAAGTCAAGAGCCTACTAGCTAAGGTGGATATAAAACAGGTTAGAAAACAATCGAAAATAACTCAAAAACACATTCTGTCAATTTCCATTGACTCTCCTATATGTAGAGAAATCAATGAAACTGATAAAACTCATTTCTAACAACTAGGGTTCATTCTTCTACTAAATTTTTGGAGTTGATTATCGTGATTGCACCAGGTTGTTCTTGGTGCATAACAACAAGTGGCCTATAAAAACACTTGAGAAGATAGCTCCCAAGTATTTTTCTCAAAACTAAGGGCTTATGACAATTTTCATGTAGAAATTCTAGAGGTATGTGGTGATATATTTATATTTCTCACCACGGATCCCTAAACCATGGGTCAAAACCAAAACAAATTATCTAATATTTAACAATTTTCCCATACATAAAAACAACCAAATCCACTCATAAACACAATATGATATGTGATATAACGATCATATAAAGTTATTAAAGCTTTGATGTGATATTCCATATCACTAGAGAACACACTCATCCATTGAAATCTCTACTATGTGAGTCGATGAGGTGTTTCACACATTGTTTTCAATCATCTCTTCTATCTTTCGCAAAGTGTTTTAAAGTAGAATATTTGAACAAAAAGTTTCATTCAACTCTTAAATGGTGGCCATAATTCTCAAATTTCATTTGTCTAAGCTTATAATTAGTCTTATAACACATCCCATGAGCACTATCCACACTCCAAAATGGTTATTCTAGTGATACAATGTCCGATTCCTTGCTGCGAAATTTGACAAAAATAGACTCGAAAGTAATTAAGTTTAGTATAAATTTTTTCATTAAATGGAAAATTAAAACAAATTCCATCTTATTTATTTAATACTCTATTATTCCCAATGCACTTGATGTTGAATGTCACTCGATACTGATTTCGTGCCCATGATTTCATAACCCAAAATAACCATCTAAAAATTGGTAAAAATTGAGACATTTAAAAAACATTAATTAAGTATTAGATGTGAATAAACCATTGTTATTACAAATCAATTAGTTGTATAAGGATGCAATGAACCAAATAAAGAAACACTTTTTCCTCAAACCATTTCTCACATGATTAATCCTAGCTAAGTTTATTATGATCTCCACTACCAAGGGGTTAAAACATTTATCTTTGAGTTATATTGTGCAATTCAAGGTTAATCACATTAAGGATGAATATAGACAAGCTAAGTGATACTTGTGCCATTTATAATTTTTCTCATTCCAAATTGACAAAATAAATCAAGGTAATATGATATCTAAAAAATTATATTTTTGTATGCCATTAACATAAACTAAGTTCGATCCAACTATCAATTGCACTAACTATTATTGCTAATAAAGTTGACATCATATAAATGCACCAATAGGGTCCCTTAGGTTTAGTGTGACTTTTCCAAGGCATTATATAGTTATATTTATTTTTACCAAGTCAATTAACTAAAATAAGGAGTATAAAACAAATCACCATTGCATTATATTGCTCTTAACATCACTTAAGTTTAGCTATGTTTTTTCCACCATGGTAGGGATCCAAGACAAGGTAGGAATTATTTGACTATAGGATAGGTTATTTAAAGTTCATAATATTCCAAAACAATTACCTAAGTTGCAGTGTATAAAAAAATTGTAGAATCATTTTCACACTTAACGTAACTAAGTTTATGTATACACCCAATTTTTTACTTTTCATCTTTCATACATGTTAATAATAATTTCCTTTGTGTAGATAAGGGTCAATGATGCATCTATTTCTTGATCGGGTGCCTTAAGGGGCCTATCAAGAATGGTGAATGGTTATTCACATAATCATTATGGGTTAGAGACAATACACAAAGAGAGTTTTGTTATTTCATCTTTGCCTTAGTTGTCCTTTCACTAGTTATCCTTGTCCCCTTAGGTCTCACACACATTACACTCCCAACTTATTTTTTGATTCTTGCCATTAGGTTCTGTGTTTATCCATGTCCATGATCTATGACACCTTATTTTAAGTTTTCATGGCATATTCTCTCATTTTATCACATTTGGCTGATTCCATCACCTGTGGGAGATGGTGTCATGTTAAATTTATCTTGTTCGATGCCATATCCCACAGAAATGACGTCCCTATATATAAAAACACACCTCAATTTGAAATTCATAAGGAAGAAAACTTGTACCTTAGGAACTATCATCTTCTCTTCTTTTTCTTTCTATCTTTTTATCTTCTTCTCTCTCGGCTCTTGGTTCATCTTACACTTTTCTTGTATTGAATTGAACACTCTTCTTATTTGTTTTTTCATTTTCACTATTGGTTTATTTATAGTGAGTCTAGGATAGGAAAGATGTTCCCCTTCTCTGCCTAATAGGGATTCTCTCGAGTGTGTTTCTTATATGGAGAGATAGATGCATTAGTTACCACTCTATAGGTATAAGGTGAGTTCTCTAACCATTTTTTGTCATTATTCATAGATTAGTGCACTTCCCTTCCCTCATTTTACTATTTTAGCTTAGTATTACATATGTTTGGATGTTAGTTAGCATAGTAATATTATTTATGATCAGCTTCATATCTTTACATTACTTTCATTTAAGTTATATCATGCATGTTTTTCATATATATTATTGATATACACTTCTCCTCACCCAATCACGATATCTTAGTAAGATTGTCTCCCTATCTTAACTACCGACTTAGAAACCCTAGGTTAACCTAATATAGAGATTACTACCCTCTAGATATGTGACCATAACACTCAATGTAGCCCCTTTAAATCTATCCATTGTATGTTGGTTCATGTGTTTTTCCTTATCATTACCTCGATACCCCTGTAGAAACAGATGATTTAGGAGTGCAAGTTATTGAGACACATTCTTGGCATGCCATACATTTTTGGTGAATCTAACATGAATCCTACAAAAACATTTATCTAGTACAACTCATTAAAATAACCCATCTTCAAATTTGGATTCATTTAAGCATTGAAAAACCCCCAAAACCTTTAAAAACTTCTTGCATAGACACCATCACCAAAGGAAATATTGTCCATTTCTATCACATCTACTTTTAGAAACCTTCACCCCTTGTGCAAACCCTATTGCACGGTTGATTCTAAATTTTTATATTCTTTCACTTCCAAGACAACATCGGCCCCTAATCGAAATTTTTACAAGGATTATTTTGTGTTTTCTTCTCTAAATTTACCCCTTGTGTAAACATTCTACAAGGCCGATTCTTTCTAAAGTGCATATTTCTAGAGCCTTGTTTTCATATTCCAAGTTACAAATATGTCACCTCTAAGGATATTTTTGGCACAATTGAACCATTTTTAACTTATCCATGGAATATTCCTTTTATGCCTAAATCTCCTCTCCGTGATCTTAAATGTTCATTTTTTCATTCTACAAGTGTTAATCATCCTAGTCACCCCAATCTCACACATGAAACTCTATTATACCAACCATGTCCCTCGATCGGTTAGAGTATAGTCAATCATTAGAATGTAATGTCGTTGAGAAAATATATCCCAAATCCATCATTAAGAACCTAAAATATAATGAGTATTTTACCCTTCACGGGATGGAGGTTTTCAAAAGATATCTACCGATGTTATGGAAATGACCATGCTCTCCCTAACCAGGGGACATTCTACCATGATCGACTATTCCCTAAAGCATTGATTGGATACAATATCACAAAACCCCTACTCATGAACATTTCAATCATGAAAAATTAATCATCTCTAAAGGTTGTTCTTCTTATGGATCTTACCATGGTAATAGTTAAGCTCCTAGATCAGATGGCCTTATCCCAAGCCAAAGACCACATCTAGCATGATCTAAATGAAAAATCATATGTTATTGATAGCTTCTAAAATACTTTTTCCTAGCTTTTCTTCTTATATATGCCCCTCCATTTGGGGATGCACACAGGATTACTATTCCTCCTTCGCCAATCCAAAGAAAGATGCTACAAACTGTCCAAAATAAACCTTTAGCTCCTTACATTGTTGTCATGGACTTCATATAGACTATCGCTACCATCCCTTACCATGGCTCAGTGGATCCATCCCTCTACCTCAATACCTTTGGAAATATCTACAAAGAATGGATTCAAACAAACACCTATGTAACCACTAAGCTTCTAGCAAAAACTTTCATAGGCGAGGCATTAGAATGGTATAACCAACTTCCTCCCAACTCAATAGTTGACTTATAAATCTTATATTATATCTGAATTTCAAAAAAATACCTTCTCAAAACACTTTACAAAGATTCATAAACCTTAAGCAAGGGGCTCACAAATCTGCCCAAGGCTTTATTAAGAAATGGAAAACACTTTCCATACAAGCTAATCATAATCTTGATAATCAAATCCTATGTCAAATATTTCTTAAGGCCCTTACACCTACTCTCTAATATAAATTCATGTCCTTCTCTCCCAACATGTTGGAGGAAGCCCTTGAACAAGCAAAAATACAAGATCATCTCATGCATGAGTTTATATGCATTTCCATTTCATCACCTGAGATTAAAATCATAATGTGTGAAATCAACCCTTCAAATCCTCCAATAGAAAAAGGAATGGGAGAACATAAAGAATCTCCTTACCCCTCCCTTCATACTCCTTTATCTCATGTTGAACTTCTCCAAATGCTTCCCACTCCATGAATAGTCCCCCTTCAAAACAAGCCTTGCCTAACTTTAGAGGTGATCTATTTTGTTGGTGGCATGCCACTATAGGACATTCTCACAGTGATTGTAAGGACCTTAGGAAGGCATACCTTGAATTATTCATTGATTCTTCCTTCGATTATTCTACTATTATACAATACATTATGAGAAATATCAATCTTTATAGAGATCTCACTCTAACCATTAAAATAAACATCATAAAATCCACATGAATCACATTGTGGTGACCATATAACCTTCATATGATAAAAGTTCCTTATATTATCAATACATTAATGTGGATAAGGTAAACTATATATGTAAGCCTACCCATAAATATCCCATTATCAAGCCAAATAATTTTTTTGATAATACACCATTGCTTGATACTTCCCAGGACCCACTGATGATGGAGCTTGCTCCCAAAATCAAGCCTCTGCCTGTGGCGTCCCAAGAAGTACCAAGTAAGGATCCTATCACACCCTTTTCCAAAAATATATCTTCAAATAAATCACCTTCACATATGGATGTGTCTTCCATTATGCCACCACCACAATATCACTATGGAAGATATTCAAGGCTTAGTTGGAACTTTTTAGATGAGCTAAATTCCCTTACATAAAAATACCTTCCATGGAGCTCATGCCTACCTCGGTTCACATTGAAGGTTTCTCCTCTAACAATTGAAAATATTTGAGGATCCTTCTTATGTGGCTCCCAAAATTCCTATCACATCCCCAAATCCATAAATCCATCACATAAAAACTATTGGATCATTATTACGACACTCACATCTAGGTTTCTTAGCCTTGGAGTTTGTGGAGGATGACATGATTACTAATAAGGTCTAATTTTGTGTTGATGACCTTCCCCTACTCGTTAGTGTTATCATTCATGATGCACAAGTATGTAGGTTCATTGTGGATAAAGATATCGAGAATTAACTTAACATATTTCTCACTCATCAAGAACCTTGGTTATTCTATCAATGACCTCAAGCCTACTTGGTTAAATTTTTGTGGCTTTGAAAAAACCAAGCAAAAACCCATAACATGCATTTTTTTACCAATCATAGTTAGACCCAAAACTGTCCACACAAAATTCATGGTTCTATATTGTCCTCTCTCATAAAACATATTATTAGACCGACCATGGACACACTACATGCATGCATAGCCGCATTGCATTGTATGGGTACCAATGCATTAAATTCATCCATAACAACCAACACTTTAGGCATGATGTTGATCCCAATCCTTGGGATATTTCGGTACCATTTCCTAATGAGCCTTTCCTAATTCCAAATACTCTAAAGATTTAAAGTATTCCCTACCCAGAGTTATTTGATCTTATGTCTAAAATCTAAATTACATTATTGCATTCATATGGTAATGAACCGAATGATATTTAAAAAATAGTCAATAAAAACATATTACCTAATGATATTATGCATTGGTTATTCTACCTCGAGATTGATTTCCTCCTCAAAAGGATACGAAGGAGCCAAAAAGTGATGTATTGACCTCCAAAAACTTAGAATGAAATGACCTAGTAATCATGGAACTCTTTTATGATCACCATATTTTTTCACCTAGATATTTTTAGCAAGATTGGTGTTTCACTAAGGAGGATGGGATTGATCTTAAATAAAAATAGATTGCCTTCAATGAAGATTACATTTTTCACAAGATAATTATAGGTGCTTGGAAGTATTGTACTACCAACATTCCTTGGCCCAAATCTAGTCTTGTTAAATCTAATACCATGAACGCATCTTAAAACCCCTACCTGTGATAATAGAGATAGTGAGTATGAAGAGGAAACACTTCCTTATGTCCCTTCCAATAATCATCACTCCTTAATACTCCTGGGTCATCAATAAAATCTCCGACTATGCTTCACGTCATGATCCCATATTAAGTCTACCTTCTACACTAGCTTCTAAGCCAAACTCCACACTCAACACTAGTCTCAATGCTCCTAGTATGGCCATTGTTGATCTTGCACCTAAAGAGGTCACCTTAGATGCTAGGGTATTAGATGTATGAAAACCAATGCTAGAAAGCATAGATATGGTAGGTGATACATAGGCCTAGAAATTGATGTAGAATACCATGGGCCTCTCCCTACCCTAGATAATGATGAGGCTATTCTAGAACTCCTATATTCCCGAGAAGATAAACTCCCTCGACATCATCATAAGTTGGGAAACTTATCCAAGAAACCTATGCGCTTTGACAATTATGTCATTACTATTAATCCTAGTCAGGATGAAGTAGCCAAATTTCCTAAAGCCCCATATCATTTCTAAGACAAAAATGCTATGTTAGCTGAATCAACCATTAGTGTACAACTTGATGATGATCCCACACATGTAGTCATGCTTGGTGATTTTTTTCCTCACTTACGTGAGTGTCACATAGAAGTCCTATGAAAAAATGAAATGATATTTGCATGGGGATATGTCGATATTCCCGATATTGATTCTCAAACTGTCTCCCATAACATCATTATTTATCACAATGTCACTCCCATTTGGAAAAATATAAGGAAGTTCCTACCAAAGATCAATGATTTATGTCATAAAGAAATCATCAATCTGAATTTATATGGTAGACTATTCGAATGGATGTATAACATCATCCCATTTCAAAAAAAGGCCACCTTAGCTATCCATATTTGCATTGAATTTTGAAACCCTAACCTCTCTTTTCATAAAGATAAATTTCCTCTACCCTCCATTAATTCCATTGTCGATGCCATGACAGAGTACAAAATGTTATCTCTTATGGATGGGTTCTCAGGGTATAACCAAATTCAGATTTCTCCCAAAGACCAACATAATACTATCATCACCAGAGAATGGGGTACCTACTGTTATGTGAAAATTCCCTTCGGACTAAAAATATTGGTGTAACATATGAACTCATCATGACACACATATTTCTTGATCTCATACATAAAATAGTTAAATTCTACATTTACGGTCTACTCATTAAATCTTGACACACTATTAATCACACTCATGACTTAGATATTGCCTTAGGATGCCTTCACAAATACAAGGTTCACCTCAATCCTATAAAATGCATATTCGAGGTGACGCGGGGAAAAATCCTATAATTCTTAGTATCTCAATGTGATATTGATGTCGAATGAGAAAAGATTAAAGTTATTATTGATATGCCATGACCATCCTCCATAACATACATATGAACTTTCCTCATAAAACTTAGGTCAAACCGACAATTTTTCCCCAAGTTTACCTATCACACTCATTCCCTAAATAGTTTCCTTTGTAAATCTACCAAACTAGAGTGGATAAAAGAGTATCAACAAACCCTTAACAATATGAAGCGCTCTTTATCCTCGCTACCAACCTTACTATTAGGAATCTATGGTTTAGTGCTTATCATATGGTTTTATATTTATGCATTGTAGAATATAAATGTTAGTGGTAAAAGTAAATAGGGTGAAAATTGGGTGGTTAGTAAGTTAGAATAATAAAACAAATACTATTTTTTTATTATGGTGTTTTTTATTGTTAAAACCATTTAAGAAAATTAGTTTCATGAGGAAACATAATTTGTTGAGAGATTTGTTATTCCTCCACTCCTATATAATGGATTCATTTGTAACCAAGGAGATATAGTGGTTGTATACTACAATAAAATTAATATTTGTATCGAGTTTGAGTTTGTTAAATATTTATAATTCCTGTGAATGAATTCTAAGTTTTTAGATCCATCAATCATGTTTTGATCACACAATAGAGATCATAAATCACATATGGCATTAGAGCGAGGTCATCTACGTATCTTTCCCTGAGCATGTTTAATTTGTGTATGGTTAGTGTTTTATGTGTAAGTTGAGCAGTCATGTCACGTTGGCACACTCGCGTGTGTTATTCTTAATGAAAGTATTTAATGTGATGGATTATAAAAGATGGTGGATCAATGATTGAATACATTTCCTGTGTGTATCCACAAATGTCTTGAGAGAAATTAGATTTTCCTATGTATTTTAAGTCCTCCACCGGAGATATCACATTTAAAGAAATACATAACACGTATTTCAAAAATCCATTGTGGATTATACCTTGGGTTTATGTCACCCATTCACTTGTAGTTAATCTATTAACATTTCCCGATAGTTTACTCTCCACTTGACCACACAAAGTTCATCACACGGAATGCGCTCCCACAAAATATGATGAATGTTAGATCAACATGCATGTTAAAGTATCTATCATCCCCATCATCCACATCAACCTCATGGGTTATGTGTTGGACTAAGATAATTTGGCATCTCACACAACTCTATACATTGATGACATCAATATACCTCCATAAACTTGAACTATATGGTGAGTAGATCTCTACACGCGCCCGTGGTAAGCTTCACCTAAGATGGATCTTGCTCATTATTATCATGACAACATTATCCAAATTAGTCATTTGAGGACCTCAAGTTCTTATTTCCATCAAGCAATGATGATGTGGTTCAAAATCACATCGCTTTCAATACAAGATCAGGTAGTAAGCATTTAGTGAGTCTTCTTTCTTGTATAGTTTTTTTATATTTTCTATCCTCTCTGATAATGGAAACATCTTTAGCACCACTTGATAAGTTCAATGGTGTAAATTTTCACACATGGAAAGTGAAAATTTAGATGCAACTTATGAATAAGAATTTATGGAGGATTGTAAATGGGAAAGGAAGAAAACCATCAGATCCATATGAAGCAATAGAATTGGAAACAAGGGATGATAAATCAAAATCCATTATTGGCTTAGCTCTTTCAGATTCTAAATTGCACTATGTTGAACTTGATAAACCATCAAAGGAAATGTGGGACAATCTAAGTAAGTTATTTGGTGCAAAAGTTGTCAATGTAAATTTTTCCTTAAAACTTCAGTTGTTTAGATTCAAAATGGATGATGGAGTCACCATGTCTAGTCACATTAATGATTTCAGATCACTCACTAGACAATTAGTAGAAATTAATGCTCATGTTGATGATGAGGATGCAAAATCCATATTACTAAATAGTTTGCCTCCCAAATATAGTAATGTAGTTTTTACTCTTGGACAGATGCCTTCTAAAACTCTTGAAGACATGATTTCAGCTCTCCTATCTGAAGAGAAGAGAACTAAAGAAGATGTAGAAGAAGAAAAAGCCTTGTATACGAAAAGGAAACATAGGAACTTTACTAAAAAGGAAAGTGAAGTGGAATGTTTCTATTGTAAGAAAAAAGGCATATTTCCAGAGATATACTCAATGGAAATCTTACATATAAATCCAATGTATCTACTGATTAAGAATCATCATGAGAAGATGAACCTGTAGAAGATGAATGTGGATATGTGTATGATGATCTCCTCTTCTAAACAATCATTGATTAGATGTTGGAGGCAATAGAGGATGGAGGAAAAGCAAAGTCCTCTCATCAGTCACCTATGGTGGGGCCACATCACTGGTTTGGTGATATGTGTGTGTGTGTGTGTGTGTGTGTTTCTTTTTTCTTTCAGCATGGTGTGTTGATTTCAGATTTCTTTGTGTTATGGAAACTTCACATTGTGGGGGGGAAATGACACATTCTTTCAAAAAAAAATTTGGGGAGGGGGATAATATGCACTATCATGAATTCTTATATGTAATCTCCTTCAAAGAAAAAAATTATGAGAGCCAAGTAATGTACTATAGCATCATGATATTGTGGTTATTGGATCCACTAGAAAACCATATATAGTTGTGGTTGTTAGTAATCCACTAGAAAAACTATCTATAGTTGTGGTTGTTAGTAATCCACTGGGAAAACTATATTTGGTGTGGTTGTTGGTAAACCACTTGGAAAACCATCCAAAGGTTGTTGGTATTGTCCTAGAAACCATCCAAATCATGAGCAATATGGAAGCAATAGTTGCAGTACACATGCATGTTTTCCCCATGTTAGCACTAAGGGGGGAATGTTAGGAATTCTATGGTTTAGTGCTTATCATATGGTTTTATATTTATGCATTGTAAAATATAAATGTTAGTGGTAAAAGTAAATAGGGTGAAAAGTGGGTGGTTAGTAAGTTAGAATAATAAAACAATTAGTATTGTTTTATTATGGTATTATTATTATTAAAACCATTCAAGAAAATTAGTTTCATGAGGAAACATAATTTTTTGAGAGATGTGTTATTCTACCACTCCTATATAATGGATTCATTTGTAAATCGAGGAGATATAGCGGTTTTATGTTGCAAAGTAATAATCATATTTGTGTAGAGTTTGATTTTGTTAAATATTTGTAATTCCTATGAGTGAATTCTAAGTTTGTAGATCCATCAATAGTGTTTTGATCACACAATTGAAAGAATAAATCACACTTATAGCCTCCTTCACCGATTGACCTTTGCTACTATATACCTCTTCCACTTTGGTGTCTGTTCAAGAAATGTTATCATAGGAAGATGAAAAAGGAAAGGATCATGTTATTTATTATGTTAGTCAAACCTTAATAGATTATGAAGCATGATACAAATCCTTCAAATAGGATTTTTAACCATATAATATCCACCTATGAAATTATATCACTACATGCTATATCAAACTACTTACATTATTATCCATAGGGATTTCTTATGACACTTATTCTCACATGTAATCCTCCTATGAATCATTTTGGGAAGTTTATGACTCTCTTTATGAAATTTAACCTCCGCATCATCAAATGAAAGGCGGTAAAAGGCCAAGTCATAACAGACCAGGTGGCTACTACCCCCATCTCTACTTCTCACTATATTCATGATGCATTTCCCGATGAGGACATCCTCCTAATTAAAGGTATAGACACAGCCATTTCCATCAAATATTTCTACTATAACTTCACTACTCGATCTTGAGGCACAATCCTATGACACCAAAGTGTTAAAACACTTCCCACACCGAAAACCAAATTAATAGCCAAAGTCATTATGGAGGATATCAACATCAATCTCCATGAGGATACATGGACGTTATACTTCGATGGGGAAATTTTTCTCTAAGGAAATGGGGAAGGTTAATTTCTCACCGATCACTCTGAAACGCTTTCCCTCTTTCCTATCATCTCTAATTCAAAATCACCAACAACCTAGCTGAGTATGAGGCTCTTATCTTATGCATTTAGTGCTAGAAGCACAACGATTGAGAGGGGGCTTTAATCAGTCATAAAATAACTTTTACTTAATTTAGAAAGGCATACATTCATCATTCAAATCAACTATTCAACATACATAATCAATTTTGATCTTATTAAGTGCATTACAACCATTCACAAATGCAAGAGTCAAGACAAAACACATGAACACCAAATATGAAGTGGGAAACCCTCAAGGTGAAGAAAACCCAAAAAAATTATTTATATTACTCAAAACAAAGGAATTATATGGATACTACACATCACACAAGATTTCTTTAGTGAGACATTGTTGGTGGACATATTTATTCCTAAGTACTATAGGCGTATGAGATTAGGGCGTGCATGAAAATGCAGACACATAGGTACACGCAGAAGATCAATGGATATAGGGCATGCCGAGGGGAGAGTTAGAGTTTGAGACTTGGTAGTTTTACATACACGAGCTAAGAATGGATTGAGTGTTGAACATTCTTTGATAGAAGACTTGAAAGACACTCTAAGATATTTTGAGACCAAGTGGAAGGTGAAGCGTCCATGCGAAGTTCGAGCTAATAATAGTATTAGAACTAGAGTAATTAATAGATGATATATTATTAAGTGAAGCTTGCATGCTTCCTTAGTTTTTTTGTAGTGGTGTATGGTTATTCTTAGAATGCAGCCTATTTTGAGAGTGCATGAGTAGTGAAGGGAAATTCCCCATTACCTATATATATGTATTGATTTGCATAACTTAAAAGAGATAAGACGAACATAGTTATGTTGCTGGTATGATTTTACATGCATGACCTTTTGATGGTAAATATAATGTATTTAGATATGGGTTTTGTTATGGATTAATATGATCGATCTTTGTAGAAGGATAATGATTTTTATGTCTCTATTACTAGTTATTGCATGGTAAATTTGATCTTGATCCTTGTTTGATTCATTATACATTATGGTTGTGTTTTGATTCTTGTTCTGCTTTACCATTAAAGTACTTGTTATGTATATGGAATACTTGTGAGATCATGCTAATTCCTTGAAAATACGGTATTAAAAGAGGGACTGGCACCTTTGCACGCTTGAGTGAGCACTCAGATCTATCTGAGTGATGTGTCAACGCATCTAGGGTTTGAGTAAGAAAAACAAACTACATTTTGCTGTAATTTTCTATCCTAGAATGGAATTCCATTTTTTTTGGCTAGGCACAAAGTTTTTTTCTTTTCAGAAAAATGGTTCTTCAAAATAAGATAAAAGGGGTATTCAAAAGCCATAAACAATAAGCCCATGTCTTCACTTTTATAGCCTCTCCAAGGATCAAATTAAAAATCAAACATTTTCCCTCCTTTTCCTTGACCCATACATCATAGAAACATTATAAATTCAAAGAATAACATCCAAAATTGACCCAAGTATGTCAGCCTAGCTTAAACCATCAATTTATGTGCCAAAATTGGCTCAAAACCCCATGGGCACAAAGATAAAAATACACATACTTCAAACCCATCCTTATTAATAACCCATAAATTACCAAACATGTTTTAATTAAAATTTAAACATCATAAATAATTGCAATTAATATCAACCAATCAAATTATTTCGTTTAATGGGCCCAATGCTCTTTGTATTTCTCAAAATTGTTATTTCTTTTGCACCCGTCAAAGACTCGGAAACTTCATAATGCCACCAAATCACTTCTAATAAGCCAAACCATGCCATGTGACCAAGAAATGGAAATGGAAGAACCTTTAGAACACTTATAATAAATTTATAATTCATGCAACATCCTTCACTTCAAACCACAATAAAATTTGTCATCACCGATCAAAATGCCAAAAAGGTTGTTTCTAAAGGTTAGCTCATAAAATAATTTATACAAACTTTAAATACCTAAAAATGGTTTCATTGGATTCTCAATTAATCCCTATTCACATTATAGGTGATAGTAATCATCACCCAAACCATATCATGCTTCAAATAAAATCAAACTTGTACAACAACAAATGTTGTCTTGAACTACCAAAAATATTATTCCTAAAATAATTACCTGGGAGCCCTTTCAAATGAACTCATCAAGAAACAATAAATATATTACTGTAAATATATTTGAATATAATTTCCAAAAAAACTTGAATCATCTCAAAATCCCACTTGTAGCTCAAGTTATGACCATTTTACTGGACCCTGCTATTTGAGATCCCAAAACTACCCTTTAACTAGTCAACTTGTTTGGACCTCAAAACACCATGAGCCTGCATTATATTTCTCTAAAACTCCCATGGAAATAAATAAAAACTCCCAATAATCATGAACCATCAATTTTACATGTTACTCCTTTGGACCATCTTGTCCTAAATCCTTATTCTCTAGAAACTGCTATTTTTAGTTGGGGCCCACATATCACCATGACCTTAAACATAAATTTTGTAAATCCTAAGGATTCCTATACATCATAAAATCATTAATGTTTATGAATCAATCAAAACTAGGTCAATATATTTCACTTTATGTCAATTGCTCCTAGCTAGGGTTTTAGAGCACTTTACCTTCTTAGCATTCATTCATGAAAACCTGACACTAAAATGACCTGATTATTTTTGTAAAACCTTATAAAATCACCTTAGCATCATATTTTAAATCCACAAGGTCCAATGAAAATCACACTATTCACAATAAGCATCAAAAGATCAACTTTGAGCTGGAATTTGACTTGATTTTCACCTTATCTCACAAAATCAATCATATCTAGAAAAATATACATCCTGGGGACCTCAAAGTTTGTTTAGAGCATAATTAATAATCCCTCTAAAATCTCTAATAATTATTTTGTGAATTACATAGCTCAATCTCTCCATTCACTAAGAATTACCTATGCTTGTATGTTAGATCCTCACTGTAGAAGCTAGGGTCAACTAAAATAATGCAATAACTAAACAATAAACATATGAAAATGACCCAAACATACCTCATATACCATAATACACCTGAATGTAAGCTTCCATAATATCATATAGCTCCAGACCACATTTTCACACCTCCAAGAAAGCATACCTTGTCCCAATGAGCACATGTAACCAAGTGATCCACCTGTACTTGCACCATGACACTATAGTGAGTGCTCAAACACCCTCAAATCATGCTATACATAATTTCAACATGCTTCCCAAGCATCCAAGAAGCTCACATTACCAAGCTACATCTCCCAGTGCACCTATATGGACTTGCAAGAGAAGAAAACACCTCATCAATCTCATCAGTATCAACCGATATACATATATAACAATATGTTAGAGTCAAGAACATCATCATACAAAACTCACTTTGTTGTTAATTTTGTTTCGCATCAATAACAACACCTATTAGGACCATGCCAACACTTGATCCTTGTTTGATTCATTATATAATATGGTTTTATTCTGTTCTTGTTGTGCTTTACCATTAAATTACTTGTTATGTATATGGAATACTTGTATGATCATGCTAAAACCTTGAAAACTATGGTATTAAAAGAGGGACCTAGTACCTTTGTGTGCTTTGGGTGAGTTCTCATATCTATCTAAGTGATGTGACAAAGGTCCTAGGGTTTGAGTAAGAAAAATAAACTATATTTTGGTTCCATTATCGGGACCTCTTTTCAAGTTTTTGTAAGGATGTTGCATGATGAAGACATCAATTGACTTTGGCCAATATTGAGAGTTGGTTAGAAGATTTAGAGGATGATTTTTCTCACAAATATAATATTGGACCTGATTTTGATGCGGATGCATGGGTTGAATAACATCTGTATCATGAGCTCTATGAGACATTTTTCTGTTGTTTTCCTATAGAGTTGTATGAGTGGTTGGTAGCATATGCATCACATAGAAATTAGAGGTACATATTTATTGTTTGGACACAAGAAGACTACCAAATTGCATGATTTTGATCTACTTTGGACGCGTGTTGTAGATCACTGGTGGAATGGTGTTTTGCATTGTTATATGTTGGAGTATGTTGTTTATACTTATTCATGTTAAGTGGTTGTTGAGTTTCGCTTGCACAAACCCATAGGATCTTATTTTCACGTTATCCCTTTAGAAATTAAGATCTTGTTGGTAACTCTGGATTTGGAAAAACGACCTATGGCTAGCTAAATCTCAACCACGCGCGGAGGCGAGAGTAGGTATGGTGAAATATGGTGGAATTTACAGAGAAAAGGAAAGAGAGGAATGATGAATTAAGTATAATGAATCATGGAAGAGGGAGTTAACAAGGAATTTCGGTGCTTTGAGGAGTCTATAGAGTTGTGGAGATAGGTGATATGTGAAGGACATGGAACCCGAACAACCGGTACTCCCCCATTTAGATAAGTCCAGTAAGATAATCCCCTTCACTTCATATGAGACCGCGTCGAAGAAGAAAGGATAAGGGTCATAGGTCTACATCTGATCCCACCTGGTGACCTTTCCCTTGTGCTTGGTGTTTCAATCCCTAAAATAATTTTTAAGAAATAGGCTAGTGTTGGTGATAGAGTAGTGACAGGTAGATATCATTTTCCATTGAATACGTAAGTGCATCGATGACATCTTTGACATTGCAAGCGACCACATCTTTGTTGTTTGCAGGACCAATTGAAGGAATAATTTCTTGTGCATCATCGTGATAGGGTGTGGGCATGCGAGAATGTTGGAAATACATCTAGAAGTAGTACAACTTTGTAAAATATGGGATTTCAATTCAGCACAATAGTTGGAACATAAAGTAGCTCATCCTCTAGTCCTGCATGCTACGGGTGGGGATCGGAGGTTTGGGATCAATTGGATCTGGTGGTTTTGGACATGGAGGAAATACTAGTGGGGATTCTAGTTTTAGATATGGTGGATAGGTCCGCACCCTCATTATTCGCAACCGATATTCTATGAGATGTCTCTTCACTTTCCATAATATAGAGGTATTAAGGATGTTGTATAACATGTACACAAGTGTGAGATACTATGGCAAGCTAAAGGGATCACACTCCTAAATGTAAGGCAAGTTAGTTTAGTACTACTTTTCTAGGGAAAGCACATAGTTTTTATAGGAAGTATGATCTGAACTAGATTGTTGTAGATTACAACATATTGTGTGATGGTTTATTGGTTGAGTTTCATATACCTAAGCTTGAACAAAAATCATCAAAGATGTTGAAAGAGATTAAGTAGGGAATGGCTGAGAGCATAAGGAGTATGATGTACACTTTAAAACTTTTCTATCAAATTTGTCTTATGATATTCACCCTATCCAAGCATGCACAATGATTTGTTGGTGGTTTGATAACACCTTTTAGAAGGGTTCTCTCTCATAAGACATTTGCAGATCCGCATGATGATTTTGAGGCAGCTTTGCATGCTAAGGTAGTTGGGAGTGTAGAAATTTTAGTTAGCCCATTCTTGGAGGCACAAATTGCAGCTATGGAAAAATGGTTGGAGAAATTATCGGCTAATTAAGATCATGAGACATGCAAAGGTGGGATATAGTGTACGGATTGGTAGGTTGAAGGACATACTAAGGATAGATTCCTCAGTAAATCAATGCATGCCATGCTACTAGATTGTGAGATATGTCACTTAGATCATGATTCAAGTAGATGTTTTTTACTACACTACGTGATCCGTAATAACGTGTCTTGCTACTGTAAGATTTGCAAGTCCCACACTCATGATACGAAGAATTGTAGGTTGATTGATCAGATTCATGTGGCTATTGAAACCAAAGGTACATCGACTAGTGTTGTGAATAATTCTAAGGACAAGGGTGATAATCATAGTCATAATGAAGGGTGATTTGATGGAGGTGGTAGAGGTAGAGGTTACTGTGGAGGATACAAAGGCCATGGACATGGTAGTGGAAGAGGTGACTTCCCTCATAGAACCTCGTTATACATGTGGATCTCTTGATCATTATAGGTGTGCATGCCCTCGAATGTGGTTTTCTCATGGTGTGGAAAAAAATATAAGTTTAAAGAATACCCCGATTTATATGAGCATATGAGAAAGCAAAAAAGCAAGATAAAGGCACAAGGATGATAAATTTACAACACGTTATAGAATATCAAGTGGATGTTGAAGTTAGCGTATGATCTTGAGGTAATGCCTGTGTTGGTGACTATACGTGCTTTGAGGTCAGTGTGCGCTCGTGAGACTCTAAAGTAGAATATTTTTACTACAAAATAAGAGGTATTTCATGCAAAATATCTAGATCCTACTCATCAGAATAAATTTTATCAAGAAACTACGGAGGTTATTGGAAACTTGTAGGGTGAAATACACAAGGTTTGAAGGATCAATCGCGGAAAGTTGAGCTTCCTCCAAAATATTTTGATGAGTTTAAGGAGGTTTGTAATATTTTGCACTAAGAAAATATCATTCCTTTGTTAGGGGAATGGATGAGGGAGAAAATACCATGTGTTGGATCTAAACATGAGAAACAAATATTACATGTAAACTTACCTCCTCATAGTATTGAGTATGATAAAGAGATCACTTTGATTGCAGTTATTGATAGGTGGCTATTGATTAGCATATTGATTGATACTAGTGCAAAAGTAAATGTACTCACTATAGATGCATGGAATCAGATGGGGAGGCCACCATTACAGCCATCTTCAAATGTGTTATATATGAAAAATATGACTAAAGCCATGCCCATTGGGATAGTGAAGGATGCCACTATTACTATACAAAGGGCCAAGTTTACTGGGGACTTTGAGGTCTTGGAACTTAAAGAAGTAGATAATTTTCTAGCCTTTCTTGGGAGCCCTTGGTGTTACGTGAATAATGTTGATCTACACTTTAATAAGGGTTACATCAGTTTTGAGAACAAGAAAGAGCACGTGATTATACCTTTGATAGATGTGAAAGATGCATTGTAGGTAGAACCTTTGAGTGAAGAGGATTTGAATAGGATGTATGTGTGTACGGCTAGATATCCTAAAGCACTCAAGCCATCTAAGGAAGGTGTTATATAGTGGGATGATGCTCGACCTATGAGTGAAACAAATAGTGTTGCATGTGATAATTGGGTGCATGGAATGTATGAAATGGTGGTATGAGAGATCAAAAATATAGTTAATTGTGTAATCAAGACGTGCATGGTTAGGCACTTAATTCATAACCAGGTCCTCAAGATATCTAGTGAAGGAAATCCTAAAGTATTTCTAGGTGTCATGGAAGCTTAGTGCAAAGACAAAGTAGAAAGAAGAAATATATTATTTTATACCCTACATGTGAAACAACTATGCGCTGGTGGACTACACACAGAGACAACCTTTTGGAGTGGCGAGAAGTGAGAATCACCTTCTCTACTATGTTTCTTATGATCATTGTACCATCATAGATATGCAAATTCTATGGGAAATATTTTTCTTCACATCACATTTAGAAGTGTGAGAGAATGTAGATATAGGGGCAAGAGACCTTTTCACCATCACTCTAGGTACATAAGTTCTATACCAATATAAGCGGCTACTCACACACATGGTATGTTCATGCATAGTTAACAAGGGCAATAGTTAATTGGCAAGAGATGACCTTGGGTATGATTCATACCTTTGACTATTTTTCTACTAAACCTCCAGTGCATGAAACATTATAGATTATAAATCACCTTACAATGGGGGACAGTGCAAAGGCTAAGGAAATCCTATTAGCTATGTTTATATAATTATACTTAGAGGTGTGATTTAAAGAAGCATAAATAGATAAGGAATAACTTGGGTGCTCCTGCTTGGAAAAAGAAAAGGGTAAGTTGGTTTATATGATTGAAGATGAAGAGTTATAGAATTTTGATGATGACCACACTATGGGAATTCACGAGGTCTTGGATAGTGTTAATGAGAAGGTTTGCACTTATCATGAGCCTATGAAAACAAATAAGGTCAACATTGGGATAGATACAAAGCCTAAAGAGGCCATTATTGGTGACTTTTGGTCTGAACAAGAGGTGGTGAAGATTATTGATCTATTACGTGACTTCAAAACTTATTTCTTAGAGGATATCATGATTTGAAGGGAGTGCATCCCTCTTTGAGTGATATGAGAATCAATTTAAAGGAAAGGGAACACCTGGTTAGGAAGAGGCCTTACAGGATGAACCCTAACCTGCGTGTCAAATTTAACGAAGAGATTGATAAGATGTTGAAATCTAGCATCAATGAGCACATTGATGAATTAGAGTGGGTTAGCCCTATGGTGATAAGCATAAAGAAGGATGGTTAGATAAGGATCTGTGTGGATAGGGAGTTGAATAATGCTTGTGTTATAGATCCTTGTCCCACACATTTTACAAAGGATGTCTTGGAAGGTGTTGTAGGGCACGAGATTTCCTCTTTCACTGATGGATTCTCTGGTTATCATCAGGTAAGGATTTCTAAAGAAGACTAAGAAAAGAAAACTTTTACCATTGAGTGGGGATTTTTTGCATATAAATTTATGCCCTTTGGGTTGAATAATGTTCCTACAATATTTTCACACATTATCATACAAACATTTGAAGACTTTATACACAAGTTTTTATAGGTTTATTTGGATGATTGGACTATATATGGGTCGGTAAAGGATCATTATGACAACTTGAGGCTCATCTTTGAGGGATGTAGTCATTTAAGCATCTCCTTAAATATTAAGAAGTGTATCTTTGCTACACCCTTTGGAACTTTTTGGGACACATTATTTGCAAAGAAGGCTTGTTGGTAGATCCTGCTAAGGCCACAATTATTTTGGGCTTAGAGGAGCCTACCAATCATAGTGAGGTGCATAGATTCTTAGGACATATGGGTTACTACATGAAGTTCATTAAGGGATATGCTAATATTTTTGTTCCCTAGGAATAATTTTTGAAGAGTAAAGGAAATATTCATTGGGATGAGGCACAACAAATAAAATTTGAGACATTGAAAGGAAAGACTTACTTATGTTCCCATTCTCGTGGTTTCCTTTCCGGGATGAGCCAATTCGTACATATTGATTCCTCTCGCATGGCCATTGGTGCAAAGTGTTAGCACAACCTAGAGATGGGATTTTGTATCATCCTATTTGTTTTGCGAGTAGAAGTTGTCACCCACGAGTAGAATTACACAACTATAGAACGTGAAGCATTTTCCGTGATTTATGCACCGCATAAGTTTAGATGGTATTTGTTGGCAAATCCCTTTATATTTTATATAGACCACACGACATTGAAGTACTTGGTTAATAAGACTTTTTGACATGGGCGCATATGTTGTTGGATTATGTTATTTCAGTATTTACTTTATAGTTGTGTTAAAACATAGAAAGAGCAATTCCAGACCGGATCATTTATCAAGGATTAACTTGGGCAAGGACACGCAGAGCATTGAGGACATAATGTCGGATGCACAATTATTTAGACTGAACCATGTGCCCTCGGACTTAGAAGATATTTTTTTATTTTTGTGTACTGTTGTGACACTTGAGGGAATGAAGAGTATAGAGAAGAAGCATCTTGTCATTCACATCGCACCTTACATGAGATCTATAAAAATTAGGCCATGATGATATTTTGTGCGAATGTATACTTGAACATGAGTGCAAAGCTATAATGGAGAAAGATCAAGGTGGGATTTCAGGAGGACATTATGTAGGAAATGCTACCATGTGCAAGATTTTGCTAGCTTGTATTTGGTGGGAAACACTATACAAGGATTATAAAGAGTATACTAGGGAGTATGATCACCGCGTGCCTTGAAATCCTAGGCATAAATACTATATGCCCTTGAGGCATATTGTGAGTGTAGAACCTTTTGAGAAATGGGTGATTGAACTTTTTGGGCCTATTTCCCCACCAGCGTGAAGGAAATATTGTCTAACAAGGTGGGTGGAAGCGATGCCTATAAAGAATTGCACAAAATCTACAATAGTAAGGTTCTTATGGGAAAACATTATCAACATGTATGGATGTCTGTTGAGTTTGAAAAGTGATAGGGGAACTCATTTCCTTAATGAGACTATTAGGATATTATTGGCAAAATTTATGGTGGCAAACCATGAAACGACCCCTTATCACCCACATGCCAATGGAACTATTGAGGCTTTCAATAATATATTTTGATATACATTGACAAATATCTATGAAATTGGAAGGAAAGATCGGGATTATAAAGTCTCTGTTGTATTTTGGGCATACAAGAAAACTTACAAAATATTGAACAAGGCCACACCCTTTCAATTAGTGTTTGGTGCAAAGGTTGTTTTACCCATGGAATGTATGTTACCCTCCCTACATATTGTGTGCACAGGTTTACTGGATGATGAATAAGAACTTTAAGATCGTATAGATAAACCGATGCAGTTGGATGAGTGGCACACCTTCGCATGTTAGATCCAGTAGACAGAAAAGACCAGGCAAAAGGGGTGACACAATAGGCATATTAAGAATAAGAAGATTGAAGTTGATGTATGGTTCTTCTTTATGAATCCAAATTTGTGTGCCATCCCGGGAAGTTTAAGGTGCATTGGTTAGGATGGTATGTTGTAACTTATATACTCGATTGAGGCGCTCTCTGAAGTTACATGCACCTTTGGATGGCACTTGGTTTCCAGTTATTTCAACAGAGTAGGCTAAAGCCCTACTATAAGTAAGTCTTCTTAGTGTTTCTAATAATGTAGTATTGTCGATAAATTGGGATTTTATTTCATGTATTTCCTTTATATGTGTTTCCTTTCATCGTTGCTATGTTTTGTCAATTTAGTTATGTGTTTTGTTTAAATAAGCGTGTTTGCATGCCTATATCTCGACTACTATCTAGTGTATTCATGCACGAGGACCATGCATATGTTTAGTGTGGGGTGGAGTAGATACATGATAAATGATATAAGAATGAATGTCCTATGAAAGATGGGTATGCATACAATAAATATGGTGTAGGTGCTTTAAGTAAAGGTGCATATTAAGGAAAATTGCTTATATATGAAGACCATGCGTAGATGGATAGATGCACATCGTAACACAAGGTAGGTAGAAGTATGTGAAACTACTTGGTGAGAGGCACAATGGATAGTTACCTCAATGTATGAAGGCGTGTGGAAGGAGATATGTGGTCAAGGAGTAGTGAGTGTTCTAGAAGGTTAAGATTAGGGTGTGAAAAAACAACGCCTAAATAGGAACAAAATGTCATTTAATGTTGAGTACAAAGTGGTAGATGGAGAGCAATAAATGAGGAAAATTTTGCAAAAAGTTATAAAAGGTGGGGGGTGTGATATCATTCTTACCTTTCATTATGAAGTGAAGTGATCAAACGAGTTAAAGAACAAGCTGAATAGCAAATCGTGAACGGAGTGCATGAAAGAGTGAGTATTGACATCGAACCGAGATATTTTTGTATGATCTTGTTTAAAGCTCCTTCGAGAGAGGGTGTTTGAGTGCAGCAAAGAAAGGCGTGGCTTTGGGAGAAAAATCAAGAATTAGGGTTTGAGGTAAAGCTAGGGCACACATATAGAGCTCGAATATAGTTGAAGAACACATCTTTATCATCACAATGACACCAAAGAGAACACATGGGGTGACCATAAGGGGAAGAGAGAAAAGGGAAGTAGAAGTAGAGATGAAGGACACCCCGAAAGATGATTTTTAGAAATGCAAAGATACGTAAGGTTTCATAATGGCTTTGGATTGGGATTCACATATCGACGTAGTAAATTAAGTGACTACAACATCCAAATAAGGACAACATGGATGAATTGGAGTAAAATTTGGTGGTTAAAACATATTTGAGGACAAAAACAACATGGTCATCTATGATGATGCAAGTCAAAAGTTTTTGGTGAATGTTGGAATCATGCAACTATATGAGCTGTCATACTTTGGGAAATCCCAAATATTATATCAATAGTTGATGTCCCATGTGAATGAGGACTTATTCTATTTTAAAGGGAATCGAATACGACTTACCATGCCCATAATTAGGAAGTTAACAGGGTTGAGGAGTTCGGGCATGGAGATTGGCAACGATCTCAAGGATGACGAGGCCCTAGAAGAAACTTTTACATTACATCGGTTTATGCAAAAGGAGGGAGTGCGACGGACATTATCAAGCTAGAAAATAATCTTTTGGTTTAAAGAGCTATGCACCTCCTCACCAAATTGAACAACCAAGAGCTCTGGAGCCAAGTAAATAAAAGATGGCTCCATATAACAAATAAATGACAGAGGGAGTGGTATAAAATTTGTCTTCCTTCATTGTTGAGACCATTATTGAAGAAGCGCACCATGGGGATAAGATAAGTTTTGGTGTTATTTTTTTGTCTCTTGTGTTTGTGGAAATTGGGGTGCCCTATGGGCCTAAGGAGAATATTTGGTAGTTCCCTGAGGAGAAAAATTTCCTCACGAGAGGTCTCAGAAGTATACGTGTGAAGGGTCCATGAGTGGTCCTTACAAAGACTGGAATTGAAAAATATGTAACGATTTACATAGAGATACGAAAACCAAATAATGGCGAATGATATTCAATACATTCCATTATATTCAATGCACAATGGATAGGTTATTATATAGCCAAGGATATAGCAAAACAACTTCCTAGTAAATAGGAACATATACCCCAGAATAGTCACGGGTAACATAATAACAAACTATATTTTTATAACCATATAACAATTACGTGAGAACTATAATAATTTCCTAACATTCCCCCCTTAGTGCGAACATGGGGAGAACATTAAACTTATACATACACTGCTTTCGCGATCATGTGGTTTTCCTTTGGATTATCACAAACCAAAAGTTGGTTTTCCATCGCTAACAAAAAAGCAAGAGTAAGGTGGTTTTCCATTGGTTGACCACAAACCAAAAAGGGGTGAAGGATTTCAAATGGTTTACCTACAACCATATCACAATGTGTCAGGTACATCCATCACCTCTTATCACATTTCACCGCAGGGAATAACATAGGAAATTACATTGATTTCTATTGTTCATTCACATAAATTGAAAACTTGAAATATAACATTGGATCATATTTCCCCCTCAATGTGAAATTTCTACTTATCGAAAATAGGAACATTGCACAACGTAACACACCACAAAAACGCCACCACATTTGATATGCGGCCTTGTCATTGCAATCGATTTAGAGGTCGTTGAATGACCTACTACCTCCAATGCCTTCGCCTTCTAGTGTGAAGTTGGTAACTCAACTGGATTTGATCATGAGGCTTAAATACATTACCTCAATCGGACATCGGATTACATCAAAAATGCATCCGTAAGACAAAAAAATTTACATTTTTACGATATTTTATCTCTCGACTAATTATACAAAGACAATATCAAAATGACACATTTGACAACATTAATATATAATGATATAATATTTAATTACTTTTATGTTTTGGACTGACTTCGACATACAATGATCCTATCCTAATACACTAGACTCTTGTCAAGAATAGATACTTATTACATAACAAATATAACAAAATGCTTACTTAGTACTTGAACATGTATACATATTTATACTAAGGTTAAACTAGACAAGACTAAATATATGAATCGACCTCCTAGTGACACAATTGTATGAACTTTACTTTCACCGTCTTAAACTGACCGCTATATACTTGCAACACATTAATGATAACATAAAAGAATAAACAAACTATCTATCAACTCTGAAGACCAATATCAATATGAAATCAAAAGTATAATACCAATGTTATCTGGTCATTCTTTTGCATACGTGTGTATGGCAAGAAGAGGGAGACTTTTCTAGCCGTTTAAGAAAATCTATGACAGTAATACCAGCGAGAGATATTAGGCTTTTAACACGTCACAGTTGATTCTCCCACGTTTCCGATAAGGTGATTACATAAGGAAAATCATAGATCCAATGCGCAGGAACAAACTTGAATCTGATTCTAAACTTTTGTAATGACATTGCCTTCAAAGAAATAGATTTTGTGCTTGCTAAAAATATACGTGGTATGCACATGTCGTTGATCTAGCCTGGTAATATGCAAGATCGTAGTCAATATATAATATTAGGTAGACTATAGAGGCATGTATCGCTGTATCGGTATGGATGTGCAATGCACACAGATAATAGCTCTGTCCACCAATCACTATTCTGTAGTTCACACCTCAATAAAAATAGTGAATCTTGATGTCATCTAATGTAATAGTGATGAGTATCCTTGTAATTGAATTGGAATATCCTACCACAGAGATGAGTCTATAATGTTGTAGTCAATGAGTTGAAATTAAAAATCCAAAAAAATGGCAAAATTCAGTTGTTTTGAGAATTACGATGAAAAAGTGAGATGCACACACAGGCTTCCAATCAGATACGTTGTAGATACTACTATGGGCAAGAATGGATTGACTAATTTATAGACAAAATGCATACAAAGAAAGCCTCATCAATGGGGGCGACCATGAATTTGGTAAAGCCCCTACAAAAACTAGTACGCCATATTGCAATAAAGATAGGACTAGGCTCTGATACTAGATGAAAAATATGTACCATATTTACACAGAGATACAAAAAACAAATAATGGCGAATGATATTCAATACATTCCATTATATTCAATGTATAATAGATAGGTTATTATATATCCAAGGATATAGCAAAACAACTTCCTAGTAAATAGGAACGTATACCCCGGAATAGTCACGGGTAACATAATAACAAACTATATTGTTATAACCATATAACAATTACGTGAGCACTATAATAATTTCCTAACAGAACTTTGGTACAAGCACTTTCACAAAGCCTTTGAACATGAATGGAGAGTACCCAAGGACCTCCCTTCGGTATTAGATAATAAGCCACCGTTCGTTGTATATCAACATTTTTGTATAGGCAGATTTGGGATTAAGGATGAAAAGTGGAGTCCCTAGTGAAAACTAGCTTATGCATTTACCACGCGTTACTTTCAAGCATCAGTGCAAATATTTTCCAACACACACAGATTGATGTTTTATTGAGATAAGGTAGACTATAATTATCATATGCTATGTAAGAAGTATGTATACCCTAAGTACGTCTGCCTATATAGAAAATTTGATTTCGATGATATAAGCACTAATTCAATGAGTTTGGTAAACAGAAAATTGGCACAACTAAGGTATACCTCTACCTTAAGCCCAAGTTATAAAATGGGAAATATATTGAAAATGATTTTTGCTTCCCGAAATGCCCAAGGAAAACATACATTAGGCACATCATGCAAGATGAGGAGCCTATGGTTCTAGAAAAAGAAGAAGAATAGTTGAATGAGGACAAAGGCAGATTAGACCATGGATTGTGGAGGTAGAAAGTAGTTGGAGTAAAGAGAACGTGCGAGTAAAATCCTCATGCACGAAGGAAGAGGAAGTAGGAGAAGACACATACGCCGAGGAGATAGAGATGGATGTTGAGGTGCGGAGGAGAAATAATTTAGAGGGGGTGCCGAGAAGAACAACTAACCTAGACACAAGAATGAGCATAGGCCCTTCCCACTTGAGAAGAAAATACCTCTCCCACAAATCTTGTGCAAGATAAGAAGAAACAATGAAAGTATATACCGAGACATGGTGAGGAGGAAGAGTCGATGGGAGCGTGCGCATAAAACACAACCACCTTTCATTAAGATGGATATAGAAGAACCTTGAGAGGAAGAGGTGAAGTATGATACAGAGCTCTTCGAGGAGCAGCACAGAGATATAGGTGGAGATGAAGAGAAGGATAAAGGTGGGCCTTCTGGTGAGCCCTCGAATGAAACAACAAGTGTTGTAGGAGAAGGCCTAAATTTGGGTGATGGGGTGCATGTACCTAAAGTTAGGTGCTTATGGAGGGATAAGGAAGAAATGTATAAGACTCCTAAAACTAGGTATGTTAATGACCCCATAAAGATCATTCACACTAGGTTTTAAAGAACTTTGGAGCCTGAGGAGCTTTATGGTTGGGAGATGATGGACCATGTAAGCGCCAACTTGTGCACCCGAAAGAAACTCTCTTAGACCATGCGCAGACATATATTGATGATTCCAAATTTGATATAAAAGAAGATGCATGCCTCAAAAGGGAAATGAAGAAAATATCTCAAGCCACACATTGAATGGTAAGGCCTATACTGGTGACATATGAGTAGGTGAGTAATGCATTAAATAAGATGGTAGTTGAGGTAGCGCACAAGAATATAGACAAATCGGTCGTGCTTAGATCTCTCTTGGAATAAAAGAAGAGCTTGAATGAACATGTGAAGTAGTTAACAAAATCATGCAAAAAGGACAAGGAGAAAAGACAGGGCATTCTCGTATTTTGTAGAAAATTTGGGGAAGGAGATTATAGACGCACATCCAGAAATTGATGAGAAGATAGAGAAGACATACCAGCTTTCTATACACTTCTTACAAGACTATGTGCAATTATTGATCAAGAAGCAGTTGGGAGTGCAAAGAGATACCATGAAGATAGCTACACGTAAAGAAGAAAATATTATAGATGAGAGATAAAAAGCAAAGGCTATGATAGCATGAAGAATAGTTGGGTATGAGTCTCTACTTCAGATGCTAAGATATGAAATGAAGAAGGTGGATTTAATGTTAAATATGTGTGCAGACCCAGAGATAATCATTAAGACAAGGACTTTGGCCAAGGAAAATGAGGTCCTTTCCGTGAATAAGAACGAAACACTTGGGTGCAAGGAGAGGCTTACATTAGTGGAAGAGAAGTGTGACGCCCTCACAGCAACCCAGAACCCTCACAAATAAAATATAAAGGAGATTCGGAAACTCATATCTTGACGTATGGATGTAATGGATGGGATGATCTCAAGTCTAGCGAACGTTCTTAGGTTACTACAGAATGAGTGTGAGAATATGAATTTGGGTGAGCTAGATGGAGTACTTATAGATATCCCTGAAAAGACAAAGAAGGCACTTGGTGACTAGAATGAGTTAGAGGCAGAAATCAAGAATGAGTACCCTGAGTTGTTGTTTCCTTCCAAATAATAGAGCGCCCATGTATTCTTTCATTCTTTGTGTAGTATCAATATTTTGATCCTTATTCTTTGTTCTTTAGAGATAAGACATGGTTACCCATTGTCAAGGGTGGTAATAAAGCTAGTGTGAGGTAATGTTGGCTAGACATATTTATGCCTAAGTACTAGAGGTGCATAAGATTAGGGCACATAGGAAATGGGTGCATAGGTGCTCGCAGAATATCAGCGGATACAGGCACACTGAGGGAAATTTGGAGTTTGGGACTTAGCCATTTTGCATACATGGACTACAAATGAATTGATTTCTTAACACACTTTGATAGAATACTTGAAAGACGTGCAAATATATTTTGAGACCAAGTGGAAGTTGAAGCGTAATGCAAAGTTAGAGCTAATAATAGGATTAGAACTATAGTTATTAATAGATAATCTATTATTAGGTGAAGATTGCATGCTTCATTAGTTTTTTTGTAGCAGTGAATGACTATTCTTAGCATGAATACTCAAGGAAATTCCCCACTATCTATATATATTTATTTATTTTCATGGCATAAAAGAGATAAGAGGAACAATGTTGTGTTGTTGGTATGATTTTTCACGCATGACCTTGTGATGGTAATTATAATGTATTTAGATATGGGTTTTGTTATGGATTAATATGATTGATCTTTATAGATGGATAATGGTTTTTTATCTCTCCATTAATATTTATTTCATGGAAACTTTGATCTTGATGTTGGAGGTGACAAGGAATGAGAGGGGGGTGAAACAGTCCCCAATAAAACTTTTTCGCACTTGTGGTTCAAACCCTAACAACACATGTTCATATACAACACATCAAAGAATATAGTCTTCTCAATGAAAGATGAAAAATGAAATAATCACAATGATAAATATAAAAATCCACATATATTGAAAATTAAATCAGACCTACAAACTTATATGAATATTCAAATCAGATCACAAGAGTAATGCCTTCAACAAATATCAACAAGGTGCAATAAAGATGTATCAAGATGAACAATGTAGTCACATGAATATACAAGAAGATATACTTCTTTAAAAAGTTTTTACAACCCAATATAATATCTGAAGACACCTTATAAACCTAAAAATTACATCAACATGCTATGAAGATAGCATCAAAACACAAGCACCCAAATTTTCTCTCCTCCAACTCGCTTTTAAAGAAACAACACTAAATTTTGCACTTTCTCGAATTATTCTCATGAAAAATCAACCATTGTTGTTCTATAATGGAAATCCATATTTTTTTGGGCTAGGCCCAAATGATTTTTATTTTCAGAAAAGGGTTCTTCAAAATAAGATAAAAGGGGTTTTCAAAAAGCTAGAAACAATAAGCCCATATCTTCACTTTTATAGCCTCTCCAAGGCTCAAATTAAAACTCAAACATTTTCCTCATTCAGCTCAACCCATGAATCATATAAAATTATAAATTCAAATAATAACATCCATAATTGACCCAATTAGATCGTCCTAGCTTAAACCATCATTTTATGTGCCAAAATTGGCTCAAAACCCCATAGGCACAAAGATAAAAATGCCCTTACTTCAAAACCATCCTTATTCATGACCCATAAATCAACAGAATTTTTTAAATTAACATTTAAACATCATACATGGTCATAATTTATATGTACCAATAAAATTATTTTGTTTAATGGGCCCAATGCTCTTTGTATATCTCAAAATTGTTGTTTCCTGCACCCTTCAGCACCCTGGAAACTTCATAATGCCACCAAATCACTTCTATCGAACCAATCCATTCCATGTAACTACTAAATGTAATTGGAAGAACTGGTAGAACACTTATAATAAAGTTATAAGTCATGAAATATCCTTCACTTCAAACCACAACAACATTTTCCTTCATCAGATCAACATGCCAAATAGGTTATTTCCAACGGTTATCTCATAAAATAATTTATAAAATCATTAAAGACCTAAAAATGGATTAATTTTATGCCCAATTAATCCCTATTATCATTCTAGGTGATAGGAAGCATCACCCAATCCATCTCATGCTTCAAACAACATCAAACTTGCACCAAAACAGATGTTGTCTTGAATCTATGAAAATATTATTACTCAAAGAATGACCTAGAAATCCTTTCAAATGACCTCATTATGAGGAAATCCATATACCACTAGAACAATCTTTTAATCTAATTTTCCAACACAACTTGAATCATCTTAAAATGCCACCTTTATCCCAAGTTATGACCATTTTACTCGACCCTACTATTTGAGATCCCAAAACTGCCCTTTGACTAGTCAACCTATTTGAACCTCAAAATACCATGAACTTACCTGACCTTGATCTGAAACTCCCATGGACATAAATAAAAAACTTCCAATCATTATGCACCATTAATTTTTCATGCTACTCCTTTAGATCATATTTTCCTAAAACCTTCTTCTTCTTCAAAAACTTCTAGTTTTAGGTGGGGCCTACATATCACCATGACCTCAACTATACATTTATGGAAATATTGAGGAGTCCTCTACATCATAAAATCATTCATTTTTATGAATAAATAAAAACTAGTTCATTGTAGTTCAATTTTTGCCAACTTCACCTAGTTAGGATTTAATTAGGGTTTTATAACACTTTACCTTCTTAACATTCGCTCATAAAACCTCGACAATAAATTGACCTAATTGTTTTTTTAAAACTTTCTAAACACACCTTATAATAATCCCTAAAATCCAAAAGGTCCCATGTAAATCACACTATTCACAATGAGCATCAGAGGATCAACTTTGAGCTGGAATTTGACTTGATTTTAACCTTGTCTCACAAAATCTATCATATATGGAAAAATATAAATCATGGGCACCTAAAAATTTTCTGAGAGCACAATGACTCATTCCTCTATCATCTCAAATAATCTGAATGTTAATTCCATAACTCATTATCTCCAGTCACTAATAATTACCTATGTTTGCATGTTAGATCCTCAATGTAGAAGCTAAGGTCAACTGAAATAATGCAAATTAACTGAATAGGAAACCTCTAAAAATTACCCAAAAATACCTCATATACCATGATACACATGAATTCAATCTTCCATGAGATCATATGGCTCCAAACCACATTGTCACACCTCCAAACAAGTAGACTTGATCCCAATGAGCACATGTAACCAAGTGATCCAACTATACTTGCACCATGCCACTTCTATGAGTTCTCAAGCACCCTAAAATCATGCTAGAAATCATATAAACATGCTTCCCAAGCATCCAAGAAGCTCACACTTCTAAGCTACATCTCCTAGGCACTGTATGGGCTTACAAGAGCAAACACACCTCAATGAATCCCACTCAGTATCAATTGATATACATTTTTTCTACTACGTTAGCATCAAGAACATCATCAAGAAATCATCATACAACACTCACTTTATCATTAATGTTGCTTTTCATCAATGGAAATACCTATTAGGACCATGCCAACAATCTCCCCCTTTGTCATTGATGGAAAACACCGTGAACTTCTTCCCCTTTTTACATTAATGAAAAAGGTATACCTTTAGCTCACCTTTTTCACCTTTGTCATCTTCATACCATCATGTTTTTCTTATAAACATCAACTAAATATCTCAAACAAGCTCAAATCTCTTTATTTTTCCCCAAAACTTATTCTTAGCCTCACTACAAGCATGCAAGAAATATACTCCCCTGAACAAACACCTCTAAAGATATGAACATCATCAAAAACTCATTAAAGAAACAAAATAAAACCTTATTGGGAGGAAAGACATCATGTTCCACCATTTAGGCATGTAAAAACAATTATTTTCTCCTTCACCCTCGCTTTGGCCTTATTGGCAAAACATCAGAAGCAGACATATGACCTAAGTCATATACCTCTAGATCATGCCAACAATGTTAAAATTCACCTTGAAAAAGCTTCACATCTTCATTTTGTTAAAATTCCATATTTTTTATGCCTACACTTAGGTTTCCTATATTCATTCTTACTTTTCATATCATACCTTGGTCAAGGAGCTCGAACAAACCTTTTTAGAGAAAATTCAACCAACTTTCTCACACAATATTATGACATTCATACCTCTGGCAAGTCAAATCAACACTCCCCTTGGCACAAGACCACCATAAATAGTATTTAAGCACAAAGAATGATTTACTTACCTTTATTTCTTGCCAAGAAAACACTTGAGACATTGTTTCTTAGTCCTAAAGAACTTTTTAGTCCATAACAATCATAGAGGATGAGATAATTCTTTCAAGAACCAAGTCCATCTTGATCTTAGTGTATACACTTATATCATACCCTATAACCTCATGATATCATCCATAATAATTTCAAGGAGCATTCACACTTTCTCCTCCTATCTAATTTAATCTATGCTCATCATCTGACCCTGTAAAAGAACTATTCCAAACTATACCATCAAAATCTCATCCTTACCTGAAAATAGGCTTTAATATGTCAATAATTTGCCTCTCTAGCTTGTGAGTCTACAAAGAAAACTTACATAGTGTAGAAAGATGTACTCCCCTGAAAAAAATTTGAACAATACACATGTTTCATAGCTGTAGAGGCAACATTTTCTAAAAGTATTGTAAAATAGTAGCAATCTCACTTATGGTCTTGACCATTTATTTTGACTCAACAATGACTAACTAAGCCAAGTAACACACTTTTCATACCTTTACCAAAGTATGGTTAACCTTAGGAAAGAATCAAAAAAATTGTCTTCCTTTTAATACATCATTCATCATACCTAATTAAGCACCTTCAATCTTGTAGAGGCTTCATTCTTATCTCTAAGGACACACACCACCTTGAATTTCATTGTTTCAATTATGAGAACTTGACACCTTGTAGCATACTTTACTTTATAGTCTCATCATAGCTTCACATACTTTTTCTAAATCAAAAGACTCACTTTCTCTACTCCATGAGAGCAACATGTAACAAGAAGAATATTGAATGCATCGACACCCTAATTTTTTGTCCTCGTAGATCACCTTTTCAATGTAATTTCCTTAAATAGCTTCACTATGCATAATTTCATTTGAGTTCTTCACTCAATGACCTATTTGACCACCATGACATATTGCATTAAGGATATGTTCTAGCTTTTGTAGACCTTCTTAGAGCTTTACTGGACATTGTTATAGACTCGAGAGACTTAAAATATGATCAGACTAACAAGATTCTATGGATATTTGGTTTTACTTACATATGTGATACCCATATTCATACTTGTGCAATACACTCCATTGGCAATATGATTTCAAGGATTTGAGCAAGACGATTGTGCATACAGAGACACCGAGACACCTTTGATAGCTTTTATACCTTGGGACACTTGCGGTACCTAAGATGATTTCTTAACCCTAGCTCATTATATGTTCTTTGATGGTAGCCTTCTTAAACATTGTAGTAATCCCCACAATACTTGTTCATAACTTAGCTTTAAGACACCAATCTCTTGAATGAGGAAAACTATGGGAGATGATTTTACTCCTTACAAACCATTCTACCCCTTGGATTTGAATTCAAGCTTGTAGATAGCTCTGTCACTGTGTATGAACCTTTGATATGCATTGAAGAACTCTATTTTGCTCTTCTAGTCCACTAATCACGCTTTTGAGATGTTCATTTACCTCATCCTCATACCTTGTATTTTATCAAAAAAATCTAACTTATCTCAAGGATATTTCACTCATCATAACCATCATGAATGTCTTGAGACTTGACATATGCTTTCATAAACTAGGGTTGCAAACTTCAAACCCTTCAAGTTCATTTTATATGCTTTTAAGACCATGAAACAGGTTTGTACCTTTTCTGGGAGCATGTCCTTCTAAAACTATCACTTGAACAATAGTATTAACATGATCTTAGGCTTTTAGAGCCTTAACATCCTATAGAAGAATCAACTCTTACATACATTCATAAACTCTACCAGTAGATGCATGTTTTAGCTTCAAAGACCACTTTGTGACATAATATTTGCAACACTTGATTATCATTTTTCAAGAAGATACCATGTAAATGAGATGATTCAATATCGGAACATCATCACAAACTCATTCTACTCATGCTTCATCATACTCAAAACCATCAAGAAGAAGATAGACCAACTTTTCATAACAAATAGGTATTTTTCATAACTTCAAAGTGCTTAGTTACATTCCATAATGCTCAAGAGCACACAAAATGAAACTACTACACCACCTTTATCAATTTTTCACGTGTTCATCATTAAGATTATCTTAATAGATTTCATCATATCATTCAAGGAACAAGGGAAAAAAATTCTAAGAAATAGCAAAGATCACACTATACCTTCCATCCATCTCAATTTGCATACTCAACCTACTAGCCTTTCAAATACACAAGATCACATATAGTTTTCAAAAAAAATTTTACAGAGGAAACATACCAAATTTAGAAACACATTTCATTTATTCATCTCAATTATAGACCTTGAGAGATCTTTCCAAAAGAGGCATACCCATCTTACAACATACATAATCTAGATTAGGTCCTTTAGTGAAAAAAATTTAGTTAACTTGTAGTATGATAGAGAATTCAAAAAAATATAGACTTTGTTAGGCCCTCAAACCTCTTAATCCTATATTCCACCTCATTTAGATGATATGTAGCAAAAATTATCCTTATATCCCATCAATTGATCATTCAAATGTCACTTTCTCTTCATATTGCTCACTGTGTACTAAGAAAACCCACCTAGGCAGATATGTAACTAGATAACAAAAACTTGCCCTTATAACCTAAATCTTGAAGAGCACCACAAAAAAACGTTTTATCTTTCATTGAGAATAACTTACACTACTTGATATACTTGACACGGTACTTTACAACACATAAGACAAAGAACATGCCTAAAATCATTCATGAAGACCAACACAGAATTCACAGAGAAAATGTATATTTTATGACTCGTGATTTCAACAAATAAACTTATGAGAAAAGAGCATTGAAACATATACATCATGGAATCATAGACATGTATGACACTTTCCTTTCTAGTTCATGACAAACCACTTGACTCAAAAAAAGACACCATGAGGTACCACAGACTCATAGCCTCATCTAATCACCGCCACCATCTTAATCGAGATGAAAGAAGTACTTTTCATGAATTTCATGACACTCCCAACAACTTATATGACTTCAACATGATTTTGAGTCATCTCAAACTGAAAACTTTTCTATGACAATGCAAGACACATATATGAGGACATAGATTCATGCACCACATTACTACAAGAAAGAGATCATGAAAAGGACACAATAATACCCAAATAGAACATTGACAACACACTAAGAGACACAAGATGACATCCTTTTTCATATGGTAGAGACACATACTAAAAAAAAAAATAGATCCCCCTCACTCCAAAGATTATTTTAACCTATACACCTCTATGAATCCTAATAGAGGCATATGCCACCATGGAGGAACTTGATGAGATACCTAAGTAGGTCTCAAGCCCTCTTATTGACCTTAACTATTTCATCTTTATCTCGATACTACATTTACTGCAATAGATGCCTCCTTTTTCTCAATCACTTCCTTGGAAACAATTTGATCACTTTGAATAGATTCTTCCTTATTTTTTTATGTTTGAGCTTGTGGCTTAGGTCTTTAGGTTTCCTTCTTTAACTAGTCTGCATTACAAAACCTTGCAATGTTCCCTATCCTGTGACACCTAAAGCATTCCACTTGTCTACCTTTGCACTCAAAAGCCCTATGTCCAAATCCATTACAAGCATAACAATACCCATTGAATTTTCTTACATACCTTCTTGTATTTCATGGCCCATTTGTGAAATACTTTCAAGATGTTCTTATAGACACTAAAATTAGGTCACGCTCCCCTTTGATCCCTCAACAAATAAACACCCTTCATCACATTAAACTAGCCATGGCCCCCTTCACCCCACTAATATTAATTTAATTAATCTAATTAAATTAATTCATTATCCTCACCATATTTATTATTTAAATATCTTAATTTAAATAATATCTACACATACACCCCATCATCACACCTCATCAAGCCAACTCACCCTAAGACCTATTCTTAGTAAGTTGCCATAACTAACTAAGACTTACTCAAACCCTAAAAATCAATGCCTACATTCTCTCTAACCACATTCCCACATGCTTACAAGAAGCTTCCAGTCTAATCTGTGGGTTAACGACACGAGATCCCAAAAATAAGAGGATTTCCCTAGTTTAGTAAACCTAGGAAATCTCACCTTGACCGACGCCGGTTACCCCTAACCATCGCCGGTTAAGCCGAAACCACCATCGGTCACCTTTTAACCCCCAAAACAACCTTATTTTCGAGGTTGGAAAACATTGGCACATTCCTGAGAGACATCACATCTTTCGAGAATGAGTTTTAGCAAGAACACGCATGCAAGGAAGGAGATCAAGCATTTTCTCCTGCATAGCCATCCAACACTCACCCCAGCAAGGATTTGATCCAACCAAGAAAAAGGGAATGCACATGCAGCCCATGCAGAAGCTGTCCTATGATTGGTGATTATTTGCAGCCTTCAATCTCTTACCAGCACCTTCATCCCTCACTCACAAGCGTCCAGGACCAGAATCCAAGTAAGTGGAATGTTGTATTCCTCTGGTTCATTTCATTTCATCATCACATTTTCACCCTTTTGTTCTCTCTGCCACCTACGGACTCCGTTAGCACTCACCCTCCATATACCCAGTAAAACCTCGTCAAATCCCACCCAAACCACCTAACACCTCATTCTGACCAACCAAAGTCCTTTGTGCATTCACAAAGGAGACCCGTAACTCATTCTCAGAAGCATTCCCAGCTTTCCACAATAACCAAAACCGGTTACACCCAATCGTTGTTGGTCACCCTTAATCGCATCAGTCCTCTATATGTGCTCGTACAACCCGCAATAGGGACCTATCCACATAATTCCACATCACTCTTGTTCACCCGTGATCTACCCGAGACCTCTATCGACTCCGCAAAGACCCGTAACTAGTTGCTTGACCTTTGGATCTTATTTTAACCTACCCTGTTAGATTATATCTTTCTTATTGTGTTGCAAGTGAGATACCTAAACCATTTCAAATTACAATAGGATTTACTTTATTACCAACATTAAATTATTTTAAACAATGGATTGATAGTCATCTAGGAAGTATCACACTTCTCGGATCTAGCACATGCTAGGTAGTTCACTGCACATATTGTTTAACTCTTTTTGGTGGTCTTGCTTTCCATTACAGGTAGTTCCTCCTAGCCAAAAGGAAGCTCTCACAATCAGCTATGGATTCATAAGTCATACGCGTGCAACAACCCATCAACCAGCATTTCAACAGGTATTCCTCCTATGCCCAAGTACCCTATCTATTTCGTCAATATTTCAAAGAAACGTCTAAGAATCAGGTGAAACATTTTGGCATGCTCTGGTGGGACCCATCCGGGGTTCCTTGAATTTTATTCATTCTTAGGAAAATTTGTGTGTTTGTTTCCCTTATGAATAGCATACACATTAATTTTCTTCCTTGGTAACCTACCTTTTCTTTCTATTTACTCTAAAAGAAATCTTTCTTTTTTTTGTACTTAAAAAAATCATTTCTTCGTGTTTTTCTGCATTTTAGAGAAAGAGCATCCCTCTTCCTCTTCATCTATTTGTGTCATCCAACTTCACATTTTGATTTGAGCTTAAAATAAGTGCATTGCATTCTGATTTATCGCATTAGCTCACATTAATTGAGGGCAACCTATATGTTGGAAGTCATTCCTAGCTGATGGTTGACAAACGAATCATAGAAAGCACATCTCTCTCTCTCTCTCTCTCTCTCTCTCTCTCTCTCTCTCTCTCTCTCTCTTCTCTCTCTCTCCACATTCTTGCACAAATTCAAAACAAATACATATTCTTAAACAACATCTTTCCTAGGAATGCCTATCAATGATCGTACTGATCTGAGGATTGGTAGGTACTCCCCAGCTCGCTTCTATCGAGTCATACTTCAGAGCGAAGCCCACCCCTACCATAACATACCTAAAACATCACCTTTTAGTTCTCCTTCTTTTCAGAAGCCATTCTCACCAAAAAACTCTATTCTACAATTCATGAGTCAATCCTTAAATAGCATAAGCTAAACAAACATAATAGAAAAGGCACTCTTAGGGTCACATTTTTTTAGTATTTTTGTGTGGCTTACGTTTGAGGTGAGAGGTCACGCTCTTCATTTATTTTTTGTTTTTCCTCACACACTCCTCATCATAGTTGGTGTATTCTGAATCTTCTTGAGTGTGCCTGGACCATATTCTCATCATTCTCAGAATTATGGGCTTGATTCCCCATCAGATTTTAATTCACAACCACTTTTCTTTCATCATTTTTTCAATTTCCACAATGATCATTGTCAGTCTTAATGACCATCGCTTACCCCTCTCACCATCGTCGGTTATACCAAACAGTATCGATTCTAGGTCCTTTTGTTAACCTACCCAAAAGGACATTTTATTCATCTTCTTCAACTTTTCAGAGTCCCTGTCACTGCTATCATTCCCATTGGCCTTGTAAAACTCATCAGATTTGGCATACCTGCCAGATTTGACCGTATACCTTGTTTTTCACTCACTGTCCATTTCCCACAACCCGCCATGGTTACCAGTAATCGCATCGGTTTACCCTAACCAGAATCGGTTAGCCTGTGTCATTTACCAATAGACATTTTGTACCTAATCCACCTCTTATCACCTGTTTCACCTATCCCTATGGTTTTTCTATGTCATTTACAAAGAACCAGCCCTAGCCTGATAAGAACTAGTTCACATGGTGTTGACCCATAGATAAACAAGTGTGCTCATATTCCATGCCAGTTGTCAACCACTCCCACCTAGTCCTTCACCACCTTCCATTTTATCACCAGCCATGGATCCTATTCAACCTATCACTATCACTACTGGAGATGAGGAGTTTGCATGACTCCTTGACCAAAACCCTACCGCCTTACAGTTCTACCTTTCCTACTCATCCACTCGAGATGCCTCGGGTGAGTTGATATATGGCATTCCCATATCTATCCCCCGTATCTCGCTCCCACTTCCGCATCAGCCCCATCCGGTTCCACGCTACATGCCTCAACCTTACTCCCACCATTTCATAGCTAGGTCCTATACCCGCTATGACTAACGCATCTATTACCTCCGTTGCACCCGCCACATCCACCATACCTTCAAAAACTACCCAAAACGTAACCTCATCTAGCCCTAATGTCTTGCACATACCCATAGCTACATTACCACCTCCAGTGTTGGTGACCCCTACCCCTTTTTCGAATGTGGTCCTCTCTATTCTACAAATCGTTAGCCCCCATTACTACTAGGGTTACCATGACCCTTCCACCCTCGTATACATACTATCAACAGCCTCTCATTTCATCTATTATTCACTCTAGGTACGTACCCCCTATTTCCCTACCTTCTTCTCAATCAACCTACACGGCAAAGACCATATACCGGTGTGACACTCGCTTTATGCCCAAAACCAATCCTCTCACACTACAGAGGCACCTAATCATCACTACCTACCAACGACCTAATCAAATTAATGATGGACAAGATGCAGACATTCGAGGCATCGATTTCCAGCTCCTGCAACACTCTCATCTATGACAAGATTTGTAATGAACCCATCCACCCATCCATTCCTATTCATCCATACCCCGTACATTGGGAGATGACTAAATTCAACCGATTCAATAAAGAAGACTCACAACAACATTTGTAGTCTTTCAAACATGGGTGCTACCTCGATCGCTCACGATGATGCTTTACACCCGAGAACCTTTCCCATTTCTCCGATCGACTCGCATTAGATTGGTATAGTGGGTTACCTAGACACTCTATATTCTCATTCAATCAGGTAGCCCAAGCCATCTTGGATCACTTCTCCATCAATATCATCAAGAAGGTTACCATGACCGACCTATGCTCCACGTGTCGTCATGATGAGGATGAATCTATCACATATTTTGTTGCTTCTAGCGTAGCCCGATCAATCAACTTACCTTCTAACTACCACAAAAATAACTCCTCGAACTCTTTACGTGAGCTTTGCTAGATATATCTCACCTACCCTACAGTTCAAACCTTTTGAACATTCAACGAAGCATTCACTCGTGGCACGAAAGTTAGAGATTCGGGCCATCAAGAGAAGAAAATCCAATTACACAATAAGAATTCGGCATTTAAGTTGAATGATACCTCTTCTTCTTCCAACCCACAAATCAATTATTCAAAAGCTAAGGGCACCGCTAACGTAGTAGTACTCAAGTCCGCCCACTCATCCGTTAAATCAAGATACCCCCTCATCAAATCTCTCACCCCTTTAGACTTTTTAATTTAGACGATAATAAACCAAATACACCCCAATTGGGGAGCCTTACTCTTCTCGTCTTAAAAAGCTTATCAAAGCCAAAGCCATCACCCTTCCACCTATAACACCACACATTTCTTTTGATCCTACTCGCCCCATGCCCGCATGGTATAAAGAACATGACTTCTGTAACTATCATCGAGTAAAGGGTCATAGTGATGGAAATTGCATCACTTTCAAAAATATTATCCAAGAGATGCTTGAGAAAGGCGAGTTAACCATGGATAATCCTAACGCACCTGCCAACCAAAACCTACACATCTTCAAGAAACCATTTCCTAATCATGCCCCTTCATCTGATCAAACTAGTGAGGCCTCAACTCATGATACCCATACCCACAAGGTCCATGTTATTTTTAGTGACACACCTATTGCTTCTCAATTACCCCATATTCCATCGATAGAAGAGATTCTAGCCGAAATCCTCCTTCCACATCAAAACCAACCTCCCCTGTTCCTTCACCCATAGAGGAACACCTTTCACCTCTTTCCTCACCTATGGAGGAGTCTTCTGCTAACATCGAGACCATTTCACCTTTGGCTTCTCCACCTCGAGAACCGATACCCACAGTACTTCAATCCTCAGAGGATACTTATTTACCTCCTCCACCCACAGAGGAGCACCCATCATCTCCTCCCCCTATAAAGGAGCTCCCATCATCTCCTCCCCTATCACAGACCCAGTTGAGATACCCTTACCTCTTGGTGAGCATTCTCCATCAGCTACCCAAGACCTTGCAGACCTACTTTCAGCTCTCTTACCCATAGAAGCTAAAGCTAGCCAAATCCCCATCTTTCGTACACCTTTTATGGGAATCGCCATTAGGTCCTCATCAATTCCACCTACAGATGTACCATTCTCACATTTGGTCGATCGCTTAGATTATGTGGATAGGGCCTTACTATGGGGGTGCCTTTTGCTTCCTGTCTCAACGTAGATGTAGATGTCACTTGCTAATACTTCCACTATCTACCCAAAAATATTTCGACCAATCAAACCAAACACAACCACCTCTATCACAACTCCTTCCATGACACCCATCATAACTCAACATACACCCTTACCCATAATCCAACATATTTTTTCGCACGGAATGTTTCAACTTTTGGGAATAGAGTTGCTTCTATCCTTTCATTCCTTTAAGAAACAGATAAGGGTTAGGGCTAGGAGGAATACCTGTTGAATGTCGAGAGGGTGTGCGCGTACCGTAGAGAAAGATCAGATCGACTGCGAAGAACTCCTTTTTGTCTGGGAAGGACTACCTGCAAGTAAGAATACAAGACCACCAGATTTTAATTAGACAATAAATGAGGGAACTACCTTGGGCCCAGGAAATATAAAACTTCCTTTCGAAGGTGGTCAGTTCCCCTGCTAATATGAATTAACACAAATTCTAACAAATAAGCTATTGTCCAATTACAATTTGTTTACCTTGTTAGAACAATAGAGAAAGGGCTGGTCTTGGTTTAGAATCAAGGTGACCGATGCCGGTCACTGTAACCGGTACCGGTTGGTGCTAACCGATATCGGTAGGGGCAATGTTTTAGGGGCTTTTGGTGAAGGTTGGTTGTAAGGTGGGTGTGTTGTTTTTATAAGGCTGATGAATGGGTGGGATTAGGTAATGGGGTGATGAGAAGGACTCAGAGAATACGGGGGGTGTTCTTGGGGTAATGTAAGGGTGGAGGAATGACAGTTAGATGTAGTGTGTTGCTGGGTAGTAGATCTAGGAATAGACTTATGATGGCTGTGATTCAGAAGTTCAAGAAATGTTATTAAAAGAACGTATAAGACTTACTTACTAGTTCCTGATGGAAAATGCAGGTTCTGGGACTGTGATGACGAAGACAAGGCTCAAGTAGGATGATCTGACAATCCAAGATGAGCTATCTCTTCTCCTGATACTCGGATGAGTGTCACAAGGCTCTGGTTACTCAGTTGCAGTTTTTGGGCTTGATGTCCTTCTCTGCAAACTCTTCTTCTTTCTTTCACTTGTCTCTGTTCAGCCAAGTAAATTTTCGGATTCTTCCAATGATTTCTCCTTTTGATCCACCAAAATCCAACCACTTGTTTTTGGTTGGGAGTGGTCATTTACAGGGAACCGATGGCGGTTACGTAACCGACGGCAGTCGAGTAGGAACCGGTATCGGTCCAAATCAAAGCGGCTATTTTTAGTAAAATAGCCATCTTTTCCTCTTTTTCTCCCGAGGGATTAGTTGCGGGCTTGGTCAAGTCATTATGAGGTTGGTTTTAGGTGCGGGTGAGGAGTAATTAGTCATGGGTGTGGATGTGGACCAAGTTATAGGTCTTAATTAGGTTAGTTTAGGGTTAAGACTAGGTCATGATGAGGTGGTGAAATGAGGTGGCAGGTATGGCGATGTGGATTTATTAATTATAAGGTAATTAATAAATAATTGTGTAAGGTTTAGGTGATGAGGTTAGGTTGCGAAATGAGATGCGGGGCACAGGGGGTCGTAAGACACAAATTTGGTGTCTACACATATCTCTAAATCCAAACCCACACCTACATCCTTTTCGTTGCCAAAACCTATCATTACCTTAGGGGTCACCCCAACCACCAAATTTTACTCATCCACCTATCAAAGTAAATTTAGCTACATCCTCCAAAGTCAACACCACACCTACTCCAGCACCCAAACAAAAGAACCAAACCCATAGAACTCATACCCCAACTGTGCCAATCACACCTACACCTGTCCCATCTGTCTTAGGACCTTAGCTTCCCAACATTGTTAAGAAACCTCCACCCATCAATAAACCAAAAACACAAAGATCCCATTCCTTCCTTGCAAACCTCTAACCTACCCAGTTCCCGACATGGCTTACACTCGCACTGCGCAGATCTCTACCCCCCATACCCTCAACTATTTCCTCACTACCCACTACACTTCACCACCGTCTCTCACACCCCCTACATGACCTCGCGCCATATACCTTCACAAGACTTCCGTTATCCCCATGGGTAACTCACCCTCTTCCCCCATCTACTTTTCCTTCTAGACCTCATACACCCATATCACCTTTACCCAAGAAGGTGCAACCAAAAACAAAACTCCGCTACCCCACAATAAGGTAGTCAAAACAACCACACACCTTGTTGCTCGTTCATCTACGATACCCCTACCTAGATAAACCCGACCAGCACCCAAGACCAAGACCACGCCAAAGACCCAAAACCATAGCTTGACCTATTCCCCCCCTGCGAGGACTGCTCTCAACAATCAACCGCACCTACACCCAAACCCATGTTCACTTCCCATCACGACCCACTAAAGCAGGGTCCTATGCTAAAATTTTAACCAACCTCCTTGAGACTTTTGTCATTACATTACCGCCACTCGTAACTTATGACCCTCAAACCTAAGCCAAAAGGGTTTTATGACACTAAAATTTGTGCCTACCATCCATCAGTGCTGGGCGTGATGTGGAGAACTGCAAGGCCTTGAAAACTATCCTTATCTAGTTATGTCCTTGAAGCCAACTTTGACGATGACACCTTCTCGATGAGGACCCTACCTCACCAACACCCATTCCCACACTGTCCACTCAACAACCACAACCTCCACCCCCACAACTCCTAGAACCACCTCTAAGATTTGAAATTAACATGGTTCACATCAAAGAACTTGCCACGCCACCACCCAAATTTCATTGCGCCTAGCTCACCTCACAGGGTTTTTCTCCACCTATAGGTTTTTGTCCGTCATGTCATTATATCACTCACCCTATACCCTCTCTGCTTTCTAACTCCCCGATCAACATGATACACGTCATTACTTGTGCTCAAAAGGATAAAGGTAAAGAAAAGGTGACTCGACCCACCAACCAATCCTATACCCCACATACCATCTCGCACTCCATACCTAAAATCACTATCCACAGTGCCACATACCCCATTTCTAATGGAGTCACACATCGCACCATGCTCAAACAATTACACCAGTCTCCCCTCAAAATGTCCTTATATGACCTCATTCAAACCTCAGAATCCCATCGTCAAGCTCTCATGGAGGTTCTTCAATCTATTGAGGTTTTACCCAATGACCCTACACCCATAGCCTCCATCATCATGCCTCATCATGTAGCTTCTCTTACCAAATTACCACCTTCATCTTCATCCCACCCTATTCACCAAGTAGCCTCCCTTAATTTCTCGGAGGAAGAGATTGCGCCACACCAAAACGATGATTTGAACCCAGCCCTCTTCATCTCTATCCACAACGATGACATACAGTGTATGACGTGTGATGATTAATGGGGTCACTAACATTAACATCATTTCATTCCATGCATTCACTCAAATGAGCATACCTAATAATTACATGCATAAACACCCTGTCATATTACGTTCATTCAATGACACTATCACCTCTACACTAGGCACCATCATCCTCCACATTCGCATGGTCCCCCACACTGTCCTAGAATTATTCTACATCTTGGAGGGGGAATTCCAATATAACTTGTTGCTTGGAAGACCCTAGATTTGTGTCACAGGTTACGTTCCTTCCACTTTACATTGTTGTTTAAAGTTTCAGCATGAAGGGCACACCTACACTATCCCAGCTGATGCATCACCTTTTAAAACATGGAACATTCTTTATCGACCCAATGATGTGCTCGTACTCCATTAAGGCATCTACCTCCACAACCACCATTGCTTCACCTATACCTCCGCTTACTAGTACATGCCGCCTCAACAATACATGCCTCTTCTACTCCTACCGACGCCACAACCTCCACAACCAACCCATCAACTTCCTAATCCATTAACACCACCTCCACATTGACCTCGACACATCATCTATTTCAGCTACCCACATACTAACCACTGATCCCTTAGAAGGCATTTTTCAACGCCTCACTCTGGGGGAGTACCGCCTATATAGCGTCAACACATTTCTTACTCGACAAGAGTATGAAAGTCTTCACCAACACCCTCGCTATGATCACCACATAGGAGAACACCTCCTTTATGGTCCTCCTCACCTTCATACTAGTATCACCTATGGGGGACTTGATACTACCACTTACACACCCGAACCACCATCACAAACCCACCCATTTTTCGATGACTTCCAGTCTCTCACCAATTGTCGTTAGCCCACACCTTCCTACACCGATGTGCGTGGAAGGGTTTTGGTTTTGGCTTTTACGAGCAAGGCTTCCATACTATTATTCCATGCACCACCCGCAAACATAACGATTGTAGTGGTATCGATTTTCTAAACCACCTACCAAACAAGCCCACATTGAACTCATTAAGGACATCATCCCTCCTCCACCTTCTTCACCCACTCCACCTTCATCACTACCTTCACCGACGAATTCGATGGATCTAGAATCTATCCCTCCTAACTTTTTTTTTCATAAACACCATGTCCTTGGGGCCTCTGACTTATTAACACGAGGGCAAGGCTCCTTCCTCTCTTCCCTTCTTATATCCTCGAAATGATCGATGATGATACACCTTCACTTAACATCGCTTCAATGTCGATGATGAAACTATACTCACCTACCTTGGTGTATAAGACTCATATATTCATCGGTCATTACCTTCGAGACACAAACTATGTTGAATGAATCGACTATCGAGATCAATATTCATACTCAGACAACCCGCACATCCTAAAGATTGGTCAATCTTTTAGATGTCACCGAACATGAAGCCATCACCTTTTTTCTCAAAGATCATAACCATGCATTTGCTTGGTCTTATACTCGATAGACATGCCCGGTATTGACCCCACCATAGTGCTCCACAATATCATAACCATTCCCGATTCCAAACCCATCAAACAAAAGCCGAGGAAAATACACCCTCGCATTACCCTTCTTGTAAAAGAAGAGCTTCAACACCTTCTTTCCATTACCTTCATCTTACCCATCAATTATCCTCATTGGATTTCTAACATTTTCCTATCACTAAGGCAACAAGGGGACTCCAAATTTGCACATGACTTCCATGTCCTCAACCTAGCCTACTTGAAAGATGACTTTCCTTACCCGGTATTAACTAGTCAAGGTTGACTTTATCGCTATTCATGAGATGCTATCACTCATGGATGGATTCTTGGGTTATAACCAAATCTTACTTGCCCCGCAATATCAACACAAGACCTTTTTCATCAACCCTCGGGGACAATCGCTATCGAGTCATGCGAGTCATGCCTTCGGCCTTAAATGACATCATGCATCGTATGGTGCCATGATATCGCCCAAGGGCTATGACTTATATCTTTCATGACATCATGCATCGGGCTTTCTCATATATGAAGATACGTGGATGATCTCAAAATGCCTCCACCTACAAATCTAAATGTATGCCAAACCTTATCAAAATCAGCATACCAAATGACAATGGCTTATGCTTCATTCCACCTAAAATGATCAACCTTTTTACCTATACATCCTAGCTACACCGACACTCGAGCCATGCTCGCTCATCGCGATGAATAAAACAGGAGCAGTGGTTTATTACATAAGTCATTCATCCCAATACACCCATCCCAAAGCCTTAGTTTTCATCGCCAACCAAACTCCATCATTACCTACTTAACCACAAAACCTATGTTGTGACCAACATCGACACACTTCCTTATGCCAAACCTTATCAAAATCAGGATCAAACCCTCTAATTTTGACTTTCCTCGATTCTCGACTCGAATTCATTCATCAAGGGTCAAGCTATCGCCATGAGTCAATCTACCCTTTTTCCTTAGATGAACCCCCTTACCAAATGACACTCTTCTTTGATGGTTCCAAGTGTCAACATGGGGGTGGGGCTGGTATTATCCTCATTCTACTTGATGGTGAGCCCATGCCTTTGTCTTTCAAACTTGATTTTGAATGCACAAACAATATCACCAAATACGAAGCACTCGTATTAGGTCTCCAAGCTGCCTATGCCCTAGATGTCAAATCAATCAACATCTTTGGTGATTCTCAATTGGTCGTAAACCAAGTCAATGGTATATACCAATGTCGTAACAAGATACTTCAAAAGTATAAACATCATGTAGACATAATTTTGACCACCTTTGACCATTACACCCTTCAAACCATCCCACATTCAACCAACAAATTTGTAGATACCATGGCCTGCTTGGCTTCCCAAATACCCACTTCGCCCACCGATTCTAAAATCTTTGTCACCATATAACAACTCCAATCACCTTCTTATCTACCTCATGATGTTTACTCTATCGGAACCACTACCCTGGACCCGAGTGACCTTTGGTACAAACAATACTCTGACTATCTCTCTCTCTCCATCTTACCTCCTGATCTCACCCGTAATGCATAAACGCGCCTTCCTTAAAAAGGTCTCTCGTTACGTCATTTCATGGGGCCTCCTATATAAGTGCAACTTTGATGGTATTCTCTTACGATGCCTCAGGAGTTCTAAAATTCCTTATACCATTAAGGAAGTTCATGATGGCATATGTGGAGGTCACTTCAAAGGCCTTGCTATTGCTAAATGTATTCTTCACTCCGGCTATTACATCGCCAACCCTTAACCATGATTGTTGCAACTATATCAAGCGTTGTGTCAAATGCCAACAACATGCCAACCTTTATCACACACCCAAATACACCTTATAGGTCACCCGTGACCTTTGGCCATTCTCTCAATGGGGTTTAGATCTTGTCGAGAAATCAATCCCCATTCCTCCTAAGTGCCATCAATGGATCATCACTGCCATCAATACTATACAAAGTGGCCGGAAGCCATACCACTCATCTCTACGAAAGCCGAGAAAATATGTGAGTTCATCAATCATCACATCATTTGTCACCTTGGTGTTCCTCATCACCTCATCACTGACAATGGAAAACAATTCAAAAACAAAACCTTGCAAAAACTTTGCGACGCCTTCGATATTCAACTTAGTTTCTCATCACCTTATTACCCACAAACCAATGGCCAAGCCGAATCCACTAAAAAAAATTCTTATGAAATTGGTTAACGATACTAGGAAGGATTGGCATACACACATTCCTTTTGCCCTGTGGGCATACCGCACTAGTATTCATACTTCCATTGCCACCACACCATTTTCTTTGGTCTACGGTATCGAGATGGTTCTACCTCTCGAAGTCCATATTCCCTCACTTTGCATTTCTCTCCATGACATGCTCAATGATGATGACTTTCATCAGAACATTTAGCACATCTAGAGTTATTAGACGAATGTCGTCTTAATGCTCTTGACCACCTTCAACTTTACCAAAAATGTATCAAACATGCCTACGACAAGCGTGTCCATGAACGAAAATTCCAAGTTGGTGACCTTTTCTTGAAAGAAAATCAACACATAACCAAAGCGTAAAAGTAAACAGGAAAATTTTCTCCTAATTGGCTTGGACCATACATCATGACTCATACTTATGGATCAGGTGTTTATCGTTTATCTTCACTCGATGGTAAACCCAAATTTGAGCCCTTAACACCTTGCATCTTCGACCATTCTATTGTTGAATTTTAGTCCTACCTCACCTTTTTCTCTTTCCATGATCGTACCTTAAGTGCTATGCACTCCATACACCTTACTAACGATTAAACAAGAATCATGTGAGTACTCGTCACTTGTTATCTTCTCTTGAATATGTGTACCATGGTGCTACACATAGAATGATTCTCATGGATACTTTTTGTCTACCTTTAGATGAGATCCCATGGTTGTTTCACCTTGCCTTTTGAACAAGAATCCTATTCTCCACCTTGATCTTGTCCATGACTTCAAAGCCCTCCCATGGGATACAACTCCTTGAGTCAAACTTCTACTAAAAAGATGACTCCCTCAAAAGGACATCTTCCTCTCGACAATTGTTGTTGTAAGTAGACTTCTCCCTCGAAGGACAACTATGTAAAACTCTTCCAAAAAAATATGAAGTAAAAAAAAATGAGAGAAACCAAAACTTCCCGCATCAATCAGCTTCATAAATACCTCAAGGAGTTAAAGTTTATTCATCCCATATAGACTTCCCACATCGATCAGTCTATCTCAAATACAAGTCAAAACAAAAAACATTTTAGTCATGGACTTGCCCATTGTGACCTCGGATCTCTTGCCCAAAGAGCATGCTACCTCATACCATATAACAAATCAACCACCTTTCACCCTTCTCACCATTCCCACTCCCATTTCCTACTGCCTCAAGGGACCTCTTAGAAACCAAGACATTTGGTGATCATGTGACTACTTTTCACCATAGAACAATCAATCATGTAGTGTCTTTAGGGTCTTACGTTCATCACCTCCTCCAAGGTATGATCTCCTTGGTATGATCCTAACCAATTAGGTGGCTTTATTTCCCCCTCTTATCTTTTAACCATCTTTATTATGTTTTGATTACCTTACACAGGACTTGGTCCTCGACGCTTACTTTTGAGGTCCTCTTCTTCTTTCACCACAATCGACCTCACCTACATCACTTTACCTATAACCCACCCACACCTAACAAACCTAAAACCCACACCATGCCTAAAACCTACTAACTCATTTTCATACCTCATCATATTCTTCCCTAGCTTATGGGAGAACTACATTGGCCTGAGGTCCCTTTTCGTCAGACTATGTAGGCAGCACTCCGAGGGCATGGGGCCCTTGGAGGTTAGCTCGCCACTCTCTACCCTAAACAATTCATCTTTTATCTTCCTAACATTACATCATACCCCACTTAGTTTCCCTTTTATACCCAAAATTGGAAATTAAACCACATACATAACAAATTGCTTCATATTTTAATCCTCATTACAACATACATTTATTACACCTACCATTTCTCTATCATCATTATGCATAGATTATATCACATCTCACATATGACCCATATTATCATTCATTGCACAAAATAATAACTCACAACTTCACCTACTTTGAACTCAACCATGCCTATGACCTGACTCGATCCATGCCTACACAAACCTGACTCAACCATGCCTACACAAACTTGACTCAACCATGCCTACACAAACCTGACTCGATCCATGCCTACGCAAACCTGACTCAACCATGCCTAACCAACCCAACTCAACCATGCCTATGACTTAACTCAATCCATGCATATAACCTGACTCGATCCATGCCTAAACTAGACCTGACTCAATCCATGCCTAAACCAACCTGACTCCATCATGCCTAACTCACCTAATTTCCATCCATATCAAAACAACAAATCAAAAATCTCATCAATGCACCAATAAATCGAAAGTCTCATCAAAACATCAACAAATCAAGAATCTCATGTATCTCATCATATAAATAAATGTGTATCTCAATACAATATACATGGCTATCTCATCATGTCCATCATCTCAAAGTAATCAAGACACAGCCAATATGTAATATAAAATGTCATTGCATGCAGCCGGTCTCATATATACAATAAAATAATGAAACAATACAAAATCTCATCGGCACGCAGGCTGATATATGCTCAAAATCTACAAAACCTCTCTTTCATTTTCACTATCTTCAAGACATAGCAGCTGGTATATGATCAAAAATATAGCTATCTCTCGACACGCAAGCCAGTATATATCAAAAAATGACTATTATACATCAAATGTCAAAAGCCCCATATCAGGCATCTCGATGGATGTCCTCCATCTCTGTATCACCTGTACCCTCTACCTCCTCCACCCCTATCTGGCGACCTGCTAGCATCTCCCCAACCATCATAGGTGGTGGCTAGGTCCCTACCGCACCTCACCTAGAGTTGGACTTCGTGCGCCGGTGGCCTCTCCTTGATCTAGCCTAAGAGCTCATTGGCCCCCTGTGCTCTCTACATTGTGAGTGCAGGATCTAGTCCTCTCGGGCCGAGAGCCTACTATGCCTCGGTACTCTCCATAGGATAGAAAGTCTATCCCGCCACCATCAGCTGGTCCTAGTAGTATCTGGCCTCACCTAGGGCATCTCGTAACCTGGATATAGGCACGATCTGTGGTGGTCCCATAGGCCTCGGCCCTTGTACCTATCCTATGCGACCCTGTCCCACTCCTACTTGTGAACTGGGACCCGGTCCCGATGCCTATGGTGGTGCCTCCCCGCCTTTGTGCTCGTATCTCGGGCCTCGTAAGACCCCAATATGTGCCTCGGGTTATGACCAACCGGCCCTACAAACTCTGTCACTGTGCACTGTAAGGCCACCACCTAACCATCACCCTCCTCTCCATCTCCATCCCCTCCACCGGCCATCTGGGCTCAGAGATCGCCACTGTACATGTAGCTCTTCTGCTACCTCTACCTCTCGAGCTCTCCATCTATGTCTCAGTATTATACCCAATTGGGTAATCGTAGTAGTCACCGCCTCTATAGGGTGTCTCTCTGTACCATGATGGTGGCTAGATCTAGCTGCCCTGGTCTGGGTGGTATGGCTCACAGTGTGAGTCGGCCACCACTGCTATACTGCAGTGACCCCGACATCATCTATACGCCCGTCCCACCTGCCTGCTCCTCCTACCTGTGGGCACTATCGGCTGTGGTAGAGGTAAGGGCCTCTCCACATTGTCTCTCTCGGTACTATGGGAATGGTAGAGGTACGTCCCTATATAATAGCTCGAACTATCGCCGGACTCTGTCCCACCGGATCATCTCATGCTCCCTAGCACGACAACCCTGTATCCATCTCAAAATCTAGAGCTCAGCTAGCTCCTCATGCATATGCCTATATGAGGGGAATCCCACATACAGCCTCCATATAATGTCCACTCCAGAAAACTCCTCCAATAACCACTGAAAATAGGCCGCATCATGTGTGGGCTGTTAGATCTCCACTCCCAATAGCTAGCACCCACCGCCTATACCCCACCTGCCCAAATCTCGGTGGGAATGCATCTACTATGGCATCCCTACTGGCTGCACACAAACTATGTGCTCATAAGCCCAAAGAATGTAGTAAGAAGTTACATCATAGGCTCAACTCGCTAGCCACCCATTGGCCCATAACTCTCTATACAACTGCACCAAGAATGCTGGCACCCAGGAAAAGTGGGTCTCCTCTATCATCATGTCGTGGAGTACCCCCATCAATGATCAAGGAAAGCATCCACCCTTTGCATCTGGCAGTGCAAAGCAACACACTACCTCCATCAAAAGAACCACTAGCCTTGTCTCCTCTAGATGGGCTAGGTACATCTCTCCATAGTGAATGCTGGCACTATGGAATGTCAGCTCGGCCATCCCCTCGCCAAACACCATCAACATCAGCTCCTTTGAGGCCTCGGAGGAGATAGAGTAGACCTGCATACCCAATATGGGTAGCCATAGAATCCTGAACATGTCCTCCAGGGTGACAAGTGATCTCACCCGTTGGTAGGTGGAATGTGTTGGTCATGGAATCCCATCTATCGATGAGCATGACCATCAAACTAGGCTACCAAACTACATGTTGGTATCGTCGACTCCACTCAAGCCCACTACCTCAACGTGTTGCAACTCCTCAGGGGTCGCTACGCCGCACACGTCACCAAGCAGGGTGGAAACTTGTCTCGCATACGCAGCTGATCTCTCCCTACATCCAATACAAACAACACATTAATCTACATTTTCACACCCATACTTGCCCCTATCATTTCCCAATAACTTATTTTACCCCTACCCATCTTAATCACCTGACCTGTGGCATTTTTGGCCCCTTGTCCCCCAAAAAACCAACCGGTGTTGGTTCTCTCTAACTAACCCCGGTCACCCCTTTACCAAAGATCACCACTTGTTTAGTGACCGATACCGCTACACACTACCGACGCCACCCACAACTAATCAATGCCGATCATCAGCATTGCATGGTAAAAACCCGTGATCCCCAAAACCCCTTTCTCAAAAAAATTCCCCTTGCCCCTTTTAGCCACCTAAAATTACCTAAACTACCCTTGCACCTCAACCCATCCCCCCTCTCCCATTTATTACCCTCCCCATTCCTATTTTTACCCACTTTTCCCCCATTCCCAAATTTAATCTTTTCCCCACCCACAAAAATAAAAAAAAAAAAAACAACAACAATACAAAACCATTTACCAATCATCTAATCTATCTAACCAACTACAACTAGAGTTAGACGCTTACCTCATCGCGATGTCATCATCACAAAGGGCACATCCGGTTACTACATCGCCCACTCGATCCCTCTTTGCCTCTCGCCATTACCAAATCGCTACCCGTAACCAAATCAAATCACTCGCACTGATCCTGTGGACCCGCTTCTCACCAACCAATCACCTGTTGTTCACACCGCCAACTCAATGCTCCATTTCGTCCAAACACTTTTCTCTCTTTTCTCTCTCTTTTGTCATTTTCTCAATTCAATAAATGAAAAATGAATAACAAAAAAACACAAAAATTTTGTTTTTATAACAAACCCAACCTAATCGATGTTGGTTCACCTTCACCAAAGACGGCGGTCTCATGCCCTACCTTATCATGGTTGGTTTCCTATACTCGTTGTTGGTTACCCTTGACCGACATCACCACCCTATCTTGTACAAACCCAACATTCCCTATTACCCTACTTATTCCCTTTACCCCGACCATTTACCCTTTACCCTAACCATTTACCTCACCTACCCTTTACCCTGACTATTTACCTCACCCTCCTGACCTCACCATTTACTACCTACCTTTTTCCTCCTTTGGGGACTCCTTATTTTACCCATCCCTCAGCCTTACCCATGCCGTGACCTAGATATTTGGACCTGGACCATCGCTAGTGACCTTTGACCTCATGTGTTCGCTATACCTTACAACACTATTACCTATGTTGATTGACCTAATGACCTTACCTAGCCTATTTCTATGACCGTTTATCCTGACCCTACCTTTGGTGTACTGGAACATACCTAAACGTTCCTACACCTAACCTACGTTGTGCTTCCTAACCATATCCTACACCTTGGATACCGGAATCACTTCACCCTTGTTTGGATAAACCTATCAACCTTAGACGATGTAGAGTTTTCCTAATCTTCAGCCTAGTAGTGTGTTACAATTTATACATGTGTGTGCGTTTGATCGTTGTTACCTTTGATCCCGACCCATTACCTAGATTTTATGAGTAGACCTTTAACCCTTTTTCCCCCATTCACCACCTTCCCCTTTCTCACATTTCCCTTTTATCAAACCACTCACCGATTCTACCTTCGGCCTCGTCAGTTCTTGGTTTGAGGGGGATCACCTTCACCCACACATGGGGTAACCACATCTTGTTTTTTTAGCATCGCTTACCTATACAAGCTATGCAACAAAAAGGGGGAAAATGTAGACAATAAAATTAGGTCACGCTCCCCTTTGGTCCTCGACAAATAAACTCCCTTCATCACATTAAACTAGCCATGACCCCCTTTACCCCACTAATATTAATTTAATTAATCTAATTAAATTAATTCATTATCCTCATCATATTTTTATTTAAATATCTTAATTTAAATCATATCCACAAATACACCCCATCATCACACCTCATCAAGCCAACTCAACCTAAGACCTATTCTTAGTAAGTTGCCATAACTAACTAAGACTTACCCAAACCCTAAAAATCAATGCCTACATTCTCTCTAACCACATTCCTGCATGCTTACAAGAAGCTTCCAATCTAATCCATGGGTTAACGACACGAGATCCCAGAAAATCAAGAGGATCTCCCTAGTTTAGTAAACTGAGGAAATCTCACCTTGACCGACGTTGGTTACCCCTAACCATCACCGCTAAGCTTTAATCGCTGCCGGTCACCTTTTAACCCCCAAAACAACCTTATTTTTTAGGTTGGAAAACATTGGCACATTCTAGAGAGACATCACATCTTCTCGAGAATGAGTTTCAGTGAGAACATGCATGCAAGGAAGGAAATCAAGCATTTTCTCCTGCACAGCCATCTAGCACTCACCCCAGCAATGATTTGATCCAACCAAGCAAAAGGGAATGTACATGCAGCCCATGCAGAAGTTGTCCTATGATTGGTGATTATCTACAGCCTTCAATCTCTTACCAACACCTTCATCCCTCACTCACAAGTGTCCAGACTAGAATCCAAGTAAGTGGAACATTGTATTCCTCTTGGTTCATTTCATTTCATCATTACATTGTCACCCTTTTGTTATCTTGGCCACCCATAGACCTCCATTAGCACTCACCCTCCATATACCCATTAAAACCTCATCAAATCCCACCCAAACCACCTAACACCTCATTCTAACCAACCAAAGTCCTTTGTGCAATCACAAAGGAGACCCAAAACTCATTTTGTAGCATTCCCAGTTTTCCACAGTAATCGGCACCGGTTACACCCAACCGTCATCGGTCACCCTTAACTAGCATCGGTCTCTGTATGTGCTCATACAACCTAGAACAGGGACCTATCCACCTAATTCCACATCACCCTTGTTCACCTGTGATCTACTTGAGACCTCTATTAGAATTGCAGACCTAGAACTAGTTACTTGACCTTTGGATCTTATTTTAACCTAGCATGTTAGATTAGATATTTCTTATTGTGTTTCAAGTGAGATACCTAAATCATTTCAAATTACAATAGGATTTACTTTATTACTCGCATTAAATTGTTTTAAATAGTGGACTGACAACCATTTAGGAAGTATCACACTTCCTAGATCTAGCACACACTAGGTAGTTCACTACACATATTGTTTAACTCTTTTTGGTGGTCTTACTTTCCATTATAGGTAGTTCCTCCTAGCCAAAAAGAAGCTCTCATAATTAGTTGTGGATTCAGAAGTCATATGCGTGCAATAACCCATCAACCAAAAATTTCAATAGGTATTCCTCCTATACCCATTACCCTATTTGTTTCATCAATATTTCAAAGAAACATCTAAGAATCAGGTGAAATAGTCCTCTCTCTTGACAATGATAACATTCAGCTCCATATATTTCACCTATTTTTTGCTCCTTCTTGTCTTGACATTCCTCTTCCTTCTCTTCTTCACAATGTTCCTTTACTTTTCCATCATCCTTATTTTCAACCTTAGGACTAAAAAAACTAGCCCTATGTCCATAAACACCACATTTAAAACAAATACCATGAAATACACCATACCTATATGCACTTGGATTCTTGGTAGGTGATCTTCTAGGAGGTGGAAACCTTGATCTCTCTTCCTTTCTTGGCTACTTTCTTTCATTTGATCCTTGAATTAATTCTTCTTCATTATTCTTAGATGAATCCTCATTGAATCTTAGGCCTATCCTATCACCATTTTCCTTTTGTTTTCCCAACATCCTATTCATATTTCTAAGCTCTCATGAAAGGATAATAGCTTGCTTGTTATGGTGGATAGCTCTTTCTTCAATTCCTCTTTTTCAGTCTCATGTTTGAGACACTCTACTCTCTTTATCTTCAACTCAGATTAGTCCTCCTCAAGTTGAGTCCTTAAGAATTTAAATATTTCATCATCAGATCTATACATCTTGTAAATATGGTTACCATGCTTGCCTATCCATTTCCTTATCATTAAGGTATTAATCTAAATTATCTCCAAATATACCGGTGTCATCTTGTCACCAAAGATATCCCTCTACCTTGTTTGGCTAATTCCAAGGTCCTCTCTGATACCAATATTTTGAGGTGACAAGGAATGAGAGGGGGTGAATTAGTCCCCAATAAAATCCTTTTCACACTTATGCTTCAAACCCTAACCACACATGCTCATATACAACACATCAAATCATATAGTATTCTCAATGAAAGATGCACAATGAAAGAATCACAATGATAAAAATATAAATCCACTTATATTGATAATGAAATAAGATCCACACACTTATATAAATATTCAGATCATATCACAAGAGTAATGTCTTCAATAAAATGCAATAAAGATGTATTAAGATGAACAATATAGTCACATGAATATCCAAGAAGATATACTTCTTCCAAAAGTGATTACAACTCAATATCAGATCTGAAGACACCTTAGAAACCTGAAAATTACATCAACATGCTATGAAGATAGCATCCAAACACAAGCACCCAAATCTTCCCTCCTTCTCTAACTCACTTTCAAAGAAACAACACTAACTTTACACTTGCTCAAATTATCCTCATGAAAACTCAACCATCTTTTATCCTAGAATATAATTATATGTGTTTTTTTCTAGTCCCAAAGGGTTTTTATTTACATAAAAAGGGTTCTTCAAAATAATATAAAAGGGGTTTTCAAAAATCTAGAAACAATATGCCCATAACTTCACTTTTATAGCCTCTCCAAGGCTCAAATTAAAAATCAAACATTTTCCCTCCTTTTTCTTGACCCATGCATCATAGAAACATTATAAATTCAAATAATAACATCCAAAATTTACCCAAGTATGTCAACCTAGCTTAAACCATCATTTTATGTGCCAAATTGGCTCAAACCCCATGGGCACAAAGATAAAAATACCCTTACTTCAAACCCATCCTTATTCATGACCCAAAATCACCACACATGTTTAAATTAACATTTAAGCATCATAATCAGTCGTAATTAATATCAACCAATCAAATTATTTCATTTAATGGACCCAATGCTCTTAGTATTTCTCAAAAAAATTGTTTCATGAACCCTTCAACACCCTAGAAACTTCATAATGCCACAAAATCACTTCTACATAATCAAACCATGCCATGTGACCACTAAATGGAAATTTAATAACCTTTAGAACAATTGTAATCAATTTATAATTCATGAAACATCCTTCACTTCAAACCACATCAACATTTGCCTTCACCGATCAACCTACAAAAAAGGTTGTTTCCAAAGGTTAGCTCATAAAATAATTTATAAAAACATTAAAGACCTAAAAATGGATTCATTTGATTCCAAATTCATCCCTATTCACATTACATGTTATAGGAATCATCACCCAATCCATATCATGCTTCAAATAACATCAAACTTTCACCAAAACAAATGTTGTCTTGAACTGCCAAAAATATTCTTTCTCAAAGAATGACCAGTAAATCCTATCAAATTAACTCATCAAGATTAAATTAATATATCGCTGAAATATATCTGAATATAATTTCCAATAAAACTTTTATCATCTCAAAACTCTACATGTAGCTCAAATTGGACCATTTTATTGGACCCTGCTATTTGAGATCCCAACCGCCTTTTCACTAGTCAACCTGTTTGGACCTCAAAACACCATAAACTTGAATGTTCTTAATTTGAAACTCCCATTTACATAAATAAAAACCCCCATCATCATACACCATTAATTTTTCATCCTACTCCTTTGTACCATCTTTTCCTAAAACCTTCTTCTCCAATACATGTTATTTTGAGGTGGGACCCACATATAACCATGACCTCAACCATACATTTTTGAAAATATTGAGGAGTTCTATACATCATAAAATCATTACTTTTGATAATTAAATTAAAAATGGGTCGTATACTTTAGTTTCTATTAACTGTTCCTACCTAGGGTTTTAATTAGGGTTTTATAAAGACTTTACCTTCTTAACATTCATTCATAAAAACCTAATGATCAACTAACCTGATTATTTTTTGAATACCTATAAAATCACCTTATAATAATCCTTGAAATCCATGAGGTCACATACAAATCACACTATTGACAACGAGCATCAAAGGATCAACTTCAAGTGGAATTTGACTTGATTTTCACCCTGTCTCACAAAATCAATCATATCTAGTGAAATATACATCATGGGGACCTGAAATTTTTATGAAAACACAATGACTCATCCTTATAACATATTTAATCATAAAAATGTGAATTTCATAGATAAATCTCTCCAGTCACTAAGACTTACCTATATTTTCATTCTAGATCCTCACTTTGCATAAGCTAGGGTCACCTAAAATAATGCAAATAACTGAAAAATAAACCTCTCAGAAATGACCAAAACATACCTCATATACCATGATACACCTAAATTCAATATTCCATGAGATCATATGGCTCTAAACGAAATTGTCACACCTCCAAGCAAACATACCTTCTCCCACCGAGCACTGTGAATTGTAACAAGTGATCCACCTATACCAGTATCATGACACGGTTGTGAGTTCTTAAGCACCCTCAAGTCATGTTATAAATCATGTCAACATGCTTCCTAAGCATACAATAATCTCACACTGCTAAACTACATATCTTAGGCACATGTATGGGCTTGCAAGAGCAAGCACACCTCAATGAATCTCACTTTATCAACCGATATTCATATGTACTAGTATGTTAGCATCAAGAAAATAATCATGAAACCATAATAAAACACTCACTTCTTCATTATTATTATTTTTTATCAATGATAACACCTATTAGGACCATGCCAATACTTGATCCTTGTTTGATTCATTAAACACTATGGTTGTGTTCTAATTCTTGTTGTGCTTTATCATTAAATTACTTGCTATGTATATGTAATAATTTTATGATCATGGTAATGCCTTGAAAAATATGGTATTAAATTAGGGACCTATACCTTTACATGCTTCATGTGAGTGCTCGAGATCTGTCTAAGTGATGTGTCAACACATCCGGGGTTTGAGTAAGAAAAATACTACAAACACCAATCCCACAAGGAACATGAACCCCTATTTAGCAAGGCTACAACAATGTGTGGAGGATAAAACCCTTATGATGACCAAGCACTTACTCAACCACCTTAATATGAAGATCACTGATGCATTATTTCTTTTACAACTAATTGTGATCACAAGTTCAATTTTATGCACTCAAAAAATCTCTCAATCTTCTCTCTCTCTCTTCTTCTCTCTCAAATCTTCTCTTTCATTTACTAAATAGGTCTAATTACCTTGAAACCTATACCTCTATTCAATTATCAACTCATGATTCCTCTTACCATATCTGCACTTGACCCCTCTAACCTCTTCTTTCACCTTCTCTAGCTCACTCACATCCCCATCTACACCGCTAACTATAATGAGAAAATACAACATGCCTTATATACATGACATAACTCATAAACACATATAGTTCAGCCAAGACCATAAATTTTTGTCTTCAGAACATGAAAAAACTCTACTCCATCATATAAGGTCATCTCAAGATACCTTGAAGGTCGGAAACACTCAAACAATTCAAACTTGCACAAGGCATCTCAATTAGGCCAAAAATAGGTCTCCATCTCCAATTAATAGAATCTAAACTTCAATGACCATAGAAGATTCACAAAAGCTCCATAATATTATGATACATATCTTATATCTCCAAAACAATTTCTCCATGCATAAGAACCTCCACACAAACCATCATCATCATGAATCACACCAAGAAGAAAGCACCTCCATCTAGGTCTTCAAGCACCTAATTTTCCCTCTCGTAAAGTGAGTGACTTGGCATATAAAACCTCATCATCAAGGCTCATATATCATATGGATATAAATATCATTGAATCTAATAAATGATAAAACTCATAATAACCTTCAACTCATGCCACAAGACATTAAAATAGGCTCATACCTCAAACTGCTCAAATTGGCTAAACTGACTCAAGAAGAAGTCTTGAGGAATCAAGATCCAATCACCTTAAATGAAACTTCCAAGCTCTACCAATGGATGGAACACATCAGTAGAATACCTTCCAACATTCTCAAGCACTCATAACCCTGTGTAATATGGACAAAACCCCTAAGCACACATGTTTCAACACACCTTCTTGAGAATCCTAATAAGACTAATTAGGCCATTAGGGATTAAGACAAAAACCATAACTCTAGCTCATACCTAGGTATCTAACAAATCATATAAGATGTCAACAAGATATTTAATACCAAGAAACCCTACTATAATGTGAAAACTTCAAAACACACCTCAAACCACAAGACTATTTTTAGCCCTTCTAGGCCAAAAGTGATAGGCAAACTTTGGAGAGTTGTACCAATTTTATCCCATAAACCTATCTCGAAACTTTTCGTGGACATTTAATACACCTCCCAAAGTATATGGAACAATAGATTTTGCATGATGAAACTTCCATCTCAGATTTTTACCTTCAAATACCTAAAAAACTAGGGTTTTTATCCAACTTATTGAAACACCTGGAACATGAAGTCACCACCAACAAGATCTCTAAAGAGTCCTCTACATGTCCGAGTCATCAAGTTTTCCTTTTCACTTAATTTGAAGAACTATGGTTTAACAATGGTTTTATATCACCTCTTCTTCTTAATGATTATTCATAAAGTTTTGAAGTATAAATGAATTATTTATTCTTGTAAAATATTCTTGGTTCCATGAAAAAACATCCCATATTTACACTAAGGATGTCAAACCAATCAGAAACCACAATGAAGGATTAATCCAACACTAAGAGACATTTTCAAAAATGAAATAGAGAAACTATTGAGGGTAGGATTCATCTATCCAATATCTGATAGTCTGGGTATCACCGCTTGTTATAGTTCCCAAGAAAAATGGTAAATGGAGAATCTATATAGATTATAGGGAGCTTAATAAGGCCACCAAGAAAGATTACTTTCCCTGCCCTTTATCAATCAAGTTTTGGACAATTTGGTAGGTAATAAATACTTCTCCTTCTTGGATGGGTTTAGCAGATATAACCAAATTATTATAGCACCTGTTAATCAAGATAATACCATCTTCACTTGTCCCTAGGGTACATTTTCATACAGATTTATACCATTTGGAATTTGTAATGCACCTACCACCTTTCAGAGAGTAATTTTAGCTATTTTTAGACATCACCAATGACTGTGTTGAAGTTTATATGGATGATTTCATTATCCATGGGTCTACTTTTGAGGAATCTTTGAGCAATCTTGAAAAAGAGTTAACTAGATGTGAACAACAACTCTCCTTAAGTCATGAAAAATGCTTGATAATGGTTGATCAAGGAGTTGTCTTAGGTCATCATATCTCTTCTAAGGGTATCCAAGTTGATCCTAAAAGATAGAAGTCATTACTAAGTTTCCCACACCAACAAATCAAATAGACATCAAAAGTTTCCTTGGACATGCAGGTTATTATAGATGGTTCATAAAATATTTTAGTAAGATTGTTGCACCAATGTTCTCTCTGCTGAAAAATACTGTGTTTTTGAATGGACTCCTCAATGTCAACAAGATTTTGAAGTTATAAAGGATAAATTGACCACTTTGCCTCTAGTCTTGAGAGGACCCAATTGGGGTTATCCTTTTCATATTCACATTGATGCTTCCAACACAACAATGGGATATTTTCTTGGACAGAAATATGAAGAAAACCAAATGTATGCCATCTATTTTATCAACAAAAACTTGAACCCCACAAAGAGAAACTACACCACTACGGAAAAGGAATTTCTAGCTATTGTTTATTCTCTGAACAAATTTAGACACTACATTACTAGTTATATAATCTTTGTGTATACAGACCATTCAACCATAAGAAATTTAGTGAAAAAAATAGTAGTAGGGGAAGAATTATCAGGTTGTTACTTATTTTGTAAGAGTTTAACTTGACCATTATTGATAAGTCCTAGAAAGGCTAATGTTGTTGTTGACTTCCTTTCAAGATTGAATGTTTCAAGGAAGAGGAAGCAATTCAAGATCACTTCTCGATGAGCACTTGTTTGCAATATCAACACGCCCTCCATGGTTTTCTAATATTGCTAATTATCTAACTACAGGGAAGTTTCCAGCTTACTTTACTAGTAAAGAACACAAAATATTAATAAGAAATAGTGCTACATATAAGTGGTGCAATGGAATTTTGTTTAAATGTTTTCCTGACATGATTCTTCACATGTGTGTTCGAGAAGATGAAGTATATGACATATTGAGAGCATGCCATGATGAACCTGGAGGAGGACACTACTTAGTAAAGAGGAAAATTCATAAGGTCCTTAGAGTTGGGTACTACTGGCCCGCTTTCCAAAAAAAAATCAAGAAATATGTGTGGTAATTTGATGCATGTCAATGAATGGGGAAGCCTACTCTATCTTTTGAAATGACCCTTAATCCTCACTGGTCTTAGGTCCATTTGAGAAGTGGGGATTGATTTCGTTGGACCTATAGACCCTTCATCTTATGGAAAATAGTACCTACTGGTGTGCACCGATTATGTTACAAAATGGGCTGAGGTTCAAGCACTGACATCTGTCAATGAGGATGTTGTAGTTGACTTTCTGTACCAAAAGATTATGCTCAAGATTGGAGCTCCTAGAGCCATAGTATTTGATCAAGGACCTCAATTTGTGTCCAACATGATTGAGGCCTTTTTGAAGATTTACTAGATCAAGCATAGGAAATCATCACCATACCACCCCCAATCCAATGGGCAAGTGGAAGTCACAAATAGAGAACTGGAAAACATCTTAACTAAAGTTATCAATGTAGATAGAAATAATTAGGTGCCAAGACTACCTGAAGCAGTCTGGGAATACAATATAACTTGGAAAACCACCACTGGTTTCTCCCGTATGAACTAGTATATGGGAATAAACCATTTCTCCCATTTGAATTTGAGTGACAAACATGGAGGACAACACTAAATATAATAATTTATTTGTATGAAGATCAGCGAGGCAAAGTGATGCAACTGAATGAACTGGATGAAATGTAGATGGAAGCACAACAGCTGACTGAGATCCTTCAACATCAGAGGAAGGTCTGGCATGACTCTCATATCAAGACCAAGAGATTCAAAGAAGGATACTGGGCCTTGTTGTTTGACTCAAAATACCAACAATTCAAAGGGAAACTAAGAACAAGATGGCTAGGACCATACCAAATTGAGAATATATATGATAATGGATCTATGAGATTGTTGCCAATTGATGGTGATAGAATAAATTTGTTAGTGAATGGCCATAGATTGAGGTTGTATCAATAACCTCGGGATAAATAAACCTTCACTAAGGACATACAATTGTGCTAAGAATTTGATTCAATGGAAGATTTCAACTCTTCCAACCATGAGTAGTTTGTTAGGAATCTATAAATAAAGGAAGAAGACCATAGTTCTGATTATCATCCTCTTCCCCCTATATCTAAAAATATACAAAAATATGTTTTCTTTCATGCATGCAAATAAAGGTTAGAGATGTAATTTATCAACATGTGTATTAACCATGATTTCTTTTCCAATGTAGGAGGTGGAGCGCCAATGGTCAAAATTACGCTGAGCTGGTAAGGTGATGTGTACTTACTTTTTGCTATGGATATTAACTATGATTGAACTTCCCAATGCATTTATTAAAACCATAAAAAAATCCAACGAGTAATTAGAGAGATAAGGGGTAATGATGATGAGTAAAGGCATGTTGTCACTCTTTTTGAGGAATGACATATGACACGAGTGATAAGGATGGCAGTATAGGGGCCATGTAAAGGAATTAAAATCTTTCCACCTCAAACAATCCCATCCCTCATTTTTGCCGCCATTTTATGCCAACTTGATGCCATTATAAACTCATGAGTAGTTAAAATTTAAGCTACTAACATTGTATACAACTACTTTTTCCCCCTCACAAAAACATTTCCATTGTTCCAAATTACCCCTCACCGTGTCTATCATTTCTTTTACAAACTAGTCGGTGTTATGGGGAAGAAGAATAAGTCCGAGCCAGAGTCTATGGAGCCATTGCTATGGAATTTCATTATTTCTCAAGTCTTCCATGATGTAGGTTGGTTAGATTTTATTCAAAAATTTGAGGGGTTTGATGAGGATTTAATTGAATAATTTCTATCAAATTTTGAGGCAACTTGTTCTAGAATAGGAGGGAAAAGAATTGAAGTAGACAGCCACATTGTTAGCACAATCTTTGGTCTTCCATATTTTGGGCTTAAGGTTGTCACTAACTCCCCCTTAAATATTTGATAGCCCTTTTTCATGAGGAAGGGGAAACTCTTCCTAAGATAATCATTAATCCCTAAGGAATTCAGAAGGGTATTAAGAGGGAGAGCTTGTTAGGCCATTGGAGGGAGGTTACTTCCTGGGTGAACATGTATTTCATTTGTGATGGGAAATCATTGGTATTAGGGGTGATACACTAAAGATTCTCACCCATTTGAAGAAAGGCAAGAAAATCCTGAACTTAAGGTGAATCTTCCTGAATACCTCATGGATGTTGTCATAAAGGTTGGACAAAAGTATAAGAGTGGGGGTGGTGATGTCGTAAGTAATAACCTGGGTATTTTCTAGTTGATTTGCACACACCAGGCCTCTAGGAAACCCAAGAGAAAAATAAAGAAGGTTAATGCAGTGAGAGTTCCAATAAAGAGGGTTAGGCGGGCTCTACTCCAATTTATGTCAAACCAAGCCATAGCTCATAGCATAAGCTTCAATCTAGACCTCGGATGTGCCTATGTTTATAGAAGATCCTAAAAAGGAAACAAAATAGCCCTCTAAGCCTTGATATTTAAATAAAAATACTACCATGTCATCTCCCGATCAAACTTCGTTAAAAATAAGGTCCGATCCTGCAAAAGAAAGATGAAGTTTCTCAACCTACATTGTCTGATGAAGGTGCAGCCCATATTTTGGAAGAGTTTGTTGAACTGAGACTTCCTCTGCCCTAGGATAACATTCATGAGATTTTGAGTTTACTTCAACCATTCCTGAAGAACAGAGCCATGTTGTTGAGGCGTAAAAAAAACCTTTTGGAAGTTCCGAAAATAATCTTGAAGCTCCGAAAATTTAGACAGAAGCTATAGAAACTATTGCACAAGAGGTTGGTCGAGCAGAATCACAAGGAGATGAGTTTTAAGGTGACACCAAGATGAAATTTCCACTTTGAAATAAAAACTAAAAGGTATGAAAACAACTCATTTGTCTCTTCAAAATGAGTTTGAACAAAAGAGTGTAGAAAAAGATAAAGAAATAATTGCTTTGAGGATGGAAGTTGATAGTTTAAAGAGACAGAAAAATATTGGTTTGAAAGCATGGAATGATTTGTCCTCTCATTATGCCCAACTATCTCTTAGAAATAAAGAGTTGGTAGGAGAAAATAAGAAACTTAAAGAAGAGGCTGAGTCAAGTTCTAATGCAAATAACAAATTGGAAAAAATTGTTCAATCTATCTGTCCTCTGGCTTGCAGAAAACCATCTTTGGTTTATAGTTTGTTTCTTCAAGAAAATTCTATTTATGGAAGTTGTAGAGACTTAGATGTGGAGAGCCTCATGAGGCTCTTGATGGAAAAACATTTTTACAGATTTATCAAATTTGTACCCCAGAAGTTCAAAACTTGTTATGTGAATTTTACCTCCATAATATGCTGGTTTCAAATGTTCCTGATTTCTTTATAAATCTATCAGTGGGAGAGTTTTAATTGAAATCCTTTCAATCATTGGTAAGGAATCATAGTTTTTGGGAAGAATGAACTAAAATATTTACACAGTAAGCCAAAACTGTTGGTTTTTACATTCGACCTCAGCACCATAATGGTGTTGTAATGAAGAATAATTTTAGGTCTTTGTATTACCAGTTGGCATTAGTAGAAACACATCTGAGATATTGGCCATTGTATCCAATAATTTGAAACTTACTATTAACAAAACTTTGGCCAGACTATGACAGCCTGTGATAAGAGATGGGACACTCTAAATTTTCCATTAAAATGAAGAGAAGTTATCTCTCCTCATAATCTTAGTTGGAGTATGCGAAGAGGGGATGCACTTGTAGAGATTATTTGGCAATTGGTAGAGAAAGGGAACAATGAGTATAGTAATGAATGGGTTGGTATGCAAGTTAGGCCTCCTCTGGTCCTTAGCCCCATGACCACTTGGCAAAATAGTGTTCCCCAATCTCATGAAATTTTAAGTCATGGCCTGAAGTTATGTTGGAAACCCAGGGATGTAAAGGAACAAGGAAATAGTATACGGGTCAGTTTGAAGAATATGATATGGCATAACAACTTGGACAAAGATCAGGTTAGAGATAGTTTGCATGAGGACTTGCAAAAGGTAAAGTTGATGATTCCATAAATCAAATGATCATAGCATCCATATAACTATAATTTTTACTCCTAAAAACGTTAATCTATGCATGGGAATGTTCTAAATATCTATATCTAAATTATAAAGTGATGCACTTCCCCTTATTTTGTCTCATGCAAACTAATGACTAATGGAACTTTCACGAACTACTTTATAGAGTGATTTGATGACATATGCATACCGATGATGCACATTTTTGCCATTTTGAGCAGTTACATTCAAGAAGACTGAGTCCGCAACCACTAAACACTTTTGGAGGATTAACCCACAACCATATATAAATGAAGAACCCTATTTCTAGTAGTATTATAGGGTCTCAAGGAAATTTTATGAAGTGGTTATTATCTGAAATTTTTTCCTATATTTGTGGCATGTGTTGTAATCGACTGTGTCTATAAGACACCTCTTTTGAATTATTTCTTAGTTAGAAGTTTATATAGTATTGTGATAAAAGAAGTTATTTTTCAATTGAACTCTAGAGTATGTGATGAACTCACTTTAATTAATATAATACATGTTGTTTTGAGTATACGTTTTTGTTGAGATCCTCCATCCCGAAGTAGAGAAAGGGCCCACTTGACTAAGGAGATTGGAGGATTGGTATTTTATGCAAGATCTTTATATTTGCTTAATTTCAGTTTCAGTATCTTGGTTTGATAATTATCTGAATGCAATCTTGTATTTCTTTGTTTCAACATATTTCCTTTATTGTTATTTGATTTCAACAAGTATTTCATTACAAGTAAACATTTCCTTTAACAAGCATTTTATTCAAACTCTATTTCAGTAGTGTAGAAGCATTTGATAAACTTTGCTTTCCGTTTGATAGTTTAAAACTTTTAATATTTTACACATGTATTTTCTTTTAGTAGTTTACATGATAACAAGGAAACCAATACAAAACAAAACCCCAAAAAGAGAACCACCATAATACTGAGTTGCATATCCACTTCTCTGCATACATCCTTGAACACAACCTTGGTTTATAATGACATCAATATTTGAACAAGTTGATTAAATGATTGGAAGTTACAATGACCCATCAAGTAGAGAGCCTAAAAAATGATATCAAGAGGGGTTAGAAGCACAAAAGGAGGCCTATGATAGAGAATGAGCATTGGTGAAATAATTAATAGGCGCATGCCCCACCCTAGTAAGCTAAGCTCGAACCGACTATAATTATGAAATGGAATAACTCATGGATTTTGTCAAAATGTTGCTTTTAAACATCAAGAATGGTGTGGTGCCATTAGTAGAAGAATTGACCAAGGAGAAGGAAAATAATAAAGTGGTTATGGAGGCCAAGATAACTAAGCTTGAGATTATGTTCTAACATATCAAGGAGGCCACTAGCAAATCTGATTTGGATTTTGATCGGTATCGGAAGAGTGACCCTATCATCAATATGCTAGTGTCCAAGGAAGAATAAAAGATCAAGGAAATTTAAGCAAATACGCCAACCAACAAACTTGAGTGTACGAAGGTCATGGTAGAAGTATTAATACAAAAGGAACTAATAAAATCCATGAGGGGTATAGTGGAGTTCCAAATCAAGCAGATTCAACTCTTGGTTTTGAAACATATGGATATGTTGGAGGGGTGATCTGTAGAGTTGAGTTTAGTCATCAAGGAACTCCAATGAAAAGTGGATGAAGTGGTTCCTAACCAAATTTCAAGTATCATAGAAGTGGTGCCCATAATTTCCACAGAGGAACTCGCATAGTGGAAAATGTTAGAAGACACGTTGAGCATGAAGTTACCTTAGCTCCTCTAATAATTTGAATCTTGAGGCATCCTACACATAATCTTGGAAATCATTCTTTGGTTCATAATATTCTTAGCCCTATTATTTATTATTTTAACATTATTTGATTCATTCATTCATTGGAGAAATAAGTCAGGCAACACATTGTCGAGGATGGGCAATGAATTTAGTGTGTAATAATGTTGAGCAGAAAAATGGTTAAGTACTAGCCACATGCGAGCTTTGGGACCACGTAAAATGGGTGCACAAAGGGGTGTGTGCATATAGAAAGGACCAAAGGTGTGGAGGTTCGTGCATGCGAGATAGAGTCCGGAACTTAACCAATTTTACAAAGACATGACTAAAAATAGAAAATCAAAAGAAGGGTGGCATCCAAGCAAGGTCTATAAATAGAGAAAAATAGAATAGATTTGGATGCACATAAAGGAGGTTATATTTGAAAAATCACATGCAAAATAAATAATAAGATCATGCACAGGCCGAGCTAATAATAGGATTAAAGAAAGTCATGTATATTTAGGTTAATTTATTATTATAATAGAATGTAAAAACATGCAAGTTATTTTTGTACACATGCCTATTATTAGTAAGGTTCATGAAGTAGTGAATGGAAAGCCCCCACCCTTATATATAGGTATTACATTTATGTTAAAGGGTTGGTCTGTAAGTATGTGTGTGAGTTAGAACCTCTTGAGGGTTTTGGTGTGATGTAGTCATGAGTTTTGGATTTTTCATGAGAGTGAATAGGTCATGTGTACGAGTGAATTGATATTATTGTAATCAGTTATTTTTATGTAATATAATTATGATCATGATGGTGTTCAATAATATCAGTGTTGTTATTTTTGAATGACTTGTTTCCTTATTATATGTGTTTCCAAACTACCATGTTGTTATGATTATTATGCATGAATGAATGTCTTAGTTATTGTTATCCATATTTTTCCCCCGGTAAAATTGGTCAACCACGACCCCACAAAGAAGAAACTAGAGAAATCATGCTCAAATCCTATAATCAGGCAATAGAGGGACTCTACAATGGAGTGGCAAGGCTTGCGAAAGATCAAATAACCCGTGTAAGAAGAAATTCAAGAAACGGCTCTGTTGAATGAACCAATGCTTCAAATCTAGCAAATAGGTTGCAGGAGGGCTCTAAAATGGAATAGCAAGGGTCGGGAAGGAGAAAATAGTGTCAAAGAAGCCAGAGGCTCAAAGAAAATAAACAGTGAAAGTTCGAAGTCTTCAAGCTCTTAAACAGTTCAAAACGAGCCCAAAAACAACTAAGTATGGAGGAGACAATGGACGATGCCAAGTGTCCAAATGGCACACCTCCAAAGATTGAATCCAAAAGGGAAGATTCAAACAAGCACCAAACCCCCACGTGTCCCAGGCCCAAAGAAGGGCAGATTCAATAGATAAAAGCCAAAAAAGTAGACGGGGTGGGCCTAAAAATACTAAGTATAAAGGTGCTAGTGAAAGCTACCACGCATCATCTCAAAGACATCTCCAAAGGTAAATCCAAAAGCAGAGGCCCAAATGAGTGTGGGCTCACCACGTAGTCCAAGTTGAAAAATGGGACAGAGCGGGCCCAAAATCAACTAAGTATGGAGAACGAGCACTAGCTCACCATGTGTTCAGGGCTCGAAAAGGTAAAGAGAGGTCGTTAAAAGTCCAAGAACCTGCGGAGGATTCCATGTGTCAACTCGATGCTCCTTCAAAGGCAAAATCCTGAGTGGGTTTCTAAATGAGTGCGGAGCCTCCATGTGTCTGGTTTCATAAAGGGATAGGGTCAGGGTTGAATAGTCAAAGCATTGAGATAGGCTAGTGGAGGGTGCCAAGTGTCAAGCACGGCGCTAATTCAAGATTAAAATTGGGGGAAGGTTTCCAAACAAGTGTCGGCCTCCGCGTGTCCCCGGTTAGATATATGACCCCGCCAAGCAAAATACTTAGCCAAAAACATAAAGAAACTGAGCAATCCATGAAAGAAGCCACATGTCAGCCCAACACAACTCCAAAATAAAAATACAAAGGCTACCCTCATACATGCACCAACCCTCCACGTGTCCGGTTTCAAAAATGGGTCCGTTTTGGTAGTTGGTTCCCGCCAATTTATATGGACCTGATTCAAATTTCAAATGGGCATATCTTTTGACTCAGTGCTCGAAATTTTACAAATGCACCGTTGGAAATATCTCACCTTTGTCTACACCATGGAGATCTAAAAAAATTAATTTTGGAAAGGTTAGGTGGGGAAACATGAATAAATGTCTTCATGCCATTAATACAGGATCTATTTTCCCTCAACAACCGTGATCATATTTCATTTGAACCATCGTTCATCCTCCTTCAAGGTGTCGAACAAGTAATTGATGTAGACATGACAGATTTGGGGCAGATTTGCAGGAGGCATTGATGATGGTGGTTAAGCTTCAAACTAGTTTTCCTACTTCTCTCCTTCTTCCCTTTATGCTTTGAATCTATAAAAGAAGGGTCGGGGCTCATTGTAAGAGGTTAGACATTTCTGTTTTGCACCCTCCCTTCTTCTTTTGTTCACGAAGGATTTGTGGAGCTTTTCTAACCTCTTCTTCGGGTTGTAATGCAAGTTTTTCTTCTTGGCTACTACAATATATTGTATCGATTCCTAAGCAATAATATATATGTCTATGGATGTTTCTCGACCCTCTCATGTATTCATTATTATCTCTTTGATCTCTTATTGTGATTTGGTCATCTGTGCATAGTGTTTGTATTGCATTTCGTGGTCTATGTTAAACTACAAAATGAGCATCTAACATTCCTTTGGTGTATCACCTCGTTAGCTTAGGTTTATTTTCTTGCATCTCTCTAACCCTGTCTCCTTGGTAGATAGAATAGACTTAGAATAGATCCTCTGCAATTTGTTTGTGTACACCTAAATAGAGGGATAGGAACCAACCTCAATCCGGAGAGCTCTCTCAACTTGCAAGGTCCCACACCTTGAGAGATGCTCCATGTTGTGCAATCACACTGAGAGTCTCAACCCACTGGTTGCAAACATTTAGGGGTGTTGTGATTCTGCACTAACAATTTTGGCACACTCGATGGGATAGGTCTAAAGCACCTTACCACTTCATCTTAGTAGGTTGGTGTGTTCCTATTGAGATTCAGCCTTTTGAGGCACATGCAAGCACATATGGTGACTCCATCTGGTCAACAACCCTATCTCTAAAGTTGCAGACCTTTTCCATCCATTTCCACCCATTTTCTTCTTCCATCTCTTTCATTTTCTCCCATTCCATGAAGTTGTGCAATCATGACTTCATTTCCTTCTTGAACTCACACTTATAATAGCAATGCAGTTCACCTCAATATATTTCCCAACTCCTCCAAATCAGCATCATAATCAGATTCAGACCATTATGCTTACCCATATGAGCAGGGTCAAAGTCAGTTTGGCCATAGAGCTTATCAAGAACAAGGGGGCACATATAATGGTGACAGTTATGTAGAGAATGTTGGTTTGCTAGAGAAGATCCAAAAATGGAGTCTAGCATGGTTCAATCAAGGGCCATAGCAAAAATGAAGGCATTCAAGATTGGTTACAAGGCACCTTATCCATGGGAAGGCCCTTTTCCAAGACATTACATCCCTCAAGAGAAGATTGACTTCATGGTTAAAATGATGCCTTATTTTACACAATGGATTGAAGATATTGAGGCTTATGAGCTAGACACAAGAAAACCTTGTCAATGGGTAAGTCAATCACCAGCTCCATGTCCTTCATTTTCTCTTTCTCAATCTTTATCATTTCAGCATGATCAAGAGTCAAGCCCCTCACTTATTGCCTCAAGTGTTGATTTCATTTCTCCATCTCCTAGTCTTCCACCCCATTTCAATTCTTCTCCCCTTTTCCTTCCCAAGTAGTCATTCCCTCTAAAGAAACAAGAAGTTTCACTTCCCTCTCCACCACAAACAACAACAAAATTGGTTGAATCCCAACCTACCACTCCTCTTGCTTTCCCAAGTCCATGTTAGGAAGATACTCAAGAATCTAATCAAGGAAAACAGCAAGAAGTGGAGCCCAATAGAGAAGAAATGACATAATCTAAAGAGTTAGGCTACCAAATTTGGGTTTACGAAAATCCCCTTGATGGTCAAGCCAATAGAGGAGGTCATAGTTGAAGAACCAGTGGTGGATGAGGCTACGTTTGTAGCAGAGAAGGAACAAAAACAAAAAGAAGAAGATCAACAGCTTGTTTTCTTTGAATACAATGTCCCTAATGGCACTTCGTCTGAAGAGGATGCTAATCTGCTCCAATTTGCACAACCAGATGAGGAGAAACAACAATCAGCTCCAAGTCCCATTGAAGAGGAGAAGATGGGAGAAATCAAATCAGTGTTGAAGCCACTCAATGAAGAAAGCATCATTGAAGATCCTTTGCTTTCATTTCAAGGGCCTGATTTGATTGATAATTCCATGATGGAGGAGGACCATATAGTTTCAAAGGCTCCAAGCATAGAGCAGGCTACAAAAGAACCTTTAATTCTTCCTCCCACTTCATCCCCTTCAAGATATAATGTTGAAGAAGAGTTTTAACTTTCAAACTTCATGTTTGAGGAAGAGGGGAACCATGGTGAGAAAGTTTCAGATTAGGAGGACACCATGGAGGAGGTAGAGCACCTATAGCAGAACAACAAGGAGGCAGACTATCTTTCAGACTTGGAAGATTACTTTGGTGAAGAGGAGCCTAAGGAGATCACATCATTTTCTCCTCTTCCATCCATCTTCTAAGAATATAATCCTACTAACATGAAGGAGGAAATTCAAGGATAGCAGCCTGCACTTCTTAACAGCTCTCTGAGACCAAGGTTGGAAGATATGAGTCTTCCATGTTCTTCACAAGAGAAGGAAGAAGAACAATCAGCTCCAAGTCCAATTAAAGAGGAGCATATGGAGGTGACCAAGAAAAATTCAGAGGCACTGAATCATGAGCCAGTTGCATAAGAAAGTACAGACCCCTCTCCCTTTCAACCTCTCTAAAAGTCTAATTTTTGGAAGAGCCTGAACTCACTAGCTTCATGTTTGAAGATGAGGCTTCATATGGTGAAAATAATAAAGATTTTAAGATCACCATGCAAAAGGGAGAGACCTTGTTACAGCAAGATAGTAAAGATTTTGATTTCCTATCAGACTTAAAAGAATGTTTTGATAAGAAGGATCCATTTGAAATTGCAATATTTTCTCCCCATCATTCATTCTTCAATCACAAGAACTTGCTGCCATGGAAGAGAACATGCAAACACAACCTGCAGTTTGCAACATGCCTCTTGAATCAAAGTTAGAAGATTTTGGTCTTCCAAAAGTCACACCTGTTGAAGAGGAAAGGCAAGAGTATGAGGCTATTATCCCTCTCACACCATCCATTCAAGAAGGTCCATAAAAAGACTCCATTTTTAGAGTTAAATTTCATAGCAAAGGGCACATTCAAGGGATCATACTTGTGCCCAATCAGGTACTTGGCTTCATTAGAGCTAGGAGAAAATCCAAAACCATTCATGTCTACTTGGGGCATGAGAACGAGTATCAAAGCAACAAGGATACCATCAACACCTCTAGGAGTCTAATGTAAATCTACTTGAAGAGGTATTTTCCATTAATGTTGATACCTTGATGATATGGGTGGAGGATCGGCTTAAAGTCATTTTTTCACTCATACAGGCAGCCATATTTAGTGTCAAATCATTTGCATGGCTGCCCCTCTTGAGAAAGGGAAGCTACTTCTCCCTATCAATTGCAGGCTTTGTTTAAGCTTTTCTTTCTCTCTTATTAGTGTAGGGGTAGGAGAAGATTTTGTTTTCAGCAGAAGCACTTGTGCACACTCTGCATGTCTCATTTGAGGCATGTATGATTTTGTCTTTGTACATAAGTTTTGCTCGTATTGTTCCAGAGCAACTGAGGACAAGCCCTTCACCATTCATGACAATGTAATAGTTGTAAATTTCAAAATAAAACAAATGCAGAGCAACTAAAGAATGTTTTCAAGATCCATTCAGGGACAGATGAAATCCCCAGGTCAAAACAATTTTCTACACTCAGAAGCCTTGTTTCAATAGTTCTTATGAAAATTGAGAGTGCAGATGCACGCAGGCGCTCGAGTTAGGAAAAAAATGAAAAGTGAGCAATCGGAGAGTCCATTTTGAAAGAAGGTTCAGTATCAGAATATTATTCTTGACTCCATACCCAATGGATGCTTCAAGGCTACTGATCTTTTCATCTAGCAAGCAGATGCCCCTGCAAGTCACCAAATTGTTGTCCATATTTTCCCCTAGGTAAAATTAGTCAACCACGACCCCACATAGAAGAAACCAAATAAATCATGCTCAAATCCTATAATCAGGCAACAAAGGGACTCTATAATGGAGTGGTAGGGCCTATGAAAGATCAAACGACCCCGTGCAAGAAGAAATTCAAGAAACAACTCCGTCAAACGAACCCATGCTTCAAATCTAGCAAACAGGTTACAAGCGGGCTCTAAAATGGAATAGCATGGTTAGGGAAGGAAAAAATAGTGTCAAATAATCTAGAGGCTCAAAGAAAATAAATGGAGAAAGTTTGAAGTCTTTGGGCTCTGAAATAGTTCAAAACGAGTCCAAAAACAACTAAGTATGGAGGAGACAACAAACACTACCAAGTGTCCAAACGGTGCACCTCCAAAGATTGAATCCAAAAGGGGAGACTTGAACAAACGCTGACCCCATGTGTCCCAGGCCCAAAGAAGGGTAGATTCAATAGCTAAAAGCCAAAAAGCGGACTTGGTGGGCCTAAAAAAGACCAAGTATAAAGGTACTAGCGGAAGCTGCCACGCATAAAGCTCAGTGCATCTCCAAAGGTAAATCAAAAATCAAAGGCCCAAATGAGCACGGGCTTGCCATGTGGTCTAAGTTGAAAAACGGGACAGAGCGGGCCCAAAATTGACTAAGTATGTAAAATTATTACTAACTCACCATGTGTTTAGGGCCCGAAAAGGTAAGAGATGCTATTGAAAAGTCCAAGAACCTGAAGAGAATTACATGTGTCAACTTGAAGCTCCTTCAAAGGAAAAATCTTGAGCGGGTTTCTAAATGAGCGCAGAGCCTCCACGCATCTGGTTTTATAAAGGGACAGATTTGGGGATGAATAGAAAAGGCATTGAGATAGTCCAGCGGAGGGTGCCAAGTGGCAGCACGGTGCTAATTCAAGAGTAAATTTGGGGGAAGGTTTCCAAACAAGTGTCGTGCCTCCGCGTGTCCCCAGTCAGATATATGACCCCACCGAGCAAAAGACTTAGCCAAAAACATGAAGAAACTGAGCAAGCTGCGGAAGAAGCCACATGTCAGCCCGTTGTAACTCTAAAAGTAAAATACAAAGGCTTCCCTGAGACATGCGCCAACACTCCATGTGTTTGGTTTCAAAAAGGGGCCTGTTTTGGTAGCTAGTTCCCACCATTTTGTATGGACTCGATTCAAATTTCAAATGGGCATATCTTTTGACTCAATGCTCAAAATCGACAAATCTAGCACCGTTGGAAATATCTCGGCCTCATCTACACCATGGAGATCTGAAACTTTAATTTTTGAGAGGTTAGGTGGGGAAAAATGAAGAAACATCTTCATGCCATTAATACAGATCTATTTTCCCCCAACAACCAGATCGATTTGATCTGATCTATCATTCCTCCTCCTTCAAGGTACCAAACAAGTAATTGATGTAGACATGATAGATTTGGGGTGGATTTGCAGGAGGCATTGATGATGGTGGTTGAGCTTTGAACTAGTTTTCCTACTTCTCTCTCCTTCTTCCCTTTGTGTTGAATCTATAAAAGAAGGGTCGGGCTCATTGTAAAAGGTTGGATGTTTCTGTTTTGTGCCCTCCCTTCTTCTTTTGTTCACATAAGGATTTATGGAACTTTTCTAACCTCTCCTTCGGGTTGTAATGTAAGTTTTTCTTCTTGCTATTGCCTTATACTGTATTCATTCCTGAGAAATAATATATATGTATGTGGATGTTTCTCGACCCTCTCATGTATTTGTTATTTTTTCTCTGATCTCTTATTGTGATTTGGTCATCTATGCATAGTGTTTGTATTACATTTCGTGGTTTGTGTTAAATCGTAGAACGAGCATCTAACATTCCTTTGGTCTATCACCTCGTTATCTTAGGTTTATTTTCTTACATCTCTCTAACCTTGTCTTCTTGGTAGATAGAATAGACTTAGAATAGATCCTCTATAATTTTTTTTGTGTACATCTGAATAGAGGGATAGGAACCGGCCTCAATCCGGAGAGCTCTCTCAACTCACAAGGTCCCACACCTTGAGAGATGCTCCATGTTGTGTAATTACACCGAGAGTTTCCACCCACTAGTTGTAGACATTCGGGGTGTTGTTATTCTACACTAACAGCTTTTTTCAAGATCAAGATATTATTCTTGACTCCATACCCAATGGATGCTTCAAGGCTACGAGTCTCTTCATCTAGCAGGTAGATGTCCCTATGAGTCACCAAAATGTTATCCATATTTTTCCCCGTAAAATTGGTCAACCATGACCCCACACAAAAGAAACCAAAGAAATCACACTCAAATCCTACAATCAGAAACAGAGGGACTCTACAATGGAGTAGCGAAGTGTTCGTGAAAGATAAAACGACCCCGTGTAAGAAGAAATTAAAGAAATGGCTTTGTCGAATGAACCCATGCTTTAAATCCAACAAACAAGTTGCGGGAGGGCTCTAAAATGGAATAGCAGGGTCGGGGAAGGATAAAATAGTGTCAAAGAAGCCAGAGGCTCAAAGAAAAGAAATGGCGAAAGTTTGAATTCTTCGGGTTCTAAAATAGTTCATAACAATCCCAAAAACAACTAAGTATGGAGGAGACAGTGGACATTGCCAAGTGTCCAAATGGCGCACCTCCAAATATTGAATCCAAAAGGGGAGACTCGAACAAGTGTCAGGCCCCCACATGTCCTAGGCCCAAAGAAGGGCAGAGTCAACAGCTAAAAGCCAAAAAGTGGATGGGGCGGGCCTAAAAAGACTAAGTATAAAGGTGCTAGCAGAAGCTGCCATGCGTCAGCTCGGCGCATCTCCAAAGGTAAATCCAAAAGTGGAGGCCCAAATGAGCGCGGGCTCACCACGTAGTCCAAGTTGAAAAATGGGATAGAGTGGGCCCAAAATCAACTAAGTATAGAGAACAAGTGCTAGCTCGCCACATGTTCAGGGCCCGAAAAGGTAAGAGAGGCCATTAAAAAGTCCAAGAGCCTATGGAGGATTCCACGTGTCAACCCGATGCTCCTTCAAAGGTAAAATCCTGAGTGGGTTTCTAAATGAGTACAGAGCCTCCACACGTCTAGTTTCATAAAGGGACAGGGTTGGGGTTGAATATTCAAAGCATTGAGACAAGCCAGTGGAGGGTGCTAAGTGTCAACATGGTGCTAATTCAAGAGTAAAATTGGGGAAGGTTTCCAAACAAGCGCCGTGCCTTTGCATGTCCTTGATCGACATATATGACCCTATCGAGCAAAATACTTAGCCAAAAACATGAAAAGACTAAGAAAGCCATGGAAGAAGCCATGTGTCAGCTCGGCACAACTCCAAAAGAAAAATACAAAGTCTGCCCTCAAACATGTGCCAACCCTCCATGTTTCCGGTTTCAAAAAGTGGCCAGTTTTGGTAGCTGGTACCCAACATTTTGTACGGACCCGATCCAAATTTCAAATGGGCATATCTTTAGACTCAGTGCTCAAAAATGAAAAATATGGAACCATTGGAAAGATCTCGACCTCATCTACACCATGGAGATCTGAAACTTTAATTTTAAAGAGGTTAGGTGGGGAAAATGAAGAAATATTCAGGCCATTAATATAGGATCTATTTGCCCCAATAACTAGATTAGATTTGATATGATCCGTCGTTCCTCCTCCTTTGAGGCACCGAACAAGTAATTGATGTAGACACGATAGATTTGGGGTGGATTTACAGGAGGCATTGATGATGGTGGTTGAGCTTTGAACTAGTTTTCCCGCTTCTCTCTCCTTCTTCCCTTTGTGTTGAATCTATAAAAGAAGGGTCAGGGCTCATTGTAAAAGGTTGGACATTTCCATTTTGCATCCTCCCTTCTTTTTTTGTTCACGAAGGATTTGTGGAGCTTTTCTAACCTCTCCTTTGGGTTGTAATGTAAGTTTTTCTTCTTGGCTACTACAATATACTGTATCAACTCCTGAGCAATAATATATATGTTTGTGGATGTTTCTCAACCCTCTCATGTATTTTTTATTGTCTCTCTGATCTCTTATTGTGATTTGGTCATCTGTGCATAGTGTTTGTATTGCATTTCGTGGTCTGTGTTAAACTGTAAAATGAGCATCTAACATTCCTTTGGTGTATCACCTTGTTAGCTTAGGTTTATTTTCTTGCATCTCTCTAACCCTGTCTCCTTGGTAGATATAATAGAATTAGAATAGATCCTCTATAATTTTTTTGTGTACACCAAATGTAAGATAGGAACTGGCCTCATCCAAAGATCTCTCTCAACTCGCAAGGTCCCACACCTTGAGAGATGCTCTATGTTGTGTAATCACACTGAGAGTCTCAACCCACTTGATTTTGGACATTCAGGGTGTTTTGATTCTACTCTAGTAGTTATAATTATGGTAAACAATCCATCTAACATTATGATAGGCATAAGAAAGGAGGTACCTAGTGAGTGTATGTGCTTCGAGTGAGTATCTAGACATTTCTAGATGAAGTTCTAGCATGCATATCTTAGATTGGTAAACAAAGACTACAAATACATAGAATTGGGCATTTTTAGATCCATTTTTGGATCAATGTCCGCCTTAGTGCACTTGTGGAGTGTGGTAGCCTTTTAAGGAGGGTTTTCACCTTATACTTTGTATTTTGCATTCTCACTTGCAAAAGTGTACCCTCATGTAATTGGCTCATTCAATCTCAGTAAAAAAAACATGAAAGAAAGGAAAAAAATAAGTGATTCTTTTAAGTGGCTCCCACATTCTACCCCATGGCACACATTGGGAGGATCCTTGCACCTTGGCACACATTGGAGGTGAAATTTCACCCCATAAGTGTGTCTCATGTTGGTGGAGGCACTTTTCGGCCTTGTATTTACAAAATAGGTGGAAAATCCCCTTTGTATATGTAAAATAGTTGGAAAATCCACTTTGCATTTACAAAGTGCATCCTCCACCAAGGTGCAAATGGAGCTAAAAACTCCACTTTCCCTCCTTTTCTAAAAAACAACTTGAAAAAATTTAATACCTCCATTAAACCAATTTTTCAAGTTGGTTATTGTTATAAAATAAAAGTAACACCCCGAGATTTTTCTATGGCAGATTTCTACTTTTTACTAACATGGGTTCATCTCTCGAGTTGTGAGACTTACTACTTAAGATGGACCTCTAGAGAAGGCCGACTTCCTCTACCAAAATCTAATGCTACAAATGCTCCTAGAATGGAAAATGCAGCTAACTAATTCTAAACTAACCATTCCAAGGGACCATGGAGGGAGAGAGAGAGAGAGAGAGAGAGAGAGAGGGTTAGAAAGATGCATGGAAGGGAAATCCTACACTAATAGAGGTAATAACACCATAAAAGGGGTGGAAATATCCTATGGAGGGAGAAAGAAGAAGGAAATTAGAGTTGAGAGAGGCCAAAATAGCTATGACACGCACCCGCATCTACATTCACCCTCTAATATCCATAAGACACAACAACTTAAACCTATAAATGAGAAATACATGCACGAGAAAGACACCGGAAATGATGGAAAGGTAAGGAGATATAATAAAACATGAGAAAAGTTTGAAAGAACACCAAAAAACACATCTTTTATTTCTCTTATAATATGCACATTCCATTACATTAATGAAATATAAGCCCAAATACATTTGTTAGGCCCATATGAAGGTTTGCATCTCATTTGTGTTGAGAAACAAAAATGGTAGAGTTTCACCACATCCCGAAATATTCCCCCTTTTCTCAAATGATAATTGTACAATATTTAGAGGAAGTGAGAAAGAGAGAGATTAAATATGAAATTAAAGAGCCCAACCACTTCTTTAACCACCCATGACCAACCAACATTGAAGTTTGTAGACCCAACATGGGCATCATATATTTTTTCGAGATCTTGTACTTGAAAAACGACTTCAAGCTCTTTTTTGCAAATGCTCATCAATAAATCACTTTAATGTGGAAAATAAATGCATTAATCATGTAGTAATCTTCAAGACCTTTTCGATGATATAAAGTTTTCCTTATTTTGTTACCCGGATCAAAAGTTATGAGCGTCTGAAGATTGCACATTAAAAACGTGATTGTGCAAAAAGTTCCCCAGGTCCGAAATTTGCACTTTGTAAAAACGTTCCTTGGCCTGAAATGTGCACTTTGCAAAAAAGTTCCCTGGCCCGAAATTTGCACTTTAATAGCCCATTTTTCACATTTTTTCAATTTTCTCCATTTTTTCACTAACTCCTTAGATTTTTCTTGGGTTAGGGAGTTAGGAAAAATGGAATGAAGTGCCCCAAAGCCAATTTTCCCACTTTTATCCATTTTGAACCCAAAATTGGCTAAGTTTTGATCTTTTTAAATCCTAGAAGAAGGAAAGTTGCACTAAATGATCCAAAATGCCACCAAAATCAACTACGAGTGCTCCAAAAACATGAAAATTACCTGATAACTCCATATTCACCATCAAGCTTTGTCAACCTACCCAATTCCATTTCTCCCAAGTTATCCATTTTACCAAGGGTAAAAATGGATAACAATTTGGTTACTCAAGGGGACATATACTTGTTAGATGAGTTGATCAATGGCCTTGAAGCATCCATTGGGCATGGAGTCATCCTGATATTATGCAATCTGATCTTAAACTATGAAATCCTACCCCTGAGCCACTTGAAGCATTGTTTAAAGTTGGAACTACTTTGTTCCTTGAATTTTCCATTCTTTCGTAAGAAGTTCTTGAACTTTTGATCGAGTGGAAAATTGTTTTGAATATGAAATATCTTTTCTCTTTCCTCTAAAAATATTATTTGTTAAGACAAGGATGAATGGATGTAACTAAAACTATCCCAAAATCTGATTTCTTTACCAAGATTTGAGGAAAACTAAACTGAATCATGGGAAAGGATGGATTACTGCAGAGTTTAGAAACATATGTTATTTTGGAATGCACTTAATACTACTGTTAAAAATTATTTCCCCCATGAACACTGCCACTTCTAATGAATTGTGCAAGAGAAACAAAACACAACAACACACTATATACAAGGAGGAAGATTATACATGCCCCAAGTGGAGACATGCAAAGTGTACATACACATTTTTCTAATAAAATAAAACATACCTACTCTACTCAAACCCGAGGCAAGGAAAACTCAAACAAATCCTGCAATGGACAAGGAGAAGCAACTTCCCTTCCTCATAAACTGGGACCATGTGAATGATTTTCCAATGGACATGGTCATGCATGAGAGTGAAAAACTGTAATAAGGCCAATATTCCACCTAACTCATCAAGGTATCAACTGGAAACAAGACAAATACCTCTTTTAGTTTCTCTGCATTTGGATTAAAGAGGCATTGCATCTGATCCTTGGAACCTTGATACTCATCCTCATGCTCTAAAGTAAGTATGACTGGTCTCAACTCTAAATTTTTCTCTAATAAAGCTAGGTACTTGATGGGGAAAGGTCCGGTCCGTGAAGTTTTCCCATTGCCTTAAATTCCAACTTCAATGATGAAGTCAACTTGCACACTTTCCTTGAAAGGGTGACTATTTGGGAGTTGATCTGGTCTTTGTTTTGCTTCAACAAATAGTTCTTCCTCTACCTTGATAACTACTTCGAAAGCATGGCATCCTTGTTTTCTTCTTCCTCCTTGTCCAAAATGAAATTTAAGATCAAACTCCTCCAATTTTAATTCAAGAGGACTGTTGTGAGTAGTAGGGTTGTTCTTGAAAGATCTTTTCCATGGAAAAAGGCTCTTTGTGTTGAAGGATAGATGATGGGGCAGAAAAAGTAATTAGTTCAATGGGCTCTTCTCCATCAATGCATTCCTCCAAGTCTAATAAGAAATTATCCTCTTCACCGTCTCTGATTGTGCCAAGGAATCTTCTTCCTTCATGATGTCCTCTAAATTTACAATTTGTTCACCATGGCCCTTTACATCCTCAAACACAAAGCATGAGAGTTCAAACTAATCCCAAAAATCAGGATTTTGGAAGGGTGAAGTAGAAGAAGGGTCTAAAATATCTTGTCTGGCATGCTCCTTAATACATTTGATTCTATGTTTTTCCTCCGTGTGCTCCTCTTCAATTGAATTTGGATATTATTCTTCATCTTCAACTAATTCGTAACTCATGATGGGTCAAAATTTTCTTAAAATATAGTGCCAATATGAACACTACATCAAAGAAAATGGATTTTTATCATCTGTCTCTTATTATTGCTTTGGTTCTGTGTAAAATCAATCTTCACCACATTTTCTTGAACTCTAACCTCTACTGAAGGTTTATTCATTAGTGGAATTTGAGTAATATTCAATCTTATAGCCCACCCTTTCAAGTTTCTTACAAGTTCCTCTTTACTAGGATCCTCAATTTTCTTCCCTCCTTAGCTGATTTTTTAGTTTTGTTCTTCCCAAAATGGCTTTGGGAATGCAAGAGGAGGGGTGGATTGGGATTCAATTTTTTTTTCATTGTTTGTGGTGGAAGGGAAGGTATTGTTCTTTCTTTTTACATATGTAATTTGGACTTAGAAGATAAAAGTGAAGAGCATTAAAGATGTGGTGGAAGAGAAGAAGATGGAGAAGTGGATTCCACAATAGGGGTAAAACATAAGAAGCTAGGAAATTGAAACTCAGGTTGAGATGATGTAGGTTGGGGAAGATAAATGGAAAGGCTATGAGGTGGTGGTGTAGGATTTACCCATTGACAAGGTTTCCTTGCACTAGACTCATAAGCCTCTATCTCCTCAATCCACTTTGTAAGTTGTGGCAGCATCTCAACCATGAAATAAAGATTATGTTGAGGGCTATAGTGTCTTCACATAGTGCCAACGCATGGACAAGGGACTCGAAACCAATCCTGAGTGATTTCAATTGAGATGTATCTATGGTCTGCACAAAATTTTCCTCTATTCTTTTAATTTTCCTCTATAAATCATTATCCTCTATAGAATTACCATCCTCACCTGCATAACCTTGTTCTTGATCAAATCCATAGCCAAACTAATTTTGATTTTGATCATAGGGATAGGCATAATGATTTTGAATTTGATCATAAAACTGATCTAGAGGTATTTTGAAATAGATTGGAGGCATATTTGAATGGCATTTTTGCTTCTATAAGTGTGAATTCCATGAGGGAAATGAATTCATGATTGCAAAACTTCATGGATGGAAGAAAAATGAAAGGTATGGAAAGAAAAATGGATGGAAATGGATGAAAATAAAGGTCTCAGAACTCGAAAAATTGTTTGTTTGGATCATGGGAGTTGCTAGTTGTGCTTGGAATTTCTTCTAAAAGTGAGATTTCACCAAGAGAACAACAAATTGATGAAATGAAATGAATACCAAAATACACACATGTGAAATGTATATCTTTCACTTGTTTGTCCCATCGGACGTGCTAGAACTATTATAACAAAAAATTAGCACCCTGAGATTTTTCTATGGCAAATCTCTACTTTTTACTAACATAGGAAAATCTCTCAACTTATGGTACTTGCTACTTGAGGTGGAGCTCCGATAATTTCAGCTTCCTCTACCTAAATCTAATGCTACACTACTCTTAAAAGGGAAAATGCAGCTAACTAATCCTAAACTAACCATTCCAAGGGACCAAGGAGAGAGAGAGAGAGAGAGAGAGGGTTAGAAAGATTCATGAAAGGGAAATCCTACACTAACAGAGGTGATAGCACTAGAAAAAGGGGTGTAAATATCCTATGGAAGGAGAAATAAGAAGGAAAGTGGAGTTAAGAGAGGCCATAGCAGCTGTGACACATACCTAGATCTTCATTCACCCTCTGATCTCCATGAAACACAACTTGAACCTATAAATGAGAAATACATGCATAGAAAAACACCAAAGAAGGATGGAAGGCAAGGAAATACAATAAAATATGAGAAAGGGTTGAAAGAACACAAAACATAGCTTTTATTGCTCTTAGAATATGCACAATCCATTACATTGATGAAATAGAGGCACAAATACATTTGTTAGGCCCATGTGAAGACTTGTATCTCATTTGTGTTGAGAAACAATAATGGCAGAGTTTCCCCACATCCTGAATATCCTCCCCTTTTCTCAAATGATAATTTTACAATATATAAAATAAGTGAGAAAGAAAGAGAATAAATATGAAATTAAATATTCAACCACTTCTTCAACCACCCAGGACCAACCAGCATTGAATTTTGCAAACCCAACATGGGCATCATTAATTTTTTTAGATCTCGTACTTGAAAAATGACCTCGAGATCACTTTTTTCAATTTTTTACCAATAAAGAAGTTTAATGTGGTAAATAAATTCATTAATCATGTAGTACTCTTCAATACCTTTTCGACGATATAATTTTTCCTTATTTCATTACCCAGATCAAAATTTATGAGCATATGAAGATTACACATTAAAAATTGTGATTGTGCAAAAAGTTCCCTAGGTCCAAATTTTTCACTTTGCCAAAATGTTCCCTGGCCCGAAATGTGCAATTTACAAAAAAATTCCCTGGATTAAAATTTTCACTTTGCAAAAAAGTTCCCTAGCCCGAGATTTGCACTTTAATAGCCCATTTTTCACATTTTTTCAATTTTCTCCATTTGTTTACTAACTCTTTAGATTTTTCCCAGGTTAGGGAGATAGGAAAAATGTAATGAAGTGCCCCAAAGAAAATTTTCCCATTTTTATCCATTTTGAACCCAAAATTGGCTAATTTTTTATCTTTTGAAGCCTAGAAGAAGGGAAATTGCACCAAATGATCCCAAATGCCCCCAAAATCAACTGCAAGTGCTCCAAAAACATGGAAATTACCCAAGAACTCCAAATTCACCATTGAAACTCTCAACCTACCCAAGTCCATTTCTCCTAAGTTATCCATTTTTACCGAGGGTAAAAAATGGATAGCAATTATGTCTCTCATGCTCTAAAACCACCCCTTGTGCCCCGGGTTTCCAAAAAGTTGTTTTGCACATAGCATTTGATCCCTTGGTCCAAATATCTCCAAATTTTGACCATATATTCCTCTTAATAGATCTCTTTACTGATCTTATATTCATTGAATGTAAATACATTTTTTATTTTCTATGAAAACTTGAAATTTCTAGCCATTGAAAGCCTATTTTTCCCAAAATCTATGAAATTTGAGTTGGAGATTGCACAAAACTCACAAGAAGGAAGGTCCCCAAAATTTTCCAAAAATTTCCTATTCCAAGACCTTCTATTTGACACATTTATCATGTGATATGGTGAATAATTTTCCAATTTTTGAAAAAAACATTATTCAACTCCAAAACCCTTCAAAAACCCTACCCATGAAAAATGATTCAAATTTTTCTCTCAAACCCCTGAGAGAATCCCACCAAATTTGGATCATCCATTCCTCTCCCCAAGAAATTAGTAATGATCCAAAAACCACTTCACTTGGACATGAATTGCACTGAAATGAAGTTTAAAATTTTGCCCTTTCACCATTGATGTCATTTATCAAGCTTTTCCTGCAACCAATTTTTTCTTCTAATTTCATGTTGATTTAAACCAAATAATTTCACCAAATCTAGAGTATCTAGTCATCTTGGGAATATTTTTAATGAACCAATTTGCATCCAATTGGTATTTGACTTGCTCTCTTTTTGTTTGAAATATGAATTCAGTTGTCTATAACATTAAAATCCATTCAAATATTTAGCTTTTTAGAAATTGTTGTGGAATCTCATTTCGCATCCACCATTTAATCCTTACGCAACATTAGAAGGCTAGTTTTATTGTAAAACACATAATGAAGTTCCATTGCTCAGAGACAAGCCCATTTTGGTTCTAGTGTCTAAGTACCTAGACATTAGCAGGGTTCATTTTAGGGGTGAATATTCGTAAATAGGCAAATATAAGGAATTTTTTAATTTTGAATTTAGCAAAAAAATTTACTGTCGTGCAGATGGTAGTGCGTTCACCAAAATTTTACAGGTCCTACAAAATTTGAATATAATTTCTCCTTCATATTTCCACTAGGGGCCGACCAATGTTAGTATATTTTCCCTCATGTTATAACATACTATTATATATATGATTAATTCACCATAATATAGTAATACAATTTACTTTCAAAATCCGTTAATAATCCTATGAAAATTCAAAAGTATAAGCCAAAAATTTGAAGGAATCAATGAAAGAGGCAAGCAAAAAGTGAATTGTCTATCTATCAATTTTTTTGTAAAATCATACACAACCGGCAATATTAATTTGTATTGCCATAAGGAAAGGTGACTATGTAATGTTGACCAGTAACAAGAACATGTTATCATTAGTAATTGTTATTTGAGTTACCACCCAGAACATTGTTTTGTGTTGTCATTCGACAATGTTTGTTTTACCATTCGATAATATTCATTTGTTTTGTCATTCGATAGTGTTAGTTTTTGTTATCGTATGGTAACATTAAGCGGTGTTGTCTCCGTAGTATGATCTTTATTTTTTGTAGTCTTGCATTTATTTTTTACAAATCATATTTGAAACTTCTATATTTTGTCGCATGTGCTTGACTTCAAAATCACCCATATGATGGCCCTTCTTACAAATGAGAAAATAACTCAAGGAAAAAGAAAACATGACATGGAAATTTCAAAATATTTTAGTCAACCAATAGTAGTCCCAGTGGCAAGAGGTAATTTTAACTCTTATTATGTTAATGTTACTTTATTTTTTTGATTTACTCGGGGGTGTTATAAGCAAACCAATTTTTTTCAACTACGTAAAACCCTAGAAATGACCTTACTCCAGATGAAATTCCCATTCAATAGATTAATTCAATTTAAATTGACAGTACTGATAATCCCATTTTCCATCTAACTCTAACTTCTAGTAAACATTCTAGAAACACACATTAGAAACATAAGAGTGGGAAGTGGACTAGGGAAGGACTTATAAATTTTAATGGTCAACCAAATATCCATTCATTGAACTTTTTGAACCAGAAAATAATATTTATACTCCTACAAAATGTAGATGTACTACATGTAGTTGGAAACTAGGCAGATACCACAAAATGCAATTTAAGTTGGACACAATAGAGAAGCATTTTGGGAAGGTACATGAATCTAAAAAGCAAGATTATGGAACAATTATAAAGACAACTAGATGGAAAACTAAGGAAGATTTTTTACATATGATATATGCATCGTAATATGACAATCATCATAAACATCTTCAAGACCTAGTTAAGAAAGGTGGAACAATAAAGGCTAAATTTGAAAAAGCTACTGATGCAAGTCTTTAGGCAAAACTTATACAATTCAACAATATTTCTTTTTTTTAAAGAATGGCCAACCAATTTCAAATCTCATTGATTATAATATATTGTTTCAATCTAATGGGTTTCCAAACATTCCAACAACACACTGGTCAGATACCAGTGCATGGGAAATGGAAAAGTGTATGGGAGAAATTGAAATCACTAATTTGAGAGAGAAGGTAAAAATGTGAATTTTATCGCACATGTCGATTGATGATGTTAAAGTAATAGAAAATACATCCTAGGTATGAATGCATGTCTACACTTTCAGTTTTAATAACCATTTCAAGGAAAATCATCTACTAGCTATGCAGAAAAATGAAGGAAATAGCTGGTATGGATGATCATTCAATTTCTGCAAAGTTGATTTGTGTAGGAGCTAATGGAGCATTTGTTATGCAAGGTCACAAAAGTGGTATTTGTATTCACCTTAAAATAATTGAAACCCTTACATGATACCTATTCACTGCATGGCTCATAGAATGAATATGGCTTACAAGATTGTAAGTAATTTTGAAAATGTTGCTAAAGTGGAGGAGTTTATACGGGACTTGCATTCATATATGTCAAGAATTCCTAAAATATTTTTGGAGTTTCAAAGATTTTCTATTGGAATAAAAATGGTAAAAATTACTAAAAGATGTTGACACAAGATGGATATCATTGTATGATCTAGCTTGCAGTTTTTTTAGGAATACAAGTCCTTAACAAACTATATGTTCAAGAATCGAAGAGAAGTTGACAAGGCTAAAGATATTTTATATTGCTTTAAAGATTTAGAGACATTATTAAATTTATGCGGTATTTTTCCAATGCTCAAAGAAATAAACAACTTGGTGAAACATGCTCAGGAAAGATCTATATACATTGTTAATTTTATAAAATTAAGGAGACAAGTATGTATGATTTTGGATACCTTATATTTCACCCAAGACTGGTTTCAGAAGCCAATTTTCAGTAGCTTGAAGGTTTTAATAGATACAAAACATCACAATATATATTTGAAGTTCAATATCAATGGTCATATTTTTATTTCTATTGATGGGAAAAATATTCCAATGCACACTTTCCCAAAGATCCTTATGTAAAAGGTTCTGAAATTGAGGAAGGTTTAGTCACAAGCATTCTTTTTACGGTGTAATTTCTGATACATAGAAAACATTGATGAATATATCTGAAATATTATCTTCTCAAATCAAAGAATGTTTTAGAAATAATGATTTTCTTGAGGCCATGGGAGTTGTAAATCCCATTTTCTAGGAATCTAATGATTGGTGAAGAATAAAGAGCTACAAACTTTGGGAAATCCATGACTAGACTTATGGAGCAGTTTTGAAAGTCTTCGATGTTGATGGAGGGGAATTAAATGGTTTATTAGATAGAAAATTAATCATATCACAGTCATAACATTTTACATTTACAATGACTTATCAATATCGGTCTATTATTGATCCAATAGAAATGGGAGTTATCACACTATTGTGGAGAAATATATATCATAGTAGCATTTTATGAGAAAATATAAGTGAATACTTCAAACTATATGAACTCATACAGATAATGATTCTTGGGTTTGTTGAAGATGAAAGGGTATTTAGTGCAATTACATTTGTGAAATCAAAACTTCGCAATATATTGGACAAGAATTTAGAAACTTGTTTGAGACTCTATGTTTCAAGATATGGAGTGGACACATTTCCATATGAAAGAGAACTAGCTACATGGACATCTCTTACAGAGCACATGAGCTATTAATCAGATAACAAAAATGAAGTCTCTAATTATGGTGAAATTGACTTGGACTCTGCTGGACCAAAAACTGCAATAGATAAAATAAGTGATGAAGGACCATTAAGGATAGGGTTATTTCAGCTACCAGATAATTGAATGTATTCATTTTCTTAAATATATATTCTGATTCAATAATTTTTTTCATTTATATATATTACGCATATAATGTTTGGAAATTATTTAAATCCCTCCTATATGTTTTATTATTTGGAAATAACAGATGGTAGATAGTTCATAGTTGAGTAATTTGCAAATGAGATGATTTAATAAAATTAAATTTCATTACTAGGAAAGTATGTTCAATCTTTGATTTCTCACTATCAATTCCACAATCACACATGTTCGCAAATATATTATAATCCATATATCCCATCATGATTATTAGGATTAATAAAAAACATAGCAATCTATATCCCATCATGATTATTGGAGATAATATTTACATGATGAATCAACTATCAAGATTCAACAACAACATGCACATCCAAGTTTTAATTATTGAGTTCATACATGTTTGAAACTAAATTGAACAATGTAAATCTAGATTCCATAATCCATGTATATTATTCATCAATTGTACAAGCTTGAAAAAAGATAAAAGACTAAATTTTTCATTCGACAACAAGCATGAGAGAAATAAAAAGATTGAAAATTTCACATAAAGATAATGTTTTCAAATTTCATTTGTCAAATACAATGATTTACATCAATATTTTTAATTCAAGTTCATTTGGACCCTTTTCCTTGAATAGATTCTATAACATCGACAACATTTGAACTATATTTTATTACACTAAACTCTACTAATTCTTTTGTAGTTGCATTAATATTTTCTAAATTTTCTCTATCTTTGCTAGCTACATCTCCTGCTTTGAAAGGAGAGAAGGATCCTCATCAATTTTTTTCTTCAAAAGAATATCCGGATCCAATCCATTCTCCTTTATAATCTTCTACAAATTATTTGTTTCCTTGTTTAACATAACAATATTTTCTTTAAAAGTAATTACCCCCAAAACTCTCTCTCACTTTTTTCGGTGCTCATCTAACACCTACACCTCTGTCTTCAAATTCTAGTATTTTGAATGCAATTAAAAATCCCATAATTATTATTTATAAGTAGATAAATGATATATATATATATATATATATAAAATAATCTACAAAAAAATCAGAACTTAACACGGCCAAGTCTTTCTCTGCATTAGCAATAATGACAAGTTTCTTGTCTCTATTCCACTTGTTGTAGGGCATTCAAATTAGCCAATCTATAAAGCAAGATAGTCAAAACTTTGTTAGTATTGTAAATATTATTGGTGACTACATTACCAAAAAATTTCTTGAGGAAGTAAAGAATCAATCGTCACCGGTTCATTTTTTATCAATGAAAAATGTCTTTCTCTATGTGCAAAATTATGATATCTATCATTAATTGTTTTTATCAAATTTTTGATCTCCCAAATCTTCAGCTCTTTAATGTCGGAATTAAATTGTCCATGATTAGACACAAGAATGTCTACTAAAAACTTGGTCTTCACATCATCATCAATGTTTTCCTACCCAGTTGGGAAGGAGGATTTGAAGAGGAGGGTTGGTGTGGCACTTGCACCTCCTTAAGTACAAATTGAGTGAGATCTTCGGTATGATTGCCTAACATTGTAATGTCATAAATGTTATCAAAACGAGATACTCCTCATCGTATTGATATTATTCAAAACAGAAGTGACTTTGGCACTCGCATGCGTACTAATTGAAAAATTGGGGAACTTTGATGTTGTGGAATTTTGTGTCCCCCTGCACATTCAAGCGAACAAAATCCTTTTTCCCATACCAAAAATAAGACGTGGAAGGAGGTTGGATTGATGTACTCCTTAAGCGGTGAGCTATAGTTAGAGTAGTGGGGGTGACGAAGGTCATGGGTTGAATTTGAGATTGCATTTACAAAATATCTCGAGCATTAATACTTTAACAATATCAAATTCAGTATGTTGAAATTACGAAGACAAATAAGCAAAAAGTAAGAACTTAAAATTAATAAGAATGAAATCAATCGATGTTTCTTACACTGTGAATCTTTTTGTCTATAATCAATAGATTGTGTCACTAGGTGTAAGGAGGGTGGTGGCAATTGTGAACCTTGAATTTAATGAAAACCAATTAAAAAGAATAATAAATTCCTAAAATAAATTTGAAAGACTAATATAAATAAAATTTAATTCACTATTTATTAGTTACTTAGTACCAAAACTTGAAGGGAGATAAACTGGTGCAGACTCAATCTCTTCTTTCTCAGGTATGTATGTAGTGTCTGCACCAGCATGAGAAGACACCATGTGTCTCAAAGTCCTTGATGTGATGGACAAGGCTACGCATAATGATAATGAAATATGTCATTTTCAAGAATCAAGATATTAATATTATCATTATTATGTAAAATAATTTAATAAAACTAAAAATATTTTACATTATGGATAAATTAAAATCTAGATTGGTCATAGTGATAGCGCATGTTAATTCCTTACTTGTGGGATGAATCCATTGATTTGCACATATGTTTGACTCTTGTTATCCCTTTATACTATTAATCGCTAGTGATAACCATAGATTCATCGGTCATGGTGACATCAGTTGGATTATTGTCACCATACCCCTCAGGCCCAATAGGGTTATGTGCATGAATTTCCGCATTATGGCGTTCCATTGTTTCACTTGCTTTGACCTATTCAAAATAGAGTTATAGATTATATATATAAGAATTGATTTTAAAATGATTTTGTTTTTGAAAATAATCAAGATTAAATGATTTTAAAACAAAATACTCACCAACTTTTGGTCCATAGGATTCCATGTTTATCCATCTTCTCATGTAGAGCAGTTGGAATAGCTATTGATTTGAGTCCGTAAAAACCCTCATAATATAAATCAAGAACAAAACAAGAAGAAGAAATAACTATAGAAGGATTCAATTTGGATTTGTCAAGGTCATAATGAATCCTTGATGAAATAAATGTGCACCAATTGAATCTAACACCGGAAATGGTTTGGAGAATTTAGTACAATGCCCACCGAGGAATGTCAGTGTATCTTCCCTGTAACACAATACAGTTTGGAAAACTTCCACCATGGCCAGGAGAAAGGGCTCCTTGATAGATTGTGTTTTAATTCCTATTTTGGAGGGAGTATTAACCTTGGCCTCAATAGAAAGATCATAATGAAACTCTAAAAATTATTTTCTCATCGGATATAATGGATTTGGGGGTTACAACCAATGTGTTTTAATGGGGTAGGCATGTTAGACAATGAATATCATCGGTGTTATTCGATGAAAAATTGGTGGGATGGTGGTGCAACAAAGAAAGTGCCATTAGAAATATTATACATTTGCCTTAAATTATTTAATAAAAAAATTATCATATACTTTGGAGCATGTAAATAATTCCATGGAACCCTGAGCTACCAATCCAACTAGATTGAATGATTATTTGAGGGTCTTCCAGTAGTTGTAGTACTTGTATATATAAAATGTTTTTATAAACATAGGAAGTTGTTTTAATGGACTTTTTTCCTTGGTGTCATTATTCCTAAACTTTGAATCCTTGATTTTTTTATTCTTTGAACAAAGGAGGTGTTGGAAAATGTTAGATACCTATATAGGATGATCGTAGAACAAATTGTGTGGCTACTAGCTAATACTGGAAATGGACAAGAAGGATGGAACTCTCTCGAAAGTAAATCTCAAATAAACATATAAGTCAAAAATGGGAAAAAATGAATGGGGATGGTTATATATATATATATATATATATATATATATATATAAGAAAGGAAAGGCCATGGGCCAGGGGCCCATAGATTGAGACTGGAAGACACGTGGCCTAGGGAATATTGGATGACAATAAAACATGTGATTTGTTACCGTCAGGGAATACAATAGTGTTGTCAAACAGACTCTAAATTATGTTCCTAAATTATGTTGATATTTGGGAAAGAAATGGAAACAAAAAAAAAATTATATCTAAGAACAAATGCATTCCTTTACAAAGTCAACAACTATATGTTACCGTTCGGGAATAAAACTTTTTCCCGAGCGTAACACATTGTTGTCATCTAGAACAAGTACATTTTTTTACCATGTGGTAACATTATGTTACTTGTGCGAGAACATAATCTACTTGTTCTGAATGACAATGAAGTGAATTTTGTTACCGATGGTAACACCATGTTGTTCTCTGGGAATGGGTAGATTCTCATTATCGGGCGGTAATAATTTGTTACCATCTCTGGGAATAGTTTTTTTGTTTGACATTCGGTAGTATTATGTACATACCATTTGGTAGCATTTCATACTTGTCAATTGGGAACAAATAAAAAATACTTCTTCCACCGGTGACTTTAAAAACCCCCATTCTCCACAATCATGAAACCCTCATTTCCTACATTTGCCAAAAATGTGTGTTGATCGAGAGAATACTTGTTAGAGAACACACAAGAATTCCATGCAGGGAGAGAAGGCCGGGATCAAGGGCGCGAAGGGACAGGAAGGACCCACGCACGAGGGACAGTTCAGATTTTGGGACTTAGCCTATTTTGAGCATGACGACCTATTTTTAGAAGACGGCATGCGAAACACACTAACAATATAGAGACATACGCACCACACATTGTCTATCTTTGCAGGATCAGATCGAAGCGTTTTGTATGGAGATGAGCTAAGAATAGGATTGTCACTTCAGTTAACTCTAAGAGGTCTATAGATAGCACACTTGCATGTGTGGCTATTAATAGCATGTGGCCTATTTTTGGAATAGATAAGCGGTGAAGGGCAAGTCCCCACCCTATATATATGATATGAATCACATAGTAGTAAGATGTATGTGTGTAATGTAGATATAAATATAAACAGAGAGATATGTATGAAGGTATAGAGATATATGCATATGACTAAATTACTGTATCAGATCCATGCGTGCATTGGTATAGATTGACATTATTGTAAGAATATTCTATGTTTATTAATAGATGGAAGATATTGGTTGAATCTAAGTGTCATTCTTGTGTGTAATTGAGTAGTGCATGTTATTGATTCAATCATGATTATTGTTTAAAGCTTGTTCTTTCATAGATCTGAATGTAGCATGCATTGTAGAATGATGGATTAGTTATGGATCTATATGTTTCTTCCTTCATCACGCTAACATCTTGCTACAACAACCCTAAAGAGGGACCTGGTACCTTTGCACGCTTGGGTGAGCACTCAGTCTAGGCTAAGTGATGTGTCAGCATGTCTAGGGTGTTATCTGGTAAATTCTAGGTTGCATCATTGGTTCTATTGCTAGGACATATTTTTCAGATTTGTTTCAAGATGGTTCATGATGAAGACATACCGGTTAACTCTAGTAAGTATTGAAGAGTGGATACATGATCTAGAGGAAGAATATGCACGGAAATTCAGCAATGGATCTAAGTTTAACACACGCACTTGGGTAGAACATAATCTGTATGACAGCCTATATGAGATATTTTTCACTATCTTTCTAATAGAACTATATGAGTAGCTTACTTTGTATGCATCTCAGTGGAATTAAAGGTATCGTGCACTTTTCTGGACACAGGAAGAATTTTAGGCCCTTTATGATGCTGATTTGATCTGGACTCATGTTGTGGATACGTGGTTTCATGGTGTTCTAAACAGTTATATTCTGGAATATTCAATTTCAACATACTCTTGCCTAAAGGTAGCTGAATTCTAGTTTTTGTGGTATCTAAGAGGAACATATTTGCAAGGTATTCCATTGGTGATCAAGATCTTGATGGTAACTTTGAACTTAGAGAGTAAACCGGTGGTTAACTAAACTTCACCACGTGCGATGGGTAGGAACAAGTTTTGTGAAAGATGACAGACCTAGTGGCAGAGAGGCAGAAAGAGGAAAGGCACTTAAGTATAATGAGACATGTGAGAGGAGATAGAGAAGTAGCGTTCCATTGTACAAATTATGGCATTGAGGAGAGAGATGGCTCGTGAAGGATTTACAGCTCACGTAGAAGACATGGAGCCAGAGCATTAGGAACTCCCCCATCTTGGAAAACATGACAGAGATCCCCCTTTTCCTCACACAAAGTGCACCAGCAGAGACTACCTAGGCCGTGGGCAAGCATCTTAATCCATCTAGTGACCTAGCCCTTGCGCTTGGTTTTCCAATATCTAGTATGACGAGTAACCAGCAAGCTAACTTGGGAAGTAGGAGAGAAGGAGTAAGTTATGGAGCAGGTACATCATTGGTAGAATAGACGGCTTCAATGATATTTAGAGGAACATTTTCAAGTACATCATCCACACAGAACGTGAGCGCACAAAATTTTGGATTCACCTTTGAAAGTGGAACTACCTCACAGACTATAGGGGTTTAGTATAGTACTATTTTCGAGCACGGGGAGTACATCTACATGTTCTATTCCAGCTATAGGTGGTTCTAGTTCGGTGGTTCTAGTGGTTCTGAGGCAAAGGAAACATAGGAGGTTCTCGATCGGTGGTCAAGGCCCACAACAACATAAATATTTATATGGAGATGTATCTTCGTCTTCCAGAGGATAGAGGCATAGAGGATGTTATCGAACATGTGAATATGTGTGAAATATTGTTGCACGCTAAAGGGATCATGACTTTTGAGTGACAGGCAAGTCAATTTTCTACTACATTATAGGGACGTGCACATAGTTGGTACAGGAAGTTTGACCCTGATCAAACTTGTGTGGATTATGCATCATTGAAGGATGCTTTCTTGAAAGAGTTCCATATCCCTGAGTTTGAGCAAAAGAGTATAAGTGCACTCAAAGATATCAAGCAAGGCACTATTGAGAGTGTACGTGAGTATGATGCCCATTTTAAGACACTTCTATCTAAGCTATCTTATGATATTTGCGCAAACCAGCATGCACAATGGTTTTTTGGAGGATTAATTACACCATTTAGAAGGGTGTTATCACATAAGACATACACCAATCCGCATGAATCATTGGAAGCAACTTTGTGTGCTTGAGGCGGTTAGGAGCATTGACACTAGCATTAGTCAATTCTTAAAGGCACAGATTGTAGCTATGGCAAAGCAGTTAGAGAAGCTATCAACAAATTTAGCCCATGAAACATGCTCAGGAATTTGGTGTGCATATTGTGAAGTGGAAGGCCACACCAAGGATAGTTGCCCTCGTACATCCGTACACTCATTCTTGTTGGATTGTTAGATTTATCATTTCAATCATGATGTTAGTCATTGTCCTTTGTCATAGCATGTGATAAGGAAGAATGTATCCTTCTTTTGCAAAATTTACCGCTCAATGACCCATGATACTAAGGATTATCGGTTGATTGGTCAGATCCAGGATGCTATAGACATTAGGGTACGAAAAACAAGTGTAATAGCTAATTCTAAGGGTAAGAATGAGCACAAGGATTGGGATCATAATCAAATGTGTTATGATATGAATGAGGGGCATTTTGAAGGAATTCATGGAAGATGAAATGCATATCATGGTGGATATGGAGAACGAGGTCGTGGTGGAGGAAGAGGTGAGTTCCCTTGTGGTACATGTTATACGTGTGGATCTCCTAACCACTATAGGTGTGAATGTCCTCAGAATATTGCATGTTCTTTCTGCGAAAAGAACCATAGCTATGAAGAGTGTGTGGACTTATATGATCATATGAGTAAGCAACATAAGAAAGAAAACAAAGGTGTCAGGATGGTTATAATCCAAAGATGCGATAGAAGATCAGTGGATTCCCAAGATAGCACCAGGACCTGAGGCATTAACAGTGAAAATTACTACATGAGCTGAAGCGGCACATGTAAGAGAGGCAATGTACTAGAAGCCTACGATCACCAAGGAGGAGGTTTTTCATACAAGGTACCTAGATCCCATTCATTAGGAGGAAGTTTACCAGGATACCATGGAAGTGCTAAGGAATCTTCAGGGTGAGATACAGTACTTAAAGGAGCATAATAAAGCATTAGAGATAGTCCAAACTGATATTGATGATCTGAGACAAGTGTGTAAAATGTTGCGCCAGGAGAACATTATTCCACTATTAGGAATTTGTTTGAAAGGAACACTCCATCCACAAGTATTAATATTGGATAGCAGATTCTGCATGTAAATCTTCCCCCTGATAGCATTGACTATGAAAAGGAAATTACTTTGAATGTTGTTTTGGATGGATGGTTGTTGAGCAACATATTGATTGACACAAGTGCGGACATAAATGTGCTTACATTAGATTCATGGGTACAAATGGGGAGGTCTTTATTACAGCTATCATCTAATGTGTTGTTTATGGCAAACCGGACTACTGGCCACTCCCATTGGATTTTTGAAGGATGCATCTATAACCATACAAAGGGCCAATTTCACTAGGGATTTTGAGGTATTAGCACTTGCATAAGCAGAAAAATTTTCACTCTTGCTTGGACGCCCTTGGTGTTATGTGAATAATGCTGACTTGAGATTCAATAAGGAGTATATCACCTTTGAGAACAAGGAGGAAAGGTTTGTGATACCTTTGACAAATGGGAAGTCTACACCATATGTTGAGCCTCTAAGCGAGGAGGAATTAAATAGAATTTATGTACGCGTTATTCAGGACCTAGAGGTCAATGAGCCATTAAAAGAAGGCATCCTACAGTGGGAGGATTCTCATTCTACTAGTGATACTATGAGTATTGCGTACGAAAATTTGGCTCATGGTACATATAAACTAGTAGGGCGCGAGGTAAAAAGCACGGTTGCGTGCAAGAATGGACTTCATTCGGTTTGACGGATAGGTAGCACAGTACCTTGGTATACGAGGCAGAAGATCTTCTTGTATTTTTGAAAGCCATGGAAACACAATGGATAGATCAAATTAAGAGAAGAGATATGTTAGTATATACCTTGCGCGGGACAACGTGCATTGGTGGGTAGTCCACAGAGATAATCTTATAGAATGGGAAGAGATTGGAATCGCCTTATCTATTAGGTTTGTAAGGAACAATGCACCTACACATATCTACACTTATCATGGTGATCAACCTGTTCAACATCACATTCAATAGTGTGAGAGACTCTGGACAATAGGACAGGAAGCATTACCACCTTCACTTTAGGTGTATAGATTGTACTCTACGCTACAAGGATGTGCACATGCCTAGTATGTATACACGAACTACATCGAGAGACTAGGAACTGGCAAAATTTGACTACAAGAATGATCCAGACCTTTGACTACTTTTCTTCCCAACCTCCAATAGAAGAGGCATTAAAATTTGTCAAGCACTTAACTATGGGAGATAGTGCAAAATCTGAAGAGCATATTCAGAATTATTTGGTGAGGCAGAGTCCAGAGCACATTTTGAAAAGGAAGAAGAAATGGACTCCATACTACTTGAATGCACTTGCCTTAAGAAAGAAAAAGGAAAGATGGTTTACATCATGGATGATGAGGAAGTTGAGAACCTAGATATTGAACATTCACAAGGGGGTGCGAGGTCTTGGACAATACAAACAAGGATACGGTCAGCTATCATGAACCCATGAAGACAAAGAAGGTGAATATAGGTTCGGAGGATGAGCCTAAGGAGGCCATCATTGGAGACTATTGGTCAAACTTGGAGGTAACAAAGATCATTGAGTTACTCAAGGATTATCAGGACTTATTCCCTTGAGGGTATCATGAACTTAAAGGCGTGCATGAATCACTTGGGAAATGAAGATAAAACTTAAGGATGGTGCACGACCAGTTAGGAAGTGACCTTATAGAATGAATCCTAATTTTCGTGAAAAGGTAAAAGAGGAAATTGATAAAATGTTAAAATCGGAATTATCAAACCCCTTGATGAGTCAAAATGGGTTAGTCTAATGGTAATCAGTATCAAGAAGGATGGATGAATTAGAATATGTGTGGACTATAGGGAGCTAAATGTTGTATGTGTCATAGACCCATTCTCTACATCATTCACTAAGGAAATATTGGAAGGGGTGGCAAGGCACGAAATATATTCTTTCACAGATGGGTTTTCCAAGTATCATCAGGTTAGGATTGCTCAGGAAGATCAAGAAAATACAACATTTACTACTAAATGGGGTAGTTTTTCCTATATTGTGATGCCTTTTGGATTGAAAAACACACCTACTGTATTCTTACGCATAGTTGTTCAGGAATTCAAATATTTTATTCACAACTTCTTACAGTTTATCTAGATGATTGGACAGTATATGGGCTTATGAAAGATCATTGTGACAATCTGCACTTAATGTTTGAATGGTGCAGATAATTGAGTATCTCTTTGAACATCAAGAAGTGCATATTTGCTACACCATTTGGAATACTGTTAGGACATATAATCTATAGGAAGGTTTGTTGGTTGATCCAACTAAGGTTGCAGTCATTCTAGGCCTAGAAGCGCCTACCAGTCAAAGTGAGGTGTGCAGATTTTTAGGTCATACAGGATATTATAGAAAATTCATCAAAGGGTATGCCAAAATTGTTGCACCCTTGGAAGAGTTACTAAAGGGGAAAGGTACATTTTATTGGGAGAACCACAATAGCACGCATTTGAGATATTAAAGGAGAAACTTACTACCACACCCATTCTATGCATTTTCCCTCATGGGATAAACCATTTCATGTGCATGTGAACGCTCTAGCATGGCCATTGGCATTGTGTTAGCTCAACTTTGGATAAGGTATTGTCAATCATCTAATTTGTTTAGCTAGTAGGAAGATGAATCCTGCTAAACAAAATTATACAACTACAAAGCACAAAGATTTGTCCATGATTTATGCATTGCACAAGTTTTGACAATACTTGTTAGCAACACCATTTTGTTTTATACAAATCACATGGCATTGAAGTACTTGGTAAACAAGACCATCTTACAAGGGCACATATGTAGATGGGTACTCCTATTTCAAGAGTTTGACTTCACAGTTGTGGTGAATCTAGGGAAAAGTAATTCTGCACCAGACCACTTGTCTAGAATTCACTCAAGAGAAGAAGCAAAGACAATTGAAGAAACCATGCTAGATGCATAGTTATATAGGTTACAACGCACGCCATCGAATTAGAAGACATTATTGTCTTTCTACGAACTAGTATGGCACCAGAAGGAATGAAGGCATTAGAAAAGAAACATCTTGTTATACGCGCGACACCATTTATGTTAATCGGTGATGACATTTACAAGTTAGGTGGAGATGAAGTACTACACCATTGTGTATTAGAGTATGAGCACAAGGATATTATGGAAGAAGCCCATGGTGGTATTGCAGGGAGGCCATTATGAAGGTGATGTGACTTCCTGGAAGATCCTACTTGTTGGATTATGGTGGGAGACATTATATAAAGACTAGAAAGAATATTATAAGGTGTGTGATCATTGTCAACACCTAGGAAAACCAGGGCAAAGAGATGAGATGCCTTTGAGACCAATTACTAGTTCTGAACCATTTGAGAAATGGGCCATTGACTTTGTAGGACCTATTTCACCAGCCGCACGTAGGACTGGATCGCGCTATATCATTACTTGCATAGATTATCTCACAAAGTGGGCAGTAGCAGCACCTACGAAGGAGACTCGTAAAACAACTACATCTGTTAGGTTTCTATGGGAGAATGTTCTTACAAGATATGGATGTCCTTTAAGCTTGAAAAGTGATAGGGGTACACACTTTTTGAATGAGACAATCAGATCCTATTAGATGAGTTTATGGTTGCACACCATAAAACTACACCCTACCATCCTCAAGAAAATGGAACTATTGAGGCTTTCAACAAGATTTTGAGCCATACTTTGACAAAAATTTGTAATGTTGGAAGAAAGGATTGGGATGACAAAGTGTCAGCTGTTCTTTGGGCATATAGAACAACTTACAAGAGATTGAACAAAGCCACACCATTTCAATTGGTGTTTGGCACGGAAGTTGTTCTCCCTATAGAATTTATGTTACCTTCTTTGTGCATTGTGTGCGTTGGAGGTCTAGCTGATGAATAGGATTTAGAAGAGTGTATCGAGAATATGATTCAATTGGATGAGTGATGATCCATAGCACGATGGAGTCAGAAGTAGGAAAAGGCTAGGCAGAAAGCATGGCATGACAAAAATATAAGGGATAAGAAGTTTGATATTTGACAAATGGTACTTCTTTATGACTATAAGCTCTTGCACCATCCAGGTAAGCTAAAAGTAAATTGGTTGGGGCCATATGTCATCACTTACATACTTGAATTAGGTGCTTTCCAGTTAGAAGCACTTGATGGAACACGGATACCCGGTTACTTTAACGGGAGTAGGCTGAAGCCCTACTATAAATAAGTCTTCTTGGTGTTTGTAATAAGGCAGTATTGCCATTTAGATTAGGTTTTCAATTCGTATTTCCTTAATGTATTTCCTTCATTGTCACTATGCTTTGTCAATTTAGTTGTTATTTTTGTGTAATAAGCATGCTTGTGCACATGAAGCTAATTACTATATGAAGAATGTTTATGCATAGAGGACTGCACATACCTTTAGTGTGGGGTGGTTATAGTTATCCAAGTAAAAGACTGTGAGAATTGAAAGGTGAAAGGAATAAGCTACTACGGGTGTGCTTTAAGTCAAAAGAATATTGTTTCTCAAAAGTGACCAAGGATGGAGATGAATGAAAGGACAAGTATAACGCGAGGTAAGTGGAAGGCCATGATAACTACCAAGAGAAGGTACAGTGATGAGGTACTCAGGCGTAAGAGCACGTGCTTTGAAGAGAAGTCTGTGACCAGGGTAGGAAGGTGCGCTAGAAGGTTATAGCTAGGGCATGAAGATGTACCGTGTGGAATGAACAATTTGGTCAATGAATGAGAGGATATTTGGTAGGTGAAGGAGCAATAAATGCATCAAAATTTGAAAAATCTATATAAGGATGGAATGCGATTCATTTTTACCATTGCGACTAAGATAATTTGAGGAAAGAGCTAAATGCAAAGAGCTGAGTGATCGGGTTAAGGTGCGAAGGGTGTGAAACCAAGCATGACAAATATATCTATGCGAAAAGAAGCTTGCATCCCGGTGGTGAAGGGTTTGAGTGAAGCAGGAGATAGAGAGGAGTTAGGGCACAAATTTCCACCTAGGACACAATTGAATCAAGCTAGGGTTTGATTCGCAAATTGCAACGTTAAAAGAGGAGACATTTGTAAGGTAAAAATGGCACCTAAGAAGGCATCTGCAGCAAGAGAAAAAGGAAAGAAGAAGGTGGTCGTCGAGGAAGAAGAGATGGCACCCGAAAGTGATTTTTCAGAAATGTAATATCCAGAAGGAGTCATCATTGGCCAGAATGGGATTCACCTATCAGAAAGAGAAAAGTGAGTGAATACAATCACATGACCACAAAGAACAAGGAGCTCGATTCCTTGCTCACTGCTTAGGACGAACAAGCGTACGGCGGATGACATGTCGGTTTATGATGATGTAGGTGAGAAGCTTCAAAGAGAATTGGGGTCTACCAATTATATGAGCTTCCATATTTCAAGAAGTATGAGCCCTTGTATCAGTGGCTCATGAGAAGAGTGCACGAGGACTTCTTCTACTTTGCAGGATGTAGAGTTAGAATCTCATATGTGCTTATCTCATCAGTTACATGTTTGAAGGCCACGGAGAGGACATAAAGAATGATCTCATAGATAAAGTCATGATCTTAAAGACCATATAGGAGTTGGGGTACTTGAAGGGTCCATGCGTGGTATGGATATAGACAAATTAAATAATTGTCCAGTTGTGTAAGCAACAACACACCTTATTACAAAGTTGAATGATCAGGAGTGGTGGTCACAGGTAAATACTATGTGGTTACACATTACACGTAAGATGTCAAAAGGGGAAATCTACAATATTACAGGCTACATTACGAACAATAGTCGAGGAAGCGCACACAAGAGGGAAGATCAACTTTGGGGTTGTTCTACTATCACTAGTATTCATGGAAATTGGAGTACCAGATGGGCCAAGGAAAAGGTATGGGAATACCCCATGGAGAATAAATCACCAACTGAAAGGTTCAAGTAAGTACCTATGTAAAGGGGCCATGACAGATGATGTCAAGAAAAGGGCAGAGAAATGGTACGATAGGCTCCATGCGACATTTGGAGAAGAGTGGCGCATCCCAAAGGACCTACCATCAATAGTAGGGAAACAAGTTCAGTTTGTTGTATATCAACATTTCTACATTGCATGCTTCCCAATGAGAGATGGAGTCTGGAGCCCTTGGTGTAAATTTCCTTACACATTCACTGCAAGGTATTTCTAAGCATTTTTTCATAGATTTATAGACATGCACCGATTGGTATTCAATATAGATAAGGTAGACTGTGACTACCATACATTGAGGAAGAAGCATGTGTATCCTGGAAGAAGTGCATACACCAGAGAGGATCATTTCGGAGGTGTTGAATATTAAGCCAATAAGTCTGCTATAGTAGATGTAGGGGCAACATTGGTGTATCTTCAACTGAAGCCCAAGATGGAGAACAAAAAGTATGTAGAAAATGAATTCACTCTCCCAGGGTAGCCAAGGGTAAGCACACAATAGAAAACATATTGGTGCAAAGGCCCACAGAAGTTGTTGAAGTAGAGGGTGAAGAGGAGGAGTGTGAAGATAGTGGAGGCTTGGAGCAAAAGAAAGCAACCTTATGACAGAGAAGAGTCATGGCATGTGGCCACTCCACCTCAAGGACAGGATGAAGAGGAAGATACGAGAGGTTGAACAAGGGGAGCATAGATTTAAGAAAGTGTTCAGATGCACAAGGACTCAAAGTGGAACCCCAAAAATGGTACGGAAATCACCTCGTCTCTCTCCACACAAGGAGACCACTAAACCAAAGAAGAGAAGAAAGTTGAAGTTGGATAAAGAAGCAAAGGAATCAAAAGAGAGCAAGCGTGCATCTCCTACCCCACTCGAGCAAGAAGATGAGCCACAGAATGAGGAAGAGCAAAAAGATGAAGAGATGAAGGATGGAGAAGAAAAAGAAAAGGAAATCTCTAGATCCGCGCATGCGACTACTCAGGATGTAACAAGATAGGCTCCTAACCTTGAAGCTACAATTCCCAAGGGTCCTAGATCGAAGAGGATGAGTGGAGAGCACATTCCACCAACCATGGGGTATGTAGAGGATGTAGGTAAAATTATTTGCACCCTCTTCCAGAGCACGATAGCACAAAAGGATTTATTCGGCTAGGAGCTAATGGATGAGGATATGGTGACTGTGCACACTCGAAAGCAACTATCATGGTCAATGCACACCCACATGGATGAGCCTTGAATTTGATGTATGCGAAGATTCATGTGTTTTGAGATGGTGAAGAAGGCACCCCAAGCTAGACACATGACAGTAAAGCCTACTATCATGTCGGATGAGCAGGTCAATAACGCATTGGTAAAGGTTTTTGCTGAAGTTACTAGAAGAAACATGGATAAAGCTGCAACAATCGAGAGCACTGCGTGAGGAGCTAAAGACAAAGGATGTAGAGATAACATGTATAACACAAGAGAGGGACTTCACGCAGAAGAAGAACAAAGTATTTATTAGCATCACAGAGGAGATTGGGGACAATGTCATCAGAGCAAGGCCACACTTGGAGACCAAGGTACCACAGACATTTCCCTCAACGATACATTATGTAGGAAATTTGGTGGACTTGGTACTTGAAGATGAACCTCTACACATGACAATGCCAAGGAATTCAGAGAAAGAGGTAGAATGAGAGAAAGCCTCAGTGATGTGAAATATTGCATCCTATGAAGGGTTGTTGCAAGTGCTACAAGAAATATTGAAGAAGGAAACCAGATTTGAACATCTACACAACTCCAGAGGTGCTTATCAGCATAAAGACCCTAGAAGAAAATAATGAGGTCCAGAAAGCAATGAAGGACAAGACATTGGGCCACACAAAAAGATTGTCAATAGTTAAGTAGAAGTGTGAGGCCTTGGCAAAGAGTAGCACAAGATCTACACAAGACTCAGCTGGAAGAGCTTGGGAAGCTAATTGCGTAGAAGATGGATCTTCTAGAAGGAAGAATGACCTCGATGTCTAGCATTGTGTTGGTTCTAGAATGAAAAAGGAGAGATTGTGAGGGATGAGTTGGAATCCATTGTTGTGGACATTCCAGAAAAATTAGAACAAGCACTCGCTGAATGACAAGCCTTGGAGGCCAAAATAAAGGAGGAGTATCCAGAGTTGATACTTCAAACTAATACAGAGGAGGCTGCCTCATAGCCTCATAAAACTTCTTTATTTATCTACATTCTTTCATTCTTATTCTTTCCATTCTTCTATTCTTTACTTCAATTTGGAGATACCCATTTTTGGATGACAATGAGATTAGTGTGGGGTAATGTTGATCAGAGAATACTTGTTAGAGATCACACAAGAAGTCCACGTGGGAGAGAAGGCCAGGATCAAGGGCGCAGAGGGATAGGAAGGACCCGCGCGTGGAGGGAAAGTTCAACTTTTGGGACTTAGCTAATTTTGAGCATGACGACCTATTTTTAGAAGATGGCATGCAAACACACCAATGATGCAGAGATGCGCGCCACACATTTTCTATCTTTGGAGGATCGGATCGAAGCGTTTTTCATGGAGACGAGCTAAGAATAGGATTTTCACTTCAGTTAACTATAAGAGGTCTATAGATAGCACACTTGCATGTGTGGCTATGCTCATGTAAACGGTGTGTGGCTATTAATAGCATGCGGCCTATTTTTGGAATAGATAAGCGGTGAAGGGCAAGTCCCCACCCTATATATATATATATATATATATATATATATATATATATATATGATATAAATCACATAATAGTAAGATGTAAGTGTAATGGAGATATACATATACAAACAGAGAGATGTATGAAGGTATAGAGATATACGCATATGACTGAATTACTGTATCAGATCCATGCGTGCATTGGTATAGATTGACATTATTGTAAGAAGATTTTGTGTTTATTAATAGATGGAAGATATTGGTTGAATCTAAGTGTCATTCCTATGTGTAATTGAGTAGTGCATGTTATTGATTCAATCATGATTACTGTTTAAAGCTTGTTCTTTCATAGATCTGAATGTAGCATGCATTGTAGAATGATGGATTAGTTATGGATCTATATGTTTCTTCCTTCATCATGCTAACATCCTACTAATATGTTTTTGGATGGGGTAATAAAATGAACCACGGACATTGGTGATAGTAATATGGAGCATATTAAATTTGACGATCTAAGGTGAAGAATGGAGGAAGGAACTCACATCCTCTTAGCTAAAAAAATATTCTATAGTGGACTCTACTAAGCCTATGTATTACCCATGACCATTCAAGACTCTAATTTCATTTTCACATATGTCAAAAACTATGAGTCATAGATTTATTTCATTGATGATGATGATGATGATGGATATATCATTATTGTGTTATCCCTAGATGGAATCATGAAATGCCTTTGCATTCCAAGACCAAATAATGTCGTCATCCTAAAAAAGGATGGTGCACTATTGGAATGGGAAATTAAATAATCATGTTTGCGGGAATGACTATTGGAAACTAGATGAAGAGCTCGCGTAATGTTTCGCACTTACCAAAGTATCTTTCTAGATTTGAACTAATTGAAGAGTTATATGATTGCATAATTTTCCTTAGTCAACTCATGGTAAAACCATCAACTAAGTATTTTCATCCATGGATGTCACAGTTCATGCTAATAGCCACCGAGGGATCATATATAATTGATTGGAGTCAGATTATGAGTGATAATTTCCATTCCCAGTTGGTATGTCTTGAGATAATGAAGAAATTCATTATAGCTTCATTTTTGGTATATTTCATTGCAGGTAATATAAATGTGTCCTGGTCTAACTCGGAAAGAAACCTTCCAAAGCATGCACTTTGGTGTATCAAGTTTACCCTCGGTTCACATAAACAGATTATAAAAGGCATCACGCTAGAGTGAATGATGTTTTCATGATGTACCTGATCAAAAATATGGAAGGGGACAACAATCATTAGTTCTCATTAGAAGCTTGTGTGCTAATAAGTAAATATGAGAGACAATTCTCATAATTTATGGCCTTATCCTAAATCTATGTCGAGGTTTTGATGAATCCCCACCGAAACTCCCAAGATATCCAAGTAACAAGTGCATTCTCATCGAGCTATGCAGAAACTATCTAGAGTACACATCAAATGTTGTGAAAGGAAGAAGAAGGGAGTGATATTCCCAATTTATCTGGGAATTTACTCTTGCAAAAACTTATTAGATGCAAGAAACATTGAAGCCTCCCTCAAATCCTTCAATTTTTACTCGTATTCCACCATAGGGTTAGTTAATATTAAATAATACATTGAAGATGAGCACAAGTATCTAGTCCTATCTCATCGGCTTGAGTTGGAACACTACTAGGAAGATTGTGTGGATGAAATAGAGGTTAGGCGTAGAGAATTCTCAAGGTTGACAATGAAACAAACGAAGGACTTGTGAATGGATTGGGTCACTGTGGATATAGAGGATGATGGAAGTGATATATTTGATCCTGAAGAATTAGAGGCCATCGATTTTGAGCCTATTCCTCTTGTGAATTGGTCTAAGGTATAACCTATTGAAATATTAACTTACACTTCCATATTTCTCCATAGGTCAAGACATTGGTTTCTCAAAATGGTTCATGAGTTGAGCATGATCCTTCAACATCTTATAAGTAGAAAGATAAATTGATAAGTAATGTCTATACATGGGAAGTGAGAGGTCCAAGGAATGAGGAAACTTCTCAAGCTATGTAAATTCTTCCATGATTTCCTCCAAATATTATTGAAAAGGACAAAGTGATTGTTGGTCATTCAAAATCGGCACTTAGCGAAATGGAAGAGCAGAGCACATTCAAAAGCACGGGAGGATTGGGAAAGAACCACACGCCGAGAAAGAGACAAATTTAGGACTTAGCCATTTTCACGATAAGGAGCTATTTTTGGAGGTAGCGTTGAAACACACAAACTAGTTAAAGACTTGAGAAACACGCATTGGCTATTTTTGGAGGATCGGCTATGAAGCACTTTGCATGGGTACAAGCTGAAAATATATTCACTAATGACAGCTTAACTGGAAGAAGTCTATTGTTAGCAGAGACTTACATGTGTGGTCATATTGTAATGGCACATGGCTAATAATAGCATGCACGCCTATTTTGGGATTAGATAGGTAGTGAAGGGCAAGTCCCCGCCTTATAAATATGTAATGAAATGTGTAGCACAAAAAAGGAGAGATATGTAAAGACCGGATTACTTGTGAGATTACACTATCGAGATATGTACGCGCATGATGAGCATATGATGCCATTATTGTAAGAAGCTTCTAGGTATTACTGCATTTAATATAATGGAGGTTATTAGTGAATCAAATTTTTAATTATGGTTATAGTTTATTATTGCATGAGCGATCTCACTATGATTATTTTTTGAATCATGATACTTCAAGATCTAGATCTGAATATGTACTATAAAGTGATATATTAGTCATAGATCTAAATGCTTTAAGTCTTCATCATGTTAAAACATCTTATAATAACAACCCTAAAGAGGATCATGATACCTTTGCACACATTGGGTGAATGCTCGGTCTAGGGCCGAGTGATGTGTTAGTGTGCCCGGATTTTATTGGTGAATTCTAGGTGCATCATTGGTTCCGTTGCCGAAACCTCTTTCTCGATTTTTTTTAGGATGGTTCGTAATGAAGACATAATGGTTAACCCTAGCGAGTGTTGAGGAGTGCATACATGACCTAGAAGAAGAATACGCATGGTGGTTCAACACTGGATCTCGAGGTTAACACACACATGTAGGTGGAGTAGAATTTGTATGACTATTTGTATGAGATTTATTCGTTATCTTTCCGATAGAAATGTATGATTGGTTGGTTGCTTATGCGTCTAAATGGAATTGGAGGTATCGCACACTTGTATGGATGTAGGAAGAATTTCGTGCTCTTTATGATGCTTGATCTAATTTGGACTTGCGTTGTGGATATGGGGTTCCATGGTGTTTTGAATAGCTATATCTTGGAGTACTCAATTTCCACTTATTCATGCCTAGAAGTAGCCAAATTCAAATTTTTACGATATCCCAAGTGAGCTTACTGCGGCGCATTCCACCGGTGATCAAAATTTTGATGGTAAATTTTAATTTGGAGAGCAAACCAATGGATAACTAAACCCCACCATGCGCGGGCGGGGAGTAGGCTTGGTGAAAGATAGCAGACCTAGATATAAAGAGGCAGAGAGAGGAAAGGCGGCTTAAGTATAATGAGGCGCACGAGAGGGAAGAAGAGAAGCAACAGGAGGTTATAGAGAAAATGCCATTGTGGAGAAAGATAGTTTGAGAAGGAGTTGAAGTTCACGTAGAAGACGTGGAACCCGAGCATTAGGAACTCCCCCATTTGGAAAATCATGACAGGGAACCCTCCTCAGCCTCACGTAGAAGCATCTTGCTAGCGAAACAAATTGGGTTGCGGCACGCATTTGAATCCACCTAGCAACCTTGCCCTTGTGCTTGGTTTTCCAGCATCTAGTACAACAAACAATCACAAGCTAATTCAAGCAGTGGGAGAGCAGGAGTGAGTCTTATAAGAGTCACAGTGATGGCGATCTGCAAACGAATTTGTTGTTATATGGGAATACCTTTTCGGTGTGTCATCTCACAGATTCGAATCGTATACACAGATTTTTGGACTCTCTTAAGGAGTAGTAACACTTCGTAGACTGCCGGGGTATAGTTCATTACTACTGTTGGGACACAAGGAAGTACATCTTCTAGTCCGACCCCAGCTACGAGTTCGAGATCGGGAGGTATAGGTTGTTCTAGCTCCAGGGGATCTTGTGGTTACGGAGGCGAGGAAACATAGGAGGTTATGGATCGGTGAGCAAGTCTGCGCACCAACCCCATAATATTTACATGGAGATGTCTCTTTGTCTTCTAGAATATAGGGTCATAGAGGATGTTGTTGAACATGTATACATGTGTTAAATCTATGGCACGCAAAAGGAATCATAACTTCGAGCGCAGGAAAGTCAATTTACTACTACGTTACAAGGGCGTGTACACGGTTGGTACAGTAAAGTTTGACTGATCAAATTGCATAGACAATGCAGCTTTAAAAGATGTTTTCCTTAAAGAGTTTCACATCCCTTATTTCGAGCGAAGAGTATAAGTGCGCTCGAAGGATATTAAGCAAGGAACTACCGAGAGTGTCGAGAGTATGATTCCCATTTTAAAATGTTGTTATCTAAGTTGTCTTATGATAGTCATGCAAGCCAATATGCACAATGGTTTTTGGAGGTCTGATTACACCTTTTGAGAGGGCTCTATCACATAAAACATACACTAATCCGCGTGAAGCACTTGAAGCAGCCTTACGCACTAAGGCAGTTGGAAGTATAGACACTGGGGTGAGCCCATTTTTAGAAGCACAGATCGCAGCTATGACAAAGCAGTTGGAGAAACTATCGGAAAATTCAGCACATGAGACACGCATAGGGATTTGGTGCATAGATTGTGAAGTGGAAGGTCACACAAAGGATAGTTGTCCCCGCATATCAGTGAACTTATTATTGTTGGAATGTGAGATATGTCATTTAAACCATGATGCTAGCCACTACCCATTACTACAACGTGCGATAAGGAAGAACGTTTCATGCTACTGCAAAATCTGTAGGTCCACAAATCATGACACGGAAGACTACCAAATGATTGGTTAGATCCATGATTCTATAGATATCGGTGTACGACAGAGGCAGGAGTTTCGATAACTCTACGGAAAGAACGAGCATCGGGATTGGGAACACAATCGGCGCGTTATGATTGGAATGAAGGGCATTTTGAAGGCAATCGTGGTCGAGGTCAAGGATACCATGGTGGATTTGGAGGATGAGGCCGTGGTGGTGGAAGAAGTGAGTTCCCTCGCGAAACATGTTATACATGCGGATCTTCCGACCACTACATGTGTCAATGTCCTCGAGAATAATACATGTTCTTTATGTGGAAATAATCATAGTTATGAGGAGTTCCCAGACTTATATGATCATATTAGCAAGCAACATAAATAGGAAAACAAAGGCGCAGGGATGGTTAGGATACAATGCGCTATGGAAAATCAGTGGATGCCCATTTTGGAACCAAAATCTAAGGCGTTTTAGGTGAAGATCACGACTCGCGCTAAAGCAAAGCACGTGCAAAGAGGTGTTTTAGTTGAATCCTACCATCACTAAGGAGGAGGTTCTACATGCACGGTACCTAGATCCCACCCATCAGAAGGAGGTTTACTAGGAAACCATGGAGGTACTCAGGAATCTTCAGGGTGAAATACAATATTTAAAGGAGCAATCGTGGAAGATGGAGCAAAATAAAGCATCAGAGATGGTTCAAACTAATATGGATGACTTGAAAGAAGTGTGAAAATTGTTTTACCAAGAGAATATCATTCCACTATTGGGGAATTGGTTAAAAGGAAACACCCTGCATGCAATTATCGAGATTAGATGATAGATCTTAAATGCAAATCTTCCCCCTCATAGCCTAGATTATGACAAGGAAATAGCTTTGAATGTTTTCGTGGATGGGTGGCTATTGAGTAATATAATTGATTGATACATGAATGGAAGTCAATGTTCTTACCTTAGATACATGAGTACATATGGGGAGACCTCCATTGCAGCCATCCTCTAATGTTTTGTTCATGGCTAATCGACTAAGGCCACTCCCATTAGAGTTTTAAAAGATGCATCCATTATTGTACAAGGAGCTAAGTTCACTGGACATTTTGAGGTTTTAGCAAGACTGGAAAAGTTGGATAGCTTCACAACTCTATTGGGGCGTACTTGGTGCTATGCAAATAATGTTGATTTTTGGTTGAATAAGGGTTATATCAATTTTGAAAACAAGGAGGAAAGAGTTACTATCCCTTTAACAGATGGAAAATCTGCGCCGATGTTGAGCCCTTGAGTGAAGAAGACTGAATAGGATTTATGTATGCGCGTCATCCGAGATCCGTGAGGTGCTTGAGCCATGTAAAGAAGGAATCCTTCAGTGGGAGGATGCACAGTCTATTAGTGATACTACAAGTGTTTCTTGGGATAATTGGGCTCATAGCACTTATGAGTTGGTAGGGCACGCGGAAAGAGCATATTTCCTAAGGACAACAAACCGCATTATATCGGAGAATAGGTAACAACTCGGTACCTTGTTACACTAGAGAAGAAGACCCTATGGTGTTCCTGCACGCCATGGAAGAATGGTGGATAGACCCACCGAGAGGAGGAATATACTAGCATATACACTACGCGGGATAGTAGCGTGTTGGTGGGTGGTCCATAAGGATAATATTGAAGGATGGAATGAAATTAGGATTGCTCTTGCTACTAGGTTCTTCAGAAGAAATGCACCTACTCAAATTTTTACTTATCATGGTAATCAACTTGTTCAGCACCACATTCAGAAATGTGAGACTTTGGACAAAGGGGCAGGAAGATTTACCACCTTCTTTCTGGGTGCACAAGTTTTATTCCACTTTACATGGATGCGCATGTGCTTGGTATGTATATTCAAAACTTCATAGAGAGACTAGAAATTGACAAGATTTAATTGCAAGAATGACCCAGACGGTTGACTTCTTCTCTACCAAGCCTTCAGTGGAAGAAGCATTAAAAGTCATAAATAACTTATTTATGGGAGATAGTGCCAAGGCTGAAGAAATCCTTCAGGAGTTATTGGATGAAGGAAACTCAGGAGCGTGTTTTGTTGAAGAAACAGAGGCCGATGCCACACTACTTTAGCATGCTTGCCTTGAGAAAGAAAAAGGAAAAATGATCTACTTAGTGGATGACGAAGAAGTAGAAAATATGGATATAAACCATTCAACAGGTAGGCGTGAGGTGTTGGACAGTGCAAATAAGACCACGTGCACCTATCATGAACCTATGAAGACAAAGAAAGTGAATATTGGATCAGATGTTGAGCCTAAGGAGGCCATAATTGGAGACTATTGGTCAAACTCTGAAGTGTAAAAATCATAGAGTTACTATGGGATTATCAAGACTTATTCCCTCAAGGGTACCATGAGCTTAAAGGCATGCATGAATCATTAGGGGAGATGAGGATAAATCTTAAAGAGGGTGCGCGCCCAATCAGAAAGACACCCTATAGAATGAACCCCAATTTGCGCGAAAATTTCAAAGAAGAGATTGACAAAATGTTGAAGTCTGGAATCATCAAGCCCCTCAACGAGTCAGAATGGGTCACTCCAATGGTGATCAGTATCAAGAAGGATGGATGGATTAGAATCTGTATGGACTACATGGAGTTGAATGTTGCATGTATGACTGATCCCTTTCCTATGCCATTCACCAAGAAATACTAGGACTTACGCAAGGCACGAAATCTATTCATTTACATATGGGTTCTTTGAGTATCATCAGAGTTAGGATTGCCGAGGAGGATCAGGAAAAAATACTTTTACTATTGAATGGGGTAGCTTCGCCTACACTATGATGCCTTTTGGTTTGAAAAATGCGCCAGCTATATTTTCGCGCATAGTTGTTCAAGTGTTTAAGGACTTTATTCACAACTTCTTACAGGTTTATTTAGACGATTAGGCGGTGTATGGACTTGTTAAAGATCATTGTGACAATTTCCACTTAATGTTTGAAAGACGTAAACAGTTGAGTATCTCTTTGAACATCAAGAATTGCATATTTTCTACATCATTTGGAATATTGTTAGGACACATAATCTGTAAGGAAGTTTTGTTGGTTGATCAAGCTAAAGTTGTAGTCATTATCGGCCTAAAAGAGCCTACCAATCACAGTGATGTGCACAGATTTTTGGGTCATATAGGATATTACAGGAAGTTTATTAAAGGATATGCCAATATTACTGCACCTTTGGGGGAGTTACTGAAAGGAAAGGTACATTCTACTGGGGAGAACCATAGGTAGCACGCCTTTGAGACATTAAAGGAGAAACTTACTACCGCGCCTATTATGTGTTTTCCTTCGTGGGACTAACCATTTCATGTACATGAGGACACCTCTGGCATGGCCATTGCCGCAGCATTGGCTCATCTTGGAGAAGGTTTTATAGATCATCCTATTTGTTTTGTTAGTAGAAAGATGACTCCTGCAGAGCAAAATTACACAACTACAAAGTGCGAAGCTTTGTCAATGATCTATGTGCTACATAAATTCTGATAGTACTGCTTTTAGCACCATTTGTTTTTTAAACAGATCACATGGAATTGAAGTATGTAGATGGGTACTCTTATTTCAAGAATTTGATTTCACAATTGTGGTAAAACCAGGGAAAAGTAATTCTAGACCATACCATTTATCTAGAATATAGTCAGGAGAAGAAGCACAGCAATATAAGATACCATGCCGATGCACAGCTTTTATGGGTTACAACAAGCACAATCAGAATTAGAGGACATTGTTTTCTTTCTACGAACAAGCATGGCACCAAAAGGAATGAAATCCTTAGAAAAGAAACAACTTGCTATACATGTGGCACCCTATATGTTGATTAGCGGTGACCTATACAAATTAGGTCGGGATGAAGTATTGCGTTGTTGTGTACTGGAACATGAGCGCACGATATCATGGAAGAAGCTCATGGTGGTATTGCAGGTGGCCACTATGCAGTGATGTCACTGCTCACAAGATTCTACTCGATGGATTGTGGTGGGAGACCTTGTATAAATATTGTAATGATTATTGCAAGGCTTTTTATCGTTATCGCATCTTGGGAAACCAAGTCAACGAGATGAAATGCCTCGAAGACCTATTCCTAGCACAGAACCATTTGAGAAATGGGTAATAGATTTTTTGGGCCCTATTTCACCAGCCGCACGTAGGACTGGATCGCGCTATATCATAACTTGCACATATTATCTAACAAGGTGAGCAAAAGCAACACCTACAAAGGATTGTACAATGACTATAGCAGCTAGGTTTCTATGGGAAAATATTATTACATAGTATGGATGTCCTTTAAGTTTGACCAGTGATAGGGGCACACACTTTCTGAATGAGACAATCAGAATTTTATTGGATGAATTCATGATTGCACACCATAAGAATACACCATATCATCCTTAGGAAAATGGGACTGCTGAGGCTTTCAACAAAATTTTGAGCCAAACATTGACAAAAATATGTGATGTTGGAAGAAAGGATTGGGATGATAAAGTGTCTCAGACTTTCGTGGATATCAAACAACATATAAAAGGTTGAACAAAACCACACCATTTCGATTAGTGTTTGGCGTAGAAGTAGTTCTTCCTATGAAATTCATGTTACCATCTCTCGTGTATCGCGCGCCTTGGGGTCTAAATGATGAGAAATCATTAGAAGAACGGATTGAAAAGTTAATTAAGTTGGATGAGTGATGAGAAATAGCACGTTGGAGTCAAAAACAAGAAAAGGCCAGGTAGAAAGCATGGCATGACAGGCACATCAAGGATAAAAAGTTCACAATTGGACAGATGGTGCTCCTTTATGATTCTAAATTTTTATGCTATCCAGGCAAACTCAAATTATATTGGTTGGGGCCGTATGTTATCACTCACATACTTGAAACATGCACTTGTCAATTAGAGGCACTTGATGGAATACGGTTACCCGGATACTTCAACGAGAGTAGGCTAAAGCCCTACTATAAATAAGTCTTCTTGGTGTTTGTAATAAGGTATTTCCATTTAGATTAGGTTTCTTATTCTACATTTTGAATATTTTTTATGCACATAGGACCGTACATACCCTTAGTGTGGGGTGGTTATTGATATCCAGGTATAGGATTGATGAAGATAAGTACACATGAAAGGAACAAACTGCTATGGGTGTTATTCAAGTTGGAGAATTGAAAAAAATAGAGATTGCTTCTAGACAAAATGACCATAGATGGAGATAAATGATGGAACAATATAACGCGAGGTAAGCAGAGGCCGTGAAGACTAATAGTGGAAGCCGCAATGATGAGGTACTCAAAGCATGGAAGTGCATCAAGAGAAGCCTCAGCACCAAAAGGTGGGAGGGCATGCTATAAGGTTATAGCTTGGGTGCAAAGATGTACCACACAGAAAGAACAAAAATGGTCAATTAATGAGAGGATTATTGGTAGATGAAGAAGTAATAAATGCACTAACTTTTTCAAAATCTATACAAGGATGGGATGTGAGTTCATTTTTACCGTTACAATCACGATAATTTGAAGGAGCTAAGTGTGACCGAGCTGCAAGAAGATTATTCAGGTGCAAAGAGTTTGAATCGAGACGTGATGAGCAGAATTGTGCGTAGAGGAAGCTTGCATCCCCATTTGTGAAGGGTTTGAGCAAAGCAAGGCATTACAAAAGAGCTAGGGCACGTAATTTCAACTAGGGCACACTGAATCAAGCTAGCGTTCGGGTATGCACGTTGTAGGAGATAGAAGGTGAGTATTTAAAGTAAGGAGATTGCAGCTATAGATGGCACTAAAGAAAGCACCTATCACAGGAGCTAAGGGAAGAAGAAAGTGGAAATAGAGGTTTAAATGGTTCCCAAAGTAATTTCTCGAAATGTAGTATCCAATGGGTGTGATTTTGGGTTAGGAATGGGATTCCTACATCCGGAAGAGCAATATCAGTGATTACAACCATCGTACACCCGAAAGCAAGGGGTGATGCGTTATTAAACACAAAGACAAATAAGCACACAATAGAAGACATGCCGGTGTATGACGATGCTGGGGAGAAGTTGTTGAAGAAGATTGGATTTTACCAAACAGATGAACTCCCTACTTTGGTAAATATGAACCTTTGTACTAGTGGTTGATGAGTAGGGTACATGAACATTTCTTCTACTTTCAGATGCGCATAAGGATCACAAATTACGTTGATCTCAACAAAGAACATGGTTGAAAGGTACAAGGGGTATATTTAAACGGTGATTTAACTAATAAGGCTGTAATCCTGGAGACAAGGAAGGAGTTGGGGTATACCAAGGGTCCGCGTGGAAGATGGACATTGATAAACTAAAGAAGTACCCAATCATACAAGCAACTGCACACTTAGTGACAAAGTTGAATGACCAAGAAAGATGGTCACAAGTAAACACAATGTGGCTACACATTGCGAAAGAAGATGTCACAGGGAGTGATTTACAACATCTCTAGTTACATCGCAAAACTATCATTGAAGAAGTGTGCACATGAGAGAAAATTAGTTTTGGGGTTGTTCTATTGTCTCTGGTGTTTATGGAAATCGGGTGCCCGATGGGCCAAAGGAGAAAATATGGGAATACCCTATGGAGAACAAGTCACTTGTGGAAAGATTTGGCAAGTACTTGTGCGAAGGATCAATGAGTGACCATTCAAGCAGAGGGTGGAGAAGTGGTATGATAGGCTCCGCGCAACGTTCAAAGAAGAATGGCGCATACCCAAGGAGTTACCTTCGGTAGTAGGGAAGGCAGTGCAGTTTGCGGTATACCAACACTTTTGCATCGTGTGGTTCACCATGAAAGATGGGGCTTGGAGCCCATGGTGCAAATTACCATATGCCTTCACAACACGATATTTTTAGGCATCAGTTCACCGGTTTTTAGATGCGCATCGACTAACCTTCAATGCAGACAAGGTAGATCAGAAACTACCATACACGTAAAGACATGTGAATATCCAAGACAGATCACCTACATCGAGAGGCTTATCTCAAATGTAATAAGCATGAAGCTAGTAAGCTTGGCCGTTGGAGACGTTGGAGCAGCACTTGTGTATCTTCAACTCAAGCCCAAACTAGAGAACAACAAATATGTGGAGAATGAGTTAGCGCTCCCAGGGCCACCAAAAGGTAAACATACACTGGAAAATGTTCAAGCCTCTAAGCCCACAGAAACAATAGAAGTAGAAGATGAAGAAGAGGAACATGAAGATAGTGGTGGTTTGGAGCACAGAGGTAGGAGGCAGCTTACAGATAGGGTAGAAGTTGAGCGCGCAACTACGACACCTCAAGGACATGAAGGAGAATATGATGATCTAGATGCAGTAGAAGGAAAGCACCACTTCAAAAGGGTATTCAAAAGAACAAGGACCCAAGGTGCTACTCCACAATCAATGCAAAATCACCTCGACTCTCTCCACATAAGGAGACAACTGAGAAGAGAAGAAGGAAGTTGAAGCTGAATGAGGAGGTGGAAGAGTCTAAGGAGAGTGCACTGAATATCCTACACCTCTAGAGGATGTGGAAGAACCAAAGGACGAAGAAATGAAGGATGGATAAGAAAGAGAAAAGGAGGTAGATGAGATAGCGACCGAGACTACTCGGTACGGAAAAACAAGCTCCAAATCTTAAACCCCAAGTACCTAAGGGGCCAAGATCGAAGAGAACAAGTGGAAAATTTGTTGCACGCATCATGGGCTATGTTGCAAACACAAGTAAAATTGTCCGCACCCGTTTTCAAAGCACAGTGACACAAAAGGAGTCAGTATGAGTGGGAGCTAATGGATGAAGATATGACGACCATGTGCACAAGGAAGCAGTTGTCTTGGTCTATGTACATGCACATGGACGAACCATACTTTGATGTATGTGAGGATTCATGTGTATCAAGGAGGTTGAAGAAGGCACCTCAGGCTAGACACATAATAGTAAAGCCTATTATTGTTATGTTAGGTGAACAAGTGAGCAATGCTTTGGTGAAGGTCTCGACAGAGGTGGCATAATGAAATGTGGATAAGGTTGCAACAATTAGTGCACTGAGGGAAGAGATCAAGGTAAAGAATATAGAAATAGCGCACCTAAATCAAGAAAAATACTTAGCACCGAAGAACATTATTTTCATCAGCATGGCAGAGGAAATTGGGGATAATATCATGAAAGCAAAGCCACACTTAGAGCCTAAGGTGCCCAAAATGTTTCCTTCAGCAATGCATTATGTACGAACCTTGGTGGACTTGGTGCTTGAAGATGAACCTCTGTGCATGCCAGAATCAAGGAATCCTGAGCAGGAAGCAGAGCGAGAAAAGGCTTCAGTGATGAGAAAGATTGCATCATATGAGGGTTTGCTTCAAAGCTTGTAGGAGGAATCAAGAAAGCGGATCAAGCGCCAATATTTGTACACTGTAAGTCGTTATAAGAACCAGGACCATTATAGAGGACAATGAAGTCCTAAAAGTCATTAAGGATGAGACGTTGAGTCGTGCATAAAAGTTAGCACTTGTCAAGCGAAGCTCGAGGCCCTTACAAAGCTCTCAAGAACCACACAAGGAAAGGCTAGATGAGCTTGGGAAACTCATCGCGCAAAAGATGAACTTATTATAAGAAAGAATGGTCATTATGTCCAAAGATTTGTGTTGGTCTTGCGAAATGAGAAAGGAGACGTTGCAAAAGATGAGGTAGAGTCAATTGCAATGGATATCCCAGAAAAGGCAAAGGTCGCGCTCAATAATTAGCAGACTTTAGAGGCGGAAATAAAAGAAGAATATCTAGAATTGATTCTTCAAGTTGAAGCAGAAGATGTTGCAGGGTAAAGTCATTCTTTTATTTCATAAAAATTCTTTCTATTCTTCTATTCATATTCTTTGATTCATTTTGGAGACAACCATTGTCGGGGCAATGTAATTAGTGTGGGGTAATGTTGGTGAGTCAAAATCTAGCACTTAGTGAAAAGCATACAGAAGGTTCGCACGAAAGAGCAGCGAGCGCTCAAAAGCGCGGGAGGATCAGGAAGGAATCACGCATTGAGGACGAGAGATAGATTCGGAACTTTGTTGTTTTCACGATGAGGAACTAATTTTAGCGTGTCGAACACACAAACCGGTTAAATACTTGCGTGAAAGGCACTCGGCTATTTTTGGAGGATCACTACGAAGCGCTTTGCATGGTTACAAGCCGAGAATAAATTCACTACTGACGCTTAATCGAAGAAGTATATTGTTAGCACACTTGCATATGTGGTTATTGTAATGACGTGTGGCTAATAATAACATGCGACCTATTTTGGGATTAGAGAGGCGTTGAAGGGCAATTCCCCACCCTTATAAATATGTAGTGAACTGCGTAGCATAAAAAGGGAGAGATATGTAAGGACTGGATTACTCTGAAGTTACACTATCAAATCTGTACACGCATGAGCATATGATGCCATTATTGTAAGAAGCTTCTGTGTATTACTGCATTTAATATAATGGAGGTTATTGACTGAATCAAAGTGTTAATCATGGTTATAGTTTATTACTGCATGAATGATCTCGCTATGATTATTGTTTGAATCATGATACTTTAAGATCTAGATTTGAATATGTATTGTAGAGCGATATATTAGTTATAGATCTAAATGGTTTAAGTCTTCATCATGCTAAAACATCATGTAAAAGCAACAATAAAGAGGATCATGGTACCTTTGTGCGCTTGAGTGAGCACTCTGGCCTAGGGTGAGGGGTGTGCCGGCGCGCCGGCTTTTTTATTGGTGAATTCTAGGTTGCATCAATGACCGAGAGGGGGTTTGAATCACCATACAAAAACATTAACTTCATTTACCATGTAATAACATTTTTCATTCATCATACATAACCACATGTGAGCTTATTAGATGTGTATTAACCATTCACAAGATCATGAGACAAGAGAGAGAACACAAGACACCAAATATAAGTGGGAAACCCTCAAAGGGGAATAAAACCCATTGAAACCTTTGCTTTAATACTCAAAACAAAAGAATTTAGTGAAGCACTAACTTCACAAGGAGCACCAACCCCTAGTTTAGTAGGGCACCAACCCTACAAGGAGCACCAATCCCTAGTTTAGTGAGGCACCAACCCCACAAAGAGGCTACAACCCCTAAGGTAATCAAGAACCAACTCAACCACCTAGAAATTAATGACCATTGAGGAAATAATGCTCACATAACTCGATAGTGATTCAAGTTTAGCTCCAAACACACCAAACCCTCATCAAGACAAGCACTCTCCTAACTCGCTCAATCTCTTCTTCATGGGTTAAATCTATCAATTTTCCTTACACATATGATCCTTTGTATTTCTCATGTCTTCATGTCTCTTCTAATATTTTTCCATAACCCCTCTATACTTCTCCTCAACGTCCTTTAGGTCATACTTTTTTTCGTACCTCAACTAGTCACAAATGACTCATTGCACTTGCTTATATACAACTCACAAATCTAAAACACCCCTAGGTTGGCCATAATTAAATAGGTCACCATCCCAACTCAAAAATAGATAACCCACATCATATAAACCATCACAAATGACCCAAGTAGGTCGGAAGGGGTCAAGACATCATGAACAAGCACAAGGCTTCTCAAACAAGCACTCCAAGCTTTAGTGAATGCACAAACACCTCTAAGGTCTTCTATAAACTTTTTCAAGGATCCATCAGCTCCACACAAGCCAAGGACATCTTATAAAAACATTCAGCAAGCCTAAGAACCTCTGTATCAGCGCCAAACATCATGAAGTATGCCTAGAAGAAAGCAAACCACATTAGGTCTTCAAGCACCCAGAAAACATTCCTTAAGAAAGACCAGCTTCACATATCAAATCTCATCATCATGACTCAAGTAATATATCAATGGAAATTTATCTAAATCCTCTTTTTGTAACAACTAACATTTTCATCTAACTCATAATTGAAGACCTCTAAATAACTCAAACTCAAACAACTCCAAACTGGCTTCAAGATCCCAAAACTAGGCCTTAAAAATAGAGTTGGTTCACATATCAAAACACCTCATCAAGACACAAAACGATATATCATTAGAAAGGTATTTGAATATGATTTCCATAACAACTCACCCCATCAACCAAATCATAGTCGAAGACCTCTAACCAAGCCAATAACTCGAAACTACTCATTTAGGATCCAAGGACTCAAGAACCAATCTTGAGGAATCAATGCTCCATCACCTTTAAAACCACTTCTAAGCTCAACCACCACCTAGGACAAATCAAGTACACTTTTACCAACATGTACAAACACTAAGAATCATATTACATGTGGAGATAACTAACCCAACACACTTGTTTCTTCAAGACTTCTTAAGAAGCCAACTAGGGCTTTCTAGGCCAGTAGGTCTTCAATTGAAAAACCACCTCTTTAGATGAAACCAAGTACTTCAACACATCATACCAGGTATCTAACTAATGCGGGGATCATTTGTTAAAACTTCAAATTTCGTAAGAAAAACTAACTGCACACATGGATAAACAACGATTTTGAAAAATTCGTTTTTCTTAAACTATCATCTGGGTTTTCATGAAACTTAGAAAACTTGTTGATAACATAGAAGGCTGAAAACCCATTAAATTTTAGGAAAATTCAGATTATAGATTTGGAGATATGACATAATCTTCAAACCTAATTAGCTAGAATTTCATCAAATAATTAGTATGCATCCTTAAAATCCACTATTATTAGGAATGCAATCACACTATAGAATGTTCCTAACCCTCTTGAGTATCATCCTCCAATCAATTATTAATTTTAAACCCAAAGTTCACATTGTGTGTCTTATGAGTTATTGATAGTCCAATTTCCACAACTTTGTTATGTTCTTTTAATGTTCTATGTTCTGATAGAACTGAATTTTCCTGAAAAAAGGATATTCGCGCTTTTAATAACACAATTGTATGCCTTACAATAATTACCTCAGCCTCCTTGAAGAACACAAACCTTCGAAAATTGGGAAATTCGATTTAATTGTGCAAAAACGTTCACTTGGTTGTGTGACATGATTTCTCTAGATTTACGGTAAATTGTTCTCTTTCCCTACACCATCAATCGATCTCATTCTTTTTGTAGATCTTAGGCACCCTCCGAAAAACTTATCTTCAAAATTCTAGAATTTTTCGTGGGATAAATTAAGATTTTGATCAAAAATTTGATTTTGTGCCCTAGTTTGTAAACTTGCACGAATGTGTTAAAATAGAGACATAAAAACAATTAAATCTTACCAAATTCGAATTCCCTTTCTCAATTTCTAATCTTGGAGGTTCAATTGAACTGTGACAAATCTTTTCCAATCTTAAATTTGTGTGAACCTCTAAAATTTTCCCATGACTCAATCTACAACATTTTACTCTCACCGAATCCGTTAATAATAATATGATTCCAAATTTTCTCCTCTATTTGTTCATGCCCAACCATTGTTTTCATTAACAACAAAGCATTTAATAACTTCAAAATAATGTTATCAAAAATTTGTTTTTAGTATATTTTCAATGTAGATGATGTTTGTGTTTATTTTTTGTTTATCGTCTAAAACATAATGTTTTTACATGCTTTGAAGTAAGGGATGTAGTCTCTTATAACCCCTTCCCTATTAAGATTACATCAAAATTACACTAGCATCACTACAATTCACTTGCTTACACCGAATCTAGGTGTCTACAAAGCAAGTGGATATAATAATGTCTACACAAGGTGTTACAAATTGGCATTCCATGCCACTAAAAACATGCAAAATGGTACTTGTGCCTCAAATAAATCTCAAAACATCTATTACAATAGGACTAAACTAACACAATAATAGGAAAAATGGTGATAGAAGGAAATGGGCCTTGCACTTTGTATAACAACATGAAGATTGTGATAGACCATACACAGCAAATGAAGATGACATCAATAATAGATGTTCAAGGAATGATGAGAATTACACTCTGCACGGCCGGAGCAAAGGAAAACAACCACTAAACTATATTCTCTCCTCCGTAGAAGGAAAAGTGAAGATGTAATTATTGTTTTTTTATGTTACTTTTTGTTCTCAAAGTCATGGGAGTTAAAAATTATAAGTTATCTCCAATAGTTTTTTTTGTCAGTAGTAGTCAGTCGTAGTTCTTAAATTAGTTTAGGAACTTTCCTTTCATGCAAGTGTTGTGGTGATGCATACGTCCCATCTTGCAGTATGTATACTTTGTATTGAACCTTATTTTAACTATTAGAGACATTGCATGAAGTAATCATGTTAATTGGACAAGCTTGGAATTCAATGAGGATCTTGTGTTTTTATTTTCTCAATCAGATAAAAACTTTTAATTTTAACTTAATTTTCGTTGTGATTGAATCTATATGTTGTTTAAAATTAGTCTAGATTAGACTGTCTTTCTAACTGTTATTATAGAAAATTATGATTATTATTAAATCTTTGTGGTTAAATGAGCACTCCTGTTCTTTGCAGTAAATTATCTCATCATATTGGGCTTAAGAAATGAACTCGCTGTTTCATTATCCTCATACTCTTGTGCTATATTTGGAGTTGGAGTGTATTCTAGATTTTGCAAATATTAGCTTGTCACAATAGACCTCCTTATGTGTTTACTTCGCAAAATAAGAAACTATGCTAATCTGAGTGGACATGACTGTCAAACCGACCCCAATCTGTCCCCCCTCAATCTAGATCTCAGAATTGATCACAAATCTCGGTTCCATCTATTCTAGATCTATGGGGCGGGGGAGAATAAAGAGCCCCTATATCTATGGTTGGGTTCTCTCTGGACTCCAGATGAACCCAAGGCAATCTGATCTTCCCCTAAAATAGAGAGATATGGGCCGGGGGCAGCTTGCACCCTAGTTTGGTGTTTTGGTGGTGGACTTGCATTTACAAGCTACAAGATCCGAGTTTCCTACCTAAAACCTTGAATTTCATGAATCTAGGAAGTTGATACAATAACTTGTGGCCATATTACACCATTAGACACAAGCATATTGTGTCCTCATTTAGTATGCGCATTGATTGAAGATCAGTTTTTGCACTCGACTACAAAACTCATTTTAAGTATATTGATTAAAGATCAGTTTAGTAATAAGTACATTGATCATAGATCAGTTTTTAGTATTTTACACTTCTCCAAAAACTCGATGCAGTGGAGGTAATTGATTTGCACAGAGGCCACCTTCACACACGTCGACCCCAACTATAACTTCTATGGTCTGCTGAGTGCAATGCAGCTGAGTTGCTGCCCCCATGGGATGTGGGGCAGCACCCAACCAATGGTAGAGCTAATCATATATTAGGATGATGTAACAGTGACTAAAGAAATTAATCATGGATAAAAATATTGAGAGCATTAACATACATGAGAATGAAAGAGTTATATCATATGTTAGGAATATGTAACGGTGACTAAGAAATTAATCATAGATCAAAATATTGAGAGCATAAACATACGTGAGAATGAAAGAGACAAAATAAGAAAAGAAGAGAAGCAAGTCGAAAAGCAGCTTAAACAATGGAAGGACAGCAAGTTTGAACATGTAAGTTTAATAGAACTGTGTGATGCTGCATCCTCACAAACCCAACTGTACAGCTGCCAAGAAGGATCGGCATAGGAATGTTTTACTTTTCAATAGCTGTAAATCATCATAGGCTACAATACATAAGTACAAAAGACAACTTGGTGTAGATGGATTTAACACGGTATGCTACAAAAGCAGTGTCCAAAACGCTTGATGTTCATATCATAGAAATGTTCAGTTTCCTTTAGATGGCATATTGCTTTGGCACAAGGCAAATCACTATTTTCCAAGTGAAAACAATTAAACCAATGTGACTGCACTAAACGTAGGAAGAGAATCACACTTTTAAGCAGTTGGCAATCTAATATATAATTCAACCAAAAACAGGAATAATTCTGAAGGAGCCATAGCAAGATCAATGACTGCAAAAATCTTGCTATCTTAATATTTTAAAACATTATATGCTCTAATATACTTTGTAGAATTAAATATTTCTTAGTTTCAAGAGGATGAAGAAGATCTAAATTTTCTATTGGCAAATCTACAAAAACCAATCAGTGTATTTTAGCCTCTTAAATTTTGGCTGATCATGAGTGATCCTTCAAGCATATTTTAGAATAATACTTTAACCTATCAAAAGCATAAAACCACGTACTTTTCAAACCCAACATGAAACGTATCCACTTGAGAAGAAGGAAAACACGTGACTGCACACCTCATTACAGTTATCAATCTCAAGGTGCGAATGTCCACTATGAGCATCACCTAGATGCAGTGAGCGCTAGAGAGATGGGTCAAAGTAGATTGACACATGACTTGCATCACCTCATTAAATTCATACTCTTGAGAGATTGGTCAAAGTAGATTGACCACCTCATGAAGGGTCAAATTAAATTGACTCGAAACTACACGGTTAAATCCCAAAAAAATACACATTGTTCCACTGCAAAATAAACCAATTGTATAAACTGGGTTTCAGTTCATCATCACAGAAAACCTACATATAAAGTGTTTCCCATGAGGCGGCCATAGAAAGATTATTATTTTGTAACAAGCAAGTCGTTAATATTTTATTTAAATGGTAGGTGGCGACGGAGAAAATGTGGGTCATGTTAGTGCTCCATTTTATTATCCATCCAATCAAGGATGTCATTGGCAATCTCATCTCGCTCAGGTTCAAACAACAAATCATGCAAAAGTCCTTGATAAAGCTTTATTGCTTTATGTTCTGAAGCTGCTTGATCATGTAAATCCCGAGATGCGCTTGGATCTGTCACGGTGTCAGTGGTTCCATGGAGGACTAAAAACGGAACAGTTATTCTTTTCAAGTTCTGTTGCAAGTACGAGCAGATACGTAGTACCTCAGAGCCTGTTCGTACTCTGATTGGGCCAGTATATACCAGGGGATCAGAGTATTTAGAAATAAGGGCTTCAGGATCACGAGATACAGCTGTTCCTCTCCTATTTGCTGGACCAAACTGATACCTCGGTAAAATAAGAGAGAATAATGGAGCGATTGCCTGCCATAATTCAAGCATACATTTATCACATTTATTTTTATCCATATCTAAGATGGCATAAATACTGAAACCCAATTAAAAATTGCTTCCCGGGTTTTATAGCTAGGTTGGACAATTTTTGAATATATGTGGAATTTTTGGATGTAGGAACTAAAAATAACATGTGGGCCCTCCTAGTCTATATTAAGTAGAGGAACCCAACGTGGAAATTACTCAGCTGCAAGTCGCATACTTCTCTCTAAACTTTGTACTCTATAATGTAATATCAGATGGATGCCCTTCAAGAAAAAATTAGTTCAAAAAGCAGTGCCTCACCATAAAAATTGGATGTGTCATTTAGACACGCAGTGCTGGAGAAGTTGTGACAATTCCTCGTACCATTTCCTCAACATTAGGATCTAATGCTGCCTTCAGAAACATGTTTGATTAAAAAACAAGGGTTGAGTAGAAACCTTAAGAAATCATTTCCTCCTATGATAAATAAAAGAAAGAAAGAAAACAGTTGTGTTTGATAGGTTGAGGATTGAAGCGTTGACGATAAAACATGGTGTAGTCACAGGAACTGATGTTCTATCTTTTTAATTACCATGGATTCTTAATACATTCAGCTCAATTACTATAACTGTGTAAATCACAGAAATCGGCAAGCAGGATGCTTGGTTTTTGAAACCACTGGAATCAATGAGGAAAACAATACTACCTTCAAGATAATTGCTCCACCAGTTGAGTGGCCAAATAAAAGCATGGCATTCCAGGATTCTCCAATCTTACTTTTTGTAGGAACATCTTCTATAAGACACAGAGACTTGTAAAGCATTAATGCATGGCTATAATGATAATGCACTTGCTAAAAAAGGACTTGTTTATGCATACCGTGTCTTCAACAACCTGATCCAGTGATGGTACATATCCATGCAACCCATCACTACCACCATGGCCTGTAACACCAAATGTTTAGATAAATAAACACTGAAAAGATCATGCTAAATTTAGAATGAGGAACTTATTCCATAGCTAATGATTTGCATTCCTTATTAAGAAGAAATGCAACGATTTAAGCATGTTAACTCCTTAGAGCATAATCACGTTTTTATTTATGGATGCTTATGACAATTACAATAAATCCCACAGATGTGATATTTGTTATAGATGACGTACCAACTGGAAGCATATAAAAAAACAAGTTCCAAAAATGCCATTTGAAATAAACTAAAACACTATGCAGCACACAATAAAAATAAATGGTTCCCTGCCATGTAAATGAGATAGAAAGGGCATCAAAAATGCCAAGAAAGGAACCCTACAGAGATAGATATATACATATATACAGATTTAATGTTTAGAAACAACAAAATACAGATACAACTCATAGAATGAATTTACAGAGTAGGGAAGTTGGTGCTTCAAAGTTGAATGGTTTGAAATAAACATCCAGAGAGAGACATGCATGCGAGCACACGCGCATTCACAAACACAGACACATGCACACACGCTGGTGCCCACCAAACAATCGCACACACAGGCACATCATTCTTGTTCTTTTAATCTTCAGGATTTCCTTGATCCTTTTGTATGTATTTGGTGGGTTAAGAATTGGTGGATTCCTTTTAGAGTCATCATCATCATGTTCGAACCTCCTCCCCTGCCACCCTTACAAGCATTAGACTTTGCGTAAACTTCCCTGCTATTTCTTGTATTTCCCCTTTTATCTGAATATGCCCAGTACACTGCAGACATGTGATGAAGAGTTTTCACCCTTGTCAACCTGTTGTGCCAGTGGGTTATTTGTATTCTGGGTAGATACTTGCCCCATCATATCAGTTTCATCAACCATCTCAGTTGAAGCTAAAGCTTCATATGAAAATGCCTCCATGCTATCATATTCTGGGGAGTAAGACATGCCTCATTTCCACTTACATAACCCCAAAACTTATTGTCCCTCTGATCGTCTATTCCTCTAACACAGCTTGTTAACTGCAAGAATATCAAGAATTAAATTGCTCAAAATTCTCCAGCTCTTGTTTTCTTGGTTTATGATAATGCTTGTTCTTGCAGTCAGTACAAAAATCCTCTTGGGACTCCACATGTTTGAAGCATCTTACAAGTTCTTTTGGGAACTTGCAATTCATTTTCCCTTTCGATCATGAAAGGGCCTAGCTTTGATTGTGTCCAGACCATCTTTTGAATTTCAATTACAAGGTCTGCAACGCAATCAAATATGGGACTACAGATTTTTTCTTCCATCCATTGAATTCTTTGCGAATTTTAGGATGTTTCTAGATTACTTGTAAAAATCTTGGTATGTATCAGCCTTTTACCTTGTAATTCATGCAAAGTTTTTTCCCAATTTTTATGTCCCAAAATTTGGAATTTTGGAGTTTCTTATGTTAAATTGGCAAATGAGTCCATGTGAGTAGTATCTTTGAAAAGCCCAAAGTTCAAAAATGAAAAAAATTATAAGGACACTTAGTTTTAAGCAATATAAATGTCAAAACCAGTGTAGTGTCTACAAAAGGAAATTCCAAAAAGTCATAATGTCCCAAATCTAAGTTCAGAGTCTCAGGATTTCATTGTTCTTACAATTCAAAATAAAAAGTCAAAAACTTAGAAAATTCTTCAAATTCCCAAAATAAACGAAAGTGCATTTTGATAAATATTCAAGGGCAGTATATCGAGGAAGATGAGTAACAATGCCAAAATATGGCTTCAATAAACAGACGCCCGGATGAATCGTCGAGATATTTTAAAATGACAACGAGAACTTTCTGCATGATAACTAAGAGATTACGCAAAAATCTAAGTGGGTTATCAACACAAACAAAACTTCTGATTATATTTAAAAGACTTTTAAGTTTTGTTGTCAACTAAGAGCATAAGAAAATTAAACCCAGATTCAGTAATAAAAACTGGAACCTTAATGAGTTTTAGCATTTTTCTTGGGCCTCTCCTGCTGAGTGGGCTCTTACATCCTTATCCTCCTCAATGGCCACCCAAGGAAATTTTCCAATAAGTGGGACCAGATGAATCACGTTCTCCTATTGTGCTTAATCATGAATTGTGCCATTTTGAGGGCTGCTGAAGCATCACGAGAATTTGTTGAGCATCCATGTTCGTTTTTTGCAGAATTTTAGGAAGAACTGAAGCCTCCAGAACCTCTACCCTTCCACTAATCAATTCAGTGACGCTTTGCTGCTGCTGATCACTAGAAACAAGATGATTATTGTTAGCCATAAGATAATGATTAATCTTGGCCAACAGAAGGATACATTGTTCCAAGGGGCTGTTGTGAGGCTGTGGGAGAGGTGGACCCATCGTGCCATTGAATTCTTTTGGTGTTGAATCAATGGAAGGGAGAAATGTGACTAAAATAGCATCACCCTTGGTAACCTGAGAAGGTACAGTTAGATATTGTAGATCCAACCATAGACCTAGCCTAACTCCCTCAAGATGTTTATTGAGTATGTAAAAACCAAAATCCCAGGTAGGAGGAAGATTTATGGTGGGTGTGTTCTCAAGATTAAACATAGGGGTAAAAGAACTGCTTAATGGGTAGAAGCCCAAGTGGTGAGAGGGAACGGTGAGTATAAAGTTAAGAAAGGATCCTTAAACTAGTAGATAGAGGCCCTAAATCATTGAAGGCTTGGACTTGCACATGGGCCTTTGGCTCCAGAGGAAGCAGTATCATTCAGTTAGGATTACTGAGAGGATTATTTAGCAAGTGTAACTAATGAGAGGTGAGAGAGGGGCGTACCTGAGCCCATCAGCAGTCCAAGCTTTAGTTGAAAATTGAGTGCCAACAAGGGCCAGCTGCAGGTGACAAGCTGCCTCCTTCCCAGTTGGAGATTTCAGAGTTGAAGTTCTCCATTGAAAAGTCATTTGAATTTATTTAGATCACTCCAAATTTCCACAATGCCATGAATTGACTAGGTCCTAAAAGTACTTTCTTGCCAGTAACATTTCTGGAACGTTAGCTAGTTTTGTTGAAATTTCCCGGGAAGCATGGACTTCCCTAAATCCTCCTAAAACCCAAAAATTCCAAAAATAAGCCAAAATTCAGAGTACCCTCTTCAATGGATGATTTTGGGACTTAAGCTGTATTTTATGATTTTTTTCAAAAGCATGGAATTCTATAAAATCCAAAAGAACTCTGAAAAGAATGTTTCAATATATTTGTAACTGTCCATTCTTCCTCCAATACAGTTCACAAGTTGCAATGATCCCTACCACAACATTTATCGTTCACCTACGCACTCATTGAAAAAAGCGAGCATGGGATGTTAAGTGGAGGTTAATTGCTTTCTCTGTAATTTTGCTGGTAGAATCCAACAGTCTTCTAGATTGATTTCATGTTAGTTCCAATAGTGTCCCAGCATAAGAAGTTTGATAACCCGCCTCTGCCATTAAATTGCAAGACAAAAACCATCAAAAACACTGACATCATGAGCCTTTGTCTTAAAGATATTGCAGATAGTTATGACTTGAGGAGACGAATGCAGAGGCCAAAAATAGAAGCTGCAGTGATTCCAAATACCATGCCATGGCCCAACTTTTCTTGGAATGTGTAAAGATTGTATCAGCCAGGAAGACACCAAATGGGAGAAAAGTTCAAACTTGTCAAGACAGAGTGTTCTGTAATCTAGAGACTCAGACTAAATTCTTGAATTTCATTTTAACACGTTTCCACCACAGAATAGGCAGAGGAACAATGCTACAAAAATAGGTGGACAAAATTATCAGACTGGAAAGCTAGAATATTGTAGAAGCAAATGGAATCCATCATTATTCTGAACAATTTAATTGGTGAGCTGTATATCCATTGTTTGTCATTTTATGCATGGATACCTAGAGACATGGAGTATGGGTACAGGAATGTCATTTTAATTTAGATTACACAAGTAAATGAATAATGGTACAACTATATTATATAAATATAATCACCGGGAGAAGTGGGTACGAGGACAAGGTCCTCATCCCTATACTGAAATTTCCAGGTGACTATTTTTGTGCTGCTTTCTTTGAACTCCTTTGAAGGAAATACACCACTAACCTTAAATGGGAGAAAAACTATTAGTAATTTATTGTATCATCAATTGCAGACCATTCTGCAAATAAACACCTTTTACACATCATATCAAATATATACCCTAATTTCCTCTATCAAGTTATAGACAACTTGTAATAATGGAAATGTCAAAACATTACCCATACAAGAATGCTATAGAAGGTTTTGAAAAGTGGCTACAAATCCAATTTTAGGAGGATAAGTGACAGCTCCATTTATGAGATCTACAGAATTCTGCACGGTGAAGAAGAGCCAAGATTTTCTTTGGATGATAAGATCACCACTGAGTACATAGCAAACTGGTTTATTATGAATAATTAATTCTATTTAGGGTTTTAATGGTTTTCATGAAATCCCTATTGCCTACCAATTGGTTGAGTGATAAAACCCAAATAATGGTTTTCACGGTAAGTTTCTGAGGTGCATCAGTGATTTCATAGCAAACACAAGACATATCTTACATTGGAGAGACAGGGACAACCATTTAGATATTCATTGAATTGATAGTATATGAGGGCTTCTTTACATTGGAGACGTGGAAAACTATTCATAAAAGGGTAAAAGAACATAGTTCAGAATCCAAATAATCACTATGATTGTGTAAAGAGCTCAATGCTAACTTAACACTCATCAAAAGCAAAGCATGAGATTTGCATAAAGGATACCAAGGTGTTAATAAGAGAAGACCATTTCATGAAGAGGAAGGTAAGGAAGGCTATTGAGATCACAATGCATCCAGATAATCTAAATAGTGGAGAAACAAGTGACAATTGGGAAATCCTCAAGATCCCTTTCGCCTGTACAAAAAATAACCCAAGATCTCCATGGATAAAACTAAAGACAAAGATTGTAACTATAAAGTAAAATGAATAGAATAAGCAAATGGAGAAAAACACTGATACCCTAAATAATATTCTTTCATAAGCTCCTCAAAGGAGGAATGCAGACTGATCAGCTGCTCTCATGCACTCCCAGGTCTTTCAGAAATGCCTCCCTAACATCAACAGGTGAGGGAGAATTAATATATTTCTAGAAAAACATTAGGAGACCTAAAAATAACCCTACCAGCCAAATTATATCACTCCTGCTTCTATGGCTAGGTGACACCTTATTTTTATTGGCCTACTTACTTAGGCATGCCTTTTCTATTTCTAACTAGTAAAGTAGAAATAATAAAAATATTCTAAAATTAGGGTTAAAATAACTAGTTACTACCCTAAGTAAACTAAAGAATGGTAAAAATAACAATTTGCGCTAACACCCCCTTGAATGCAACTAGGGAGTAAGTACAAAAGGGGCCAATACCTTAGATATGGGTCCAACCAACTAGGCCTGATAAAGTACACATGTATAGTAAAAATCCATGAAGGGAAGGATTTAAGGATAGACCCTAGGACTACTTCCATAGCAATGCCAAAGACAATGAAGGAAAGTGAGTCAATAACTGAAGAGTGTTGATGATGAGGGCCTCTTCCTGGAGACTGAAGTCATGTTGCACTGAACCACGTGTTTACCCTTGGCAAAAGGAAGAAAAGATATTGTGTACTGGTAATCTGCCCGCTCTAAGACATGGTGAAAAGGCAACAAAAAAATCTCCACAGCTGGTCCAAAGCTTAGGTGTGGCAAAGAAGGATTGGTAAGATCATGCACAAGATCTCAAAGAGTCGCCACTGAAGTAGAACCAAGATAGAAGGGCATAGAACATTTACTAGAAGAATGTCCATGAGAAGTGGAGGGTGTATCTCATCAATGCTCAACACAAGTGAAGAAAGAGGTAGTCCCAGAAATCTCAATATGGACACTTCTATCATTGGAGAAAAAAACCTTTGAAATAGTAGTACAAAAGTGTGATGACTTTGTAGAAGAGAGAGCAACATTCTGTAGGAAAACCCCACCAGCAGACGTATCTACGAAAATATGTCGTGTCTGGCAGATACTCATCCCAGAAAGGAGCTCTAAAAAGAGGAGAGAAACATCTAATGGGAAGGATTCATCACAGGTAACAAGTGGAGTGGTAAAACTTCAAGCTCAAATGAAGTGTCCACAAAAGCAAGTGTAGTGTCTCCAAACCTTTGTTCAATAATTTTTCTAGGCAATGAATGGACATTCTGTATGTGTGATATGTAGATGTAGATTTATGGAGATAACTAAACAGATGTGACCATAAGATTATATCACAAGAATTGAGCCAATGATTATATTGGTCATAGTGTAAAGGAGTAAGTAAATGTCCAAATAGAAAAGGACAAAGCCCTGTGGAGCAAAACCTTTTCCATGTGTAGTCACCGTAGTTTATAGATTGTGCCATTTAAAAGAAGTGTCAAAATGATTGCTCCATGTTGTGGTTTAAGAGTTGTTTGCAACAAAACATCTCTCAATGTAGTGGATTGGGTATTCATGTGCAGCATCAAGCAATGTGAAATGACCAAAAAAAAAGCAATGCAAAAGAGAATACCACAAACGTGTGGTTGTGAGTAGTACACACAAAGCCTTACCACAATACCTCGAGGAGGAGCTCGACACAAACCTCAAGAGTGTCGAATGTGTACCTAAGAAGTGTCCCCAAACAACGACAAAAAAGATAGGCACAAAACAAGTGTGCCAAATACAAATGTCCCAAAACAAACAAGGCATGAATACAAGTGTACCAAATGCTTCCCCCATTAATGTGACGCCTAATAATTTAGTGTGTTCCAAAAAGATTCCCCCAAAACTGCTTATATCAATGCAGTTTTACAAAATAGACCATATTTTTTTGTTGAAAATGAAAACAAAAAAAAATTGTTGCTTGCGTATAAAATCACTAAAATTTGAAAGTACATCTAGATTCCTCATAAAAAATTATGCACTTTTTTAAAAAGTGGCACTTCAAAAGGAGCTACAAGCAAAAGGATATTATAGTTTGAAGATGTTGGAGAAACGGAGTAGGTAGAGGTCATCAACAAAAACATTGATCTGCCGGGGTGCGATTTCCTACCTCGTCGGACCCATTCTTTGGTCTTTAATAGTGTCAAAAAGGTGCTTGAAAAGTCAAAAAAGACCGAGGGAGGCCCGGACATGGGTGGTCTTTTAATTTTTGTGAAAAAAGAGGCCAGCCTAGGAGGGGTTGGCCAGACCTTTGGAAGATGGCTAACACTCTTTTAAAAGGGAATAAGATGTAGGAGGAGGTTCGGCCTGGGTGGGTAAAACCGAGGGAAGGAACAAGAGAAGATTGTAAACTTGGCTAGTGTAGGATGGCGTAGGGGGCAAAGAAGGGACGGTTGCTAATGTAGTTGTGGGAAGGAGAGTTGTGGGGCCAAAGTGGGTCTTAGGGTCAAGGAAGATTCGAGTCCAACTATATTATCGAGATTTATCACTGATTTTTGGCAATTTTTGAATCAGGTTCTCAAAGAAAGACCATAAATGATTTTTTCTCCTCTCATGGAGATTTTGACTCCCTAAAAGTGTTGAAGAATGTGCGACACTCAAATTTGGCAATTTCTTTTTTGACATTGCTTATTGCTATAATGTTTCTTGGCTAAGACAAACACCCACATCCTATTCCTACTCAGTCTATCTTGCCATCTCTTTCCTAACTTGTTTATTCCTACACATTGATGTGTCGACAAATTCTAAATACAAGTCCATAAAATCAATGCTTAAGCTCTTACCATCATGGTGCAATTTTCAGATTTGATTCACCTTCTCACTATTCAAAACCATACAGCCTCACCAGGTTGTATAATTTGATCATGGCCAACTCCGTACGATCCTCGCATTAACACATCCTCCAACTCTAGTTTCGATGCAATATCATTTTTAGGTCTTTTTTATCCTCATAAGTTAACCTTGTCATAATGATTCACCTTTGAACCTATATAAGCAAGTTAAACCCACCTCATTTCATAACCGGGAACTCCCATGAGATCTCATTGCAAATACTAGCACAAATGGCACTCAAGGCTCCCTAAATCTTCCTAAAGTTGATGCACATCCATTAGGGCAGCCACTACTACAGTTTTGAAGCACTCAACCAGGTCAAGAAATCTATCTTCCCTCACATCCAAGCACACCAAGTGCCTATCTCCAACTCTTAACAAAAAAACACAATCAAGCATGATCGAAGGTGTTCAAGTTGTCAACTAGCTACATCCATATAGATATCACATGCTAGGTGGAGAACTACATGTGGTTTGGGGCCTCTTCGGAGTAGTGCCAACAAAAGTAATGCATGGTGTGCACCACAACCCAAACACTAACCTTCTTGCAGGTCTTCTACCCACGTATATGGTTTTGGAGTGACTCATCTTGTTACCAATGACATTGAGACTATGCAACAACTAGGGTTTGACAACGAAGTGCATTTCCAAGCCACCAAAGGACCCCGAAAGTCTGCAAAGCCCAATTTTGAAGGCAACCAAGATCAGTACATAAGGGGGTAGGATTGGATTCTACATCCTAACGAGACCGTGACGGTCTTGCACTGAAGATTTCCAAATCACAATTTCAGCAATGAAGCTTTGTCGTGCCCTACACTTCCAATTTCTCCAGGTTTGCCATCCCAAATTCTTCTTGTATAACTCAGTATAGCTAAGTCTCTCTCTCTTGTGTATTTTAAGCTTGTATAGATTTATTGGAAGAACCAATACGTTATTCTAATTTTGTATAGTTAATGTTGGAAGTTAATTTATCATAATAACTCCTAATCGCTGTGCCTTACATTGTTTTTAATTATCAGATATAGCATAACAAACCTTAATTAATCTAAAAAGGGTGAAAACATTTTGGTGAACTCGACTTCAATCAAATAGTTATTGCTACAAACCCTAGCTGCCCTAGGGTTCTTCCATCTAATATTGGTGCTATATTGGGCTTTCTATATATCATCATGATTAACCCTCAGCTCTTCTACAACCTTTGCCTTCAACCTCGGGTTCTCGATCTTCCACCACCATGAGATATTATTAATTTATTCCCCTTATGTCGGTATACACCGTGGCACAATGGCCCCTACTATTGGCTCTTATTCCACCGTTGATATCACTGCTAATTTTGTTTTGACCATTCGCATTGATCATGTACATGGTGGAGGATTTAATGCTAATGCCGATAATCATTCTCATGCCCTTCCCAAGGATGAGGCACAACATATGGAACATTTCTTACAAGAGAATCCTGCCCATATCGATATCCATTTATATGTTGCTCAAGAGCAACTTAAGCACACCTTTCAATCTAGTAAAGAGACATCTAATGTTCTTATTTCTACTATGCCTACATCTAAGGGGGCACCAAGAGCATAAATGCACAATGTTTCCACATCTATCCCTACATCCACTTTGTTATCCCTAATTGCAAATGCACAATGTTTCCATGTCTATCCCTACATCCACCAAAGATATCCTAATTGCAATCATAGTGGTTCTCATGTCTCTTTTTCTAGTACGCGGGCCCTTGAGACCCTTGTTCATACTTTACAAGCTCAAATCTAACAATTACACCAAGGTATATCTAATACTTCTCATACCATGGATTCTAGCTCAATTACTTCATAATCCACTTGCACCGAAAGTAGCCTCTTATCCCTTGCCTCTTGGTTTTGTTACTCCTAAGTTACCTATTTCTGATGGCAAGAGAAATCCCACAAATCACCTTTTGATCATTCCATGTGGCTTGTTTTGACTATGCCTCTCATGACATCTTACTCAACAAGATTTCCCTAGGAGTCTTTAAGGACTTTGCCTTGTAATGGTTCTATGATGATATGATCTACCAACACATTATGTGTGATCTTTCACCGCTTTGGAAAATTAGTTTCTTGCACAATTCTCTATCAACATTGGTGACAAAGTTTCATATGCTCAAATGTCTAAAGTCCACCAAGGGTCTAATGAACACATTAGTGACTATGTTTTACGCTATAAGACTATGCTTACTAAAATGAATAACAACTTAGTTGATAACAAGCTCTAAGATCTTTTTACACAAAGCCTTCTTACTCCTTTGCAAGACTCAATTATCTTTGATAAGTTCCCATCATTTAATAATCTATGCCATACCCTTAAGGAACGTGAGGCAAAACTACTCCACATTAACAAGTTCAAATACATTGCTAGCTCATCCTCTACATCTAATGTCGATTCCCAACTAAATCTACATTCAAAGGAAAAGCTATTGATGATAAGGCTAATCCTAAGGACATTGTTAATGTTATATCCCAACCAACTAAGTTGCACTTACAACCTACACGAAGGCAATTGACGCGTTTACCTTGTGCTCCCTTCATTATGCTAAAGCAATTACTTGAGTGCAATCTTGTGTCTCTCCCTCCACCACTTGAGGTCAATACAAACAAGCCTCACAATAAGAGTTTTGATCCTAATGCCTATTGTGATTATCATCGATGTATTGGTCATCTCACTAATCAATGTATCAAGTTAAAACATGTTATACAAGATCTTATTGATGCCAAAGCAATCGAATGGGATGATCCCACTAAATCTTCCAAGCCTACTAATGATAATGCAAAGTTGAATAGCTTTAATGACCCATTGCCTCGTCATGACTCTGACAAAGCTACATTTGAAGTGCATAATAATTATCATGTGGTACCACCTCCACCTTTTTATGACCACACACAAAATGCAATGATTGGCACTATTGATCCTACGCCGATGATACCCTTATTTTGGATACTCCATACATTCATATATCTATCAATCAATTCCTATCCATAGTGTTTTGGTTGATCCACACAATAAGGATAATCTATGTACTTTCAAGCTACTTCACTCCCTTGGTTATTCTAAGAAACACATTACACGCAATGTTAACTCTACTTATGATCATATTATTCTACCCATCATTGTTGGTCCCTGTTACCACTCAAGTCCCCTTCCTAGTGGCTTCCACTCTTAGTTTAGGTGACATGTGTTTAGGTCTCCTTGGTTACGCACTCTTAGGGATGTCGCGTCTATTTTATAGCAATGTGTTAAGTTCATTTACCAACAACAACTTGTCATAATTCCCGGTATTCCTTTTGAGGCTCCTCTTCCGAGATTATCTCATCATGTTTCTACGGTTTCTTCTTCTAGGTCGCCTCAAATGCCTTCTTGCACATGTTATCTCTAGCGGTTCTCACCCTTCTAAGTCTCCTAACAAATCCTCTCACATATATATATATTACATCTAGTGGCTATCACCCTCCCGTGATTTCCTCACAAGTCTTCTAGTACATGTCTCATCTCTCGTGGATACCGTTCTAAGTCCTCCTCATAGATCTACTCCATTACACATTGCTTCTCAAGGATCTAATCCACCTTGCTCTCCTCCTTGGGTTTTCATGGCACATGATACTACTATAGCACCACTTGCATATGACCATTCTTCATTGGCACACATGAGGCCCACACCTCTCATTTCTCCTAGCTCAGCTCCGCCTCCTCACAAGGCCCTCACTGGGTAGCTCTTCTACTTCCCCTCTCTCTACATAGTCATATTTAATAATACAAAAACATTCATATATTTGCAAAAATACAAAACCAAGACCTATACACATGTTTTGCATTATTAGCACTTTACATTACATATGTTATTAGTCACTTTGGTTTGATTGATGGCATATATTTTCTACTCTTTACACACATGCGTTCACAAGGTATATTGGGCTTAATGCAAGAAACAAATCGTTACATGTTAATAGGAGCTACCATGGTTTCTTACATTCTTCTCTTGGGGGCATCCCACCACACTATACAGAGCTATTATTTCATTATAGTTCCTTTCTACTTCATCATAACAATTAATTACATATATCATGTATATGTTATTTATCGAAATAACAGGACTAACACGTGTCTTGTGCAGCGTTGCAATCTCTTGCTTCATGTGCTCTTTTATTCCTTACATTACTCTTGTCATTGTTTGACATTAATACTTGCTACATCATGTTTGCTAGTCGTTGGTGTTACTACTTGTCTGCCTCATTGTATGTGGCTTGAGTGCCTTGATTGTCTTGTGACACCGTGGGTGTCCCATGTTTGTGGCTCTATGCCTTAATGTGTGACATTGCTTTCTATTTTATGCAGCCTAAATGCCTCATTGTCTTGTGACACCATGGGTGTCCCATGTTTGCAGCTCTATGCCTTGAAATGACTCTACTTTACATGCTCTTGCTTGTGTTTTTTTCACTTGATTGTTACTTAGTCTCTATTCTACTTTTTTGGCATCTACGTTACTACTTGCCTGCTTCCTCAGTATGTGGCCCGAGTGCCTTGATTATCTTGTGACACCATGGGTGTCCTATGTCTATGGCTTTGTGCCTTCTTGTGTGACATTGCTTTTTATTGTCTATGCCTTCTTGTGTGACATTGCTTTTTATCAGTATGCAGCCTAAATGCCTCGATTGTCTTGTAACACCGTGGGTGTCCCATGTTCATGCGGCTCTATGCCTTGAAATGACTCTACTTTACATGCTCTTGCTTGTGTTTTTCACTTGATTGTTACATAGTCTCTATTCTACTTATTTTGCATCTACAAAGTACTACTTGTTTGCTTCATTGTATGTGGCATGAGTTCCTTTATTAACTTGTGACACCATAGGTGTCTTATGTTTGTGGCTATATGCCTTCTTGTGTGACATTGCTTTTTATTATTTGGCCTAAGTGTCTTGTGACACCATGGGTGTCCCATGTTTGTGGCTCTATGCCTTGAAATGACTCTACATGTTTTTGCTTGTGTTTTTCGCTTGATTGTTTAGTCTCTATTCTACTTCTTTTGCATCTACGTTGTTACTACTACTGCTATTCTAGTTGCTTATTACTACTTTTGTTGTTCTTGTTCTATGATTGTTTGTCTCTTTATGTGCCATGGTAGCCACTACGCGCAACCCCCATCTTTTTTTTTGCAGGTATAAGTTCTCCATGGTGGCCACCTCTCCAACATCCCGCATTTTCTATAACTTCTCAAACATATAGTGCATGGGTACACATCTATTCTTTTGAGCGTGTGCTCAAAATGGTTTTTTTGCACGCACCTCAAAAGGGGAGACATTCATTGAGGTATATTGTACACTTACAAGTAGAATCACAGGATCGCAGACACCAGTGTTCACAAGGAAAAAGTACTCAAAAACAACTTCAGACATAAAATTTTGGTAAAAAATACACAGGGTCAAAATTATACAGAATGGTCAAGACCATACAAACGGTCTTGACCATACCATACGTTTTTCCCCTAGGGCAAATACCCCCGATTTATCTACAATTTCAGGTTTTCCAACATAAATACAAGTTCTTGGCACAATCCCAAACTTAGATGACACAGTTTAGATCAATTTACAAGGGGCATGAAATATTTCACTCATCTTCGCTCATTTTACATTACAAAATACAGTGTTTTGGGGGCATGGGTCTCCTCTCCATTGATATTTCAACATATTAAATATTCTTACTCAATAGTACGACACACGGGAAGAGCATGGGGGTACTCATTCTCTTTTATATCTTGTGTCTATATACTCGAACATTGGGCCTAGATCCATATGTAACAGTGTGGACCATGGGGTTATGTAAAGTATAGAAGCGGCTAAGTTCTTCGTAGAAGCGCTTTCCTCTCATATTAAAGTGTAAGATATTAGAGTTACTAAAAACTTTGAAACAAGGTATTCTTCCTTCATGGGGTGCAGTGGTACCTCTTCTTTCTTCATCCAGAGTTGGTTTGCATGCACCCAATACTCTAGTATTTCCTCCACCACAATTAGGGACTAATTACCCCCAATTCTTCGATTAAGTTCAAAAACAATTAATAACCTCCAACTACAAGCAAGGAACGAGAAGCTCTTCCCTAAACAAATCAAAAAAGTGTACTCTTTCCATGTTTTACATCTCTTTCTTTCAACTTATGCAAGTTCAAATTCTACAGTTATTATTAAGTTACAGTTCAATTTTCTACTATGGAAATTGACTACCCTATGAGGGAACATGTTTCATCATGGAGCATGCCAACACCAACACATTTGAACAACAAAAATTCCGAGCAAAGACAAAGTGTGTCTACACACTCAGGTATATTTTCCTTTAAGTATGTAATTGTCATTTCATTCTTAAAGGGTGTTGCAAACTATGCTTCTTGGCTGAAATAGACACCCACATCCTATTCCCACTCAATCTATCTTGTCATCTCTTTCCTAACTTGTTTATTCCTACACATTTATGTGTTGACAAATTCTGAATACAAGTCCATAAAATCAATTTTTAAGCTCTTACCATCATTGTGCAACTTTCATATTTGATTCACCTTCTCCCTATCCAAAACCATACGCTCGTCAAAGTCAGGTTGTAAACTGGTCCCACCCGACCGTCATCTTGCAGACCGACACATTCTTCAACTCGCTTTCAATGCAATATCATTTGTTGGGTCTTTTTATCCTCTTGGGTCAGCCTTATCATAATAATTTGCATTCGAACCTTATATAAACAAGTTAAACCCACCTCATTTCATAACCTCGAACTCTCATGCTATGTCATTACAAATTCTAGCACAAAAGGCACTCAAGGCTCCTTAAATCTTCCTAAAGCTGATGCACATCCATTAGGGCAGCCACTACTACAATTTTAAAGCACTCAACCAGTCAAGGAGTCTAGCTTCCCTCACATGCAAGTGTCTATCTCCAAGTCTTAGCAAGAGCACAACACAATCAAACATGATCGAAGGGGTTCAAATTACCAACTAGCTACATCCACATAGATATCACATGTTAGGTGGAGAACTACGTGTGGTTTGAGGCCTCTTCGAGTAGTGCTAACGAAGGCGATGCACAATGTGCACCACAACTCAAACACTAACCTTCTTACAGGGGCTTCTACCCATGATTAGGATTTTGGAGTGATTCATCATGTTAGCGAATGATATCGAGACTGGCAACAACTAGGGTTTGACAGCAAAGTGTATTTTCAGGCCACCGAAGGACCCAAAAAATTACAAAACCCAATTTTGAAGGCATTCAGACCTTACACAAGGGGCAAGGCCTGATTATACATCCTAATGAGACCATACAGTCCTACACCAAGAGATTTCTATATCACAATTTCATCAATGAAGCTTTTCCAGTGCCCCGCACTTCTAGTTTCTCTAGTCTTCCTTCCCAAATTCTTCTTGTACAACTCTCTCTCTCTCTCTCTCTCTCTCTCTCTCTCTCTCTCTCTCTCTCTCTCGTGTATTTTGATCTTGTATACATTTATCGAAAGAACTAATACATTATTCTGATTTTGTACAATTAATGTTGGAAGTTAATTTATCATAATAGCTCCTAGTCTCTAGACCTTACATTCCTTTTTATTGTTGTGTATTGCATAACAAACCTTAATTAATCTAAAAGGGTGTAGATAGAATGCAAGAAGATTGCTAAGATGTCATCTAGCACCGTTTATGCACTCATGCACTTGTTCAATAATGGTCGGAGTTCATTATTTATAAGTTTTCCTTGCTATTGTTTATTGGATGCATCTTGGTTAATTCTCCTTTGCACAAATCCTATGAGTGGTGGATTTTGCCACCAATGCATGGAGTTTTTTTCCTAGTGCATAACCAATACTTGATTGAAGTTCTATTCTGCATGAAAGTCAAATTCCTTCAACATCATCCTTGCATTTCCTTGGAGCATTACCCTAGTTCAGCATTACAGGGGGTTATTGAGCATTGTGTACTACTTCCTTGGTATGATGCACCATTTCTTAGCATTTTTCAATGATGGACCAACCCATCCTTGGCACTTCAACTAATGGATCATCCCATCTATGCTTCATTTGATAGTCATTTTTAGGGAGATACCTCGATTCATTATCATCACTTCTACATCTTCAACACTATTGACAACATCACCATCTCCTTGTGGGCAGAGATTTCGAGTGTGCCTAACATCTTTCAATTTACTTTTAATCGAGTGAATTCAGACCACTCATGCAAATTTATTCCTTTTGTGGAGGTGTACCTCCTATGGATAGATTGATGACTTCCTCTTGTGGAGCAAAAATGGCAGCACCAACAATTGTCACTTTGTTCGAAATTCTACATGTTTATAGTGATCCTCATATTCGCACCATCTCTTCTTTGACTTGATGACTACAAAAACCCATGTATTTAGGGACGATGGAGTGGTGACCATAAGAACATACACTTATAGAACAATTTTTTCTCAACACATTTATGTTCCACAATATACTTGCTATCACAATCAAAACAAAAACCCTTCGATCTTTTTTCTTCGATTTGTTAAGGAATTAATTTGGTAGGCTGAGGTAACTATGGAGTGGTAATCTTGCATTGAATGCATGTTGTTTGACTAACTCTCTTTCCTTTTCAATACTTCAAAGACAATAATGCTAGCAAATATAAGTTAGTGCTCCACATTTGTGTATGGGTGAATAATAATTTCATTAATAATTATTATTATGTAAAAAGGTAAGTTAGTATATATATTAAATATAATTGTTATATTAAACAACATATAACAATTATTTGTTAGGGACTTAACAATTAAGCAGTATTTGACATTTAATCTCGATACCATAAACAAACATGTGGACAATTGGGAAAACATCACAATCCCTGTCATTTGCACAAAAATAACCAAGAATCTTCATGAATAAGAACTCCACAAAAAGAGATTGTAAACTAAAATGAACAGAAAATAGAAGATGAAAAACAACATAACCCTAAATAATATTATCTTTCAAAAGCTCCTCAAAGGAGGTATACAAAATACCCAAGTGCTCTCATGCACTCACGGATTTTTCAGAAATGCCTCCCGTCGCAGGTGAGGTAGAAACAAAAATATTTATAGAGAAGTAATATATTTTCTTTGGAGGATATACTCCTTTTTTTTTGTTTTCAGAAGGGAGGAATATTATTTTGACTTATTTAAAATTTCAAAAGTCAAATTTGAAGCTTACTACAGCTCAAAAATAATAAAATGCAAACCATGTCAAATTTTCACGAACAAAACAAATTATGCAAATGCAGCATGCGATATTCACAATGCCTCTGGTTCACATTTACGAACCATGTCGTCACACTTAAACTGCTGTATCTAATGCCTATTCTAATTGCAACGTCTGTGGCATCATCCCTATAAATTGCCGGAGAGAAATAAGGATAAATTTTATTTCCCATTTCCCTCCTTTACCCATTCGTATCTATCACTAGACGTAAATACTAAAAGTAAGAAATACCAAGTATATAGGGAAATTATGCCTGCATACAAGCTTTTCTTGCTAAGAAGGTCTCGATGGAACAAAACTTTTTCACATATTACTTAGCTACCACATATCATTCTGCTCTAATGTGCTTTAACGTCTTTTTCACATACCACCAAACATATAGAAAAAACAAGTTTCTTTCACGTGCTAAGTAGTATATAGGAAGGGCAAACATATTGAGAGGCTTGGTATATCAGTTTGGTGGTATATAGAAAAAGGAACCAATCCATCTCCCTTGATACAAAATGCATTCAATAAATTTAATTGTTGGCACAACACTAACCGGGAAGGACACCCAGATTAGATTGGTCGCGACAAGTTGAAAACAACGTCATCTTCAATGATTTGCAATTCGACATTTGTGATAAAGACAAGCAACTAGTGGGACTTAAAGCAAAGGCAAAATCACAAATATGGAATCAAAAGAATTCTAAGGCATTGGCCTTGATGAGGGCCTTAGTGGATGGAGAATTTTTCATCACATACAATGGTGCAAAATGTGTTGGAAAATACAAAACAAATTAAGGTAGTTGAAAAAGGGTAATGTAATGAGTTTGGCGTCAGAAATCAGTGCTATTAAGAATGATGTTGAAGCATTGATGTCAAATTAATGTATATACGACTACTTTCATAAAATCTCTTCTTCCCACATACTCAAGCTCTTTAGACTCTTCATAGGTAAGGAATCTGTTGAAGAAACTCTCTTATGGTTAATCAGTTGACAAGATGGCTGAAGGAGAAAAATCCCTTGGAAGAAAAATTGAAACCTCAAGCAAAAGTATGTGTTATGCTCATCAAAAGGAAATTCTTCCAATAAGACTTCCACTTCTGGTGATAAAGGAATGGAAGATATAGAGAGCAAGGAGGCAAAACTAGTGAGAATAATGGTCAACATGAGAAGCAAAATAAAAACAAACAAGTTATAAAAACATTGTGGTCGAAAAGGGAGTAATGAGGCTTATGAATGCAAAACATCATGGGATAAAATTGAGGCCTATCAAAAACAAAAAGAAGCAAATAAAGAAAAGAAAGCCTCAAAACCAGATTCAACTCAATTCACATGTGAACATATGCTTTCAACCATAGATAATGTAAACAATGCCTCAACAAATACATTCTAGTCTGATGTTTGGGACCTAGGCATTGGTGTCATGCAACACGACTTTTTGAAAGGACTTCTTTGAGGAGTATCATGAAGAAAGTTGCAATTCGGTATATTTCGCAGGCAGAACAAGTTTGCAACTAGAAGGAAAAGGAATAATTTGACTCAAGTCACCAAGGCTTTTAGATTTCATTCTCGAAAATGTCCTATACTTTCCTCAACTAAAAAAATTCTTGTCCCTAGTGCTAATTTGACAAGGCCACTCCATTTTGTTAGATGATGGAGAAGTAAAAATCACAAGAAAATGCGACAAAGCAGTTGTAATGGCTGGATTTGAAGAAAGCAAGTTGCGAAAATTCAAGGGTGAGTCTTTAATTTCAAGAAACTTTACTCATCTCATAGAAGGGATGTCACCAAGTCTTTTGTGGCATGCCAAATTTGGGCACACAAACTATGACAACATTTGCACAATGCAAAAGAATGGTGTTGTAGGATTGCCAACTCTACCCAACAAAATTGCAAAGTGTGAAGCATGCATTCTAACTAAACACTCAATGTTCCCTACCAATTATTTTTATTAATGTTCATAAGTATTTCATGTTATTCATTGATCATTATAGTTGGATGACATGGATCTATTTTCTGAAATAACAATTAGAATCCTTCAAACTTTTTAAGGTTTCGAACAATGATTGAAAATGAAGTACAAGCCCGCATTGGGACACTCAGGACTAACAATGGTGGTGAATTCACATCAAGGGTGTTTGAAGCCTATCTCAAGAAAAATGGGATCAAGCATCATCTAACAATCGCTCGCAATCAACAAAATGGCATAGCTGAGAGAATTAACAGAATTGTGATAAACATGGTGCGTGCAATATTGTATTTCAAAGGGGTTAATCTGCACTTCTAGCAAAAAGCAACTCAAACTGCAGTGCATCTCCGCAAAAAGTCACCATCAATAGATCTTCAAATGAAGACTATATGAAATTTGGTGTGGTCATATTCCTTTAGTGCGACATATTCACATTTTTTGGATCCACATCCCACGCATTTGATTACAATGGAGACGAGGAATAAGTTGGACCATAGGAGTCGCAAATGCATTCGTTTAGGATATTCATAATCCTCAAAGGCATATGATGAAAAGAACAAGAAATTTCTCATTGCAAGAGATGTTTTTTGTCAAATTGCAAAAAGGACACAACTGATATAGATCAACAATCGAGTCGACTTGAGAAATTTGCCAAATTTTATGTTTACAAGGAGATTGATACGACAATCCCCAAGAGGGAGGGGAGAACATGCAATTGGGAATCACCCAATTAATATTATCTCTTGTAATTGAAAATGAATACCCCTACAATAGAACTTTGAACTTTATCGGAGGATAAACACGTGTTTCCAGAGCATTTTTCAAAAATGGAGCTTCAAACAGGGAATTGTGGCACTAGTTGTTCCACAAGAGACGGAAAAAGATGTCCAAATGGCTCACACAGACACTAACAAATGTCAAACCTAATGAAGTTGGGAAAACATGCACTAGAAGCACATATAAAACAAATCAAAATAGATAAAATGCTTGAAGAGATTCAATAAAAATGGTAAAGTGGACCTCGGTAGGCACACCCAAGTAATAACCAACTTTTTACCATCTAGAAGACGAAGTTGATTGCTTTTGATTCAAAACCAACATCCTTCAAACAAGTAGAAAAATTGGATGTATGGAGAAAAGTGATGAAAAGTGAATATGATGCCTTGGTCAAAAGTGGAAATAGTGAGTTAGTTGATCCTCCTATCAATTGTAAACCAATTGGTCAGCGAAGTGGGTCTTCCACAACAAATACAAAGTAGATGGCTCACTTGACAACCGATTACATCCTTTTTCTATGATGCTTCATTAAGCATCTCTTATTGCCCCACCCACGCTTATTTGTTCACTTGAGGCCCAAATCGGCTAAGTATAAAAGAGCCATCGAAGCCTCCACATGTCTCTTTGGCGCACTTTTGGTATGATGCTAAAAGGAAAGGTTCCCAAACAAGCGCAAGCTCTCCACGTGGTCAGAGCCCGATAAAGTTGCCCCAACCGTTGAAAAGTCAACATGGAAAGAGCCAAATAAAGCCTCCACATGCCTCGTCGGCGCAACTTCAAAGGTAGGATCCTAAGGCAGGTTCCCAAATGAGCGCAAGTCCTCCACGTGTCCGTGGTCCACAAAGTTGCTCTTAAATAGGCGGAAAAGGCAAAACACAATAGAAGCAAGTAGAAGCCTCCACGTGTCTCTTCGGCGCACCTTCAATATAAAACCAAGAGGTGACATTCCCAAATGAGCGCGAAGCCTCCACGTGGCAGAATAATATCTTCACTGACCAATATTTCGACAACAAAATTGAATTGAGTACTTGCACGAATCCCTATAAATGATCCAAATTTGTTCCGCATCAAGGGATTAAACATCGATCGACTACGACGGTGGTGGCTCGCGTTTAAAAGGAATTGGGACACGAGCCGGCGCTGGAGCTTGAAGCAACAGAGACAGGAGGGTCTTTAAAGGGAAATAGAGTATTACAAAGATATATCCAAAAGAGAGGAGGAGATAGGAAGCAAGAAAAAGGATTGGAGAAGAATATCGAAGGGGAGAAGAGTTTCAGTAGTTTGTAAGGAACCTAGCCTCAGTAAGCCTCTGTTGTAAGAGAAAATTGTAATCTGTGCCTTGAGGGCATTGTGTATCATTTTCTCTATGAATAAAGAGTTCTTATTCTCTGCACCGTGTTCCTTCATGTTTTGAATCTTTGTTCTTTCATTATTAAGTAGTCTTAAACGGATAAGAAAGTTCATCGTGCTTAATGCCCTTGAATTTTCTTTATTCGTTTATCATCTATGAATCAATTACTTTGAATCCTCTCATGAATGTTGTCGTTGGATAGTAGACCATGCCGAGCACTCTTAAACTATCCTAGATAACTCCTTTAACTAATTCGTCTCTCTCTGTGCTCGAGATTGGCGCATCGCCTTTCTATCTTTAGTTATTTTTATGTTTTCTTCCAACCCTACTCCCCACAACAGAGAAGAGCCAACTTCTTTAAAATCTGGAGGTCACCTTAGGGCGCACGTCCCACTAACCTAAGGTTTCCAACGACTCACGGCGGTTCATCCGAAAAGAACATTGTCAACAGCTTTTCCCGCACGCCTGAAAGGGGACATACTACAATCGCCTAATTGAGGTCAAAATTTAAGCAATATGTTTAAATCACAAGCCGAATGTGAACAAGGGCTAGAACAGGGAGGAAGGCGTGCTTGACTATCTACAGCTATCTCCACCACGTAATAGAAGAGGTCATCAGGTTCAAAGATCCCCATCTCCTCCTGGATAGAGTTCTTTCAACGCCTCCGCCAAGTAGGCCTTTTACACGGTCAACTAGAATTCTCAAACCCATCTCTATGGCTCATCTTCAACCCCCACCTTCGAGGCAGTTTGTCTCTTGGGACCAAGGAAGCCCACTCATTCTACCCACGCCCCGGCGGTGTGGAATCCTATCCCCGCCAATGCGCTAAAGGCACTACCCAAATTTAGTGGGGAAGACTTCAAAACCCCTGAGGAGCACCTCCAAGACGTAGCAGAAATATGTGTAGTGCATTACATAAGGGAACAAGACGTCGCCTTACGACTGTTGGCCACCTCCTTCAAAGGAAAAGCTCTAGAATGGTATCGAGCCTTGACTCCTAATATTATTGTACTGGAACCAATTAGGAGAGGTACTTGGTGGTTCAATGAGAAAGGGGACAGATCATCACTCCTACAACAACTTATTAATATAAAGAGGGGCCCACAAGAGCTAATGACGGATTTTAACACTAGGTTTCATAAAACCTAGCAGAGGATTCCGGTCTTAGCAACGCCACCCGCAAATATGGCTATTGTCTTTTATTTAAAGGCTCAACTCGGCGTCTCGGTAATGATACAATCCTTAGGAGGGGATTCCCTACCGCAGGCTTATAATATTATCGTCCAAGCTGAGAACAATTTAATAGATGCCGAAAAGCTTCCACCTCGCACCTCTCGCCCCTATGCCCCGAGATAGCCCTCTTCCTCAAGCCCCGAGCATTGGTCCAACCCCGCGCATCGCTATACAACTATCCATCAACTCATTCGTCTCCAGCCCCCGCTCCAACGTCGTCACCCCCGACCCTCGAAATGGAGGAAATGAGAAATATTCTGAGGAGTTTTTCTAATGAAATAGTGAATCTCAAAAGGAATCAGGCCGCTAATCCAAAACCAAATTACCAAAACTATCAAAGCGGCAAGCCTGCTTATCCTCCTCAATACCAGAATAACCAAAGGTCAACAGTGGTGCAGCCGTCTAACCAACTAGTGCTTGTGCCAACGCCCCTCCAGACTATCCCACCTAATAGCAGAAGAGAAATGGTACCCACTCAAAATTACTTTCGGAGGATTCTAACGCATGGTGTTTCCCATGCAATAACTCCCACATGCCAAAGGATTGTCCCCAAGGAAACCTACAACGTAAAAGGTATCCGAGTAGCGGTTAAGAGAAGGCTATGAGATAAACCAATCCGTGTCACCCCACTCTATGGGAGTTCAGAATGCCTCCCACGCCGCACAAATTCAAGGAATGTCCCTAAGCTGAAATCGCGCTAAACACGCTCTTTTTCCTAGATAGAGAAGATGCCATGTTTACTAATGAAGCATCCATTACAAAGCCTATCCAATCTAGCTACAATACTCGTTTCAAAAGGAGAATCATGAAAGTGGATGCTCCAATTTCGAGCACGATCAAAGAAACCCAACAAGGACTATCAACCATCAAAGTTGTGTCACGGCCCTCCACCAAAGAAGAGGCTTAGGAAGTTCTTCAGAACCCAGATGGCGCCCCCGTCGCAGGAGAAGTAATAAAATATCGATCATCATCCAAAACATTTCTGCTAGGGTCGATGAACGTGGTTCAACAACTCAAGAAAGCACTAGCTAACGCTTCCCTTTGGGATCTTTTAAGTATTCCATATCAGAGAGAGATGCTTCAGGAAGCACTCAAATCATATGACATGACCCACTACTTCCTAAAAGAGAAGGAAAAGGCAAAAGCCCCGAGAGACTCGGCGGAGACAATACTATTGAACCAAAAAGAAGAGGTTAGTAAGTCAAGGCCAAACCCCTTTTTCATGACTCTTATTATAGGGAAGAAATTGCTGCATAATTCTATGATAGATTCTAGTGCTAGCACTACAGTCATGCCTAAAGCAATTGTTGACGCCTTGGGTATTAAGTATGAGCCTTGGAAAAGGGGAGTTATGCAATTAGATGGAAAATTTGTACAAACTATCGGAATCATTAAAGGACTCCTCTTGCAACTCTACTCTTGCCCAAATATAACTGTTCCGCAGGATGTTGTGGTAATAGATGTCCCTCCAGTTTTTGGCCTTTGTCTCTCTCACGATTTTCCAACTAAAATCGAAGGGTATATGTCTCTTGATTGGTCTCATCTGATCTTGCGAACTAGGTACGGGTCTAAAATGAAGGTCCTATCAGAACCCCTTACCAAAGAACATATAACTGACTACCACCTTCAGGCTTTGAGGCTTCCCATGCAATGATTACTTGAGAAGAAGGATCCTCTATACGTAAGACGAAGCTCCTCCATCTCGTGGTCATCTCGCCAACCTTCCACGGCGACCTGCTCGGGAATTTTGATTCCACTGGGCTGGGAACGTATGTCATTTTTGATGAGGATTCAAAGATTCTGAGGTAACCAAGGGACGTGGCGAAAAGAAAGGGACCCCCAAAGATTCTCAAATGTGGACCCTACACTTTGATGGGGCTAAAAGCAGAATGGTTTGGGAGTTAGAGTGATTTTATCGTCCCAGATGGAAGAAAATTGCTCCAATCTTTCTGCTTTCCCGATTCTCTTGTACACATCAAAGAACGAAGCGGAATATGAGGCTCTGTTGCATGGCTTGACCATGGCCCGGAAATAAGGTATTAAGCAGCTAAGAGTCTTTGGAGACTCAGAGTTGGTAGTGACATAGGTAAGAAATACTACTACCACAAGGAACCCTAGGATGAGATCCTATCGACACCGGGTTTGGGATCTTATCGAAGATTTTGAGGCTCTCAACATCAAGGTTATCCCTTGAGAATGGAATACGTAAGTGATAGGATGGCCCCTGATTGGATCGCAGTTTGACCCAATTTAGGATTTAATAACAAATGAAAACACCATAAGGCTGATCATCCCCCTCTATCCCCGACAATTCCGATCATTGGCAGGTCTTCAATGACGACTAGCAAATCGCTCAATTATCTGCAGAATGAAACGATCAATTCACATAACAGCTACTCCACTAAGATCGAGGAAGCATATGGAGACTAGATTATCCAATTAAGAACAAACAAACTTCCAAAAGGATTAATAACCCTTGAGAGTCTTTTTTATTCAAATGATGCCACTCCGACCGAAGGAAGTTTGTGGCTATGAAGGAGGACTATGTAGAATTGGAAGTCACTAAGGAAAAGAAATTAAAGGTCGGCAGATCGGTGACCCCGAGGGAAAAAGAGAGACTCGTGGCCCTATGCCACAAATATGATAAGGTGATGGCTTGGACTTACGATGACCTGCATGGCTACAATAGAGACATCATCCAACACACCATAGATCTTGAAGAAGGAACTAAGCCTGTGCACCAAAAGCAAAGGCCGGTGAATCCTAAAATTGAATCCCTCATGGCTGAGGAATTAAAAAAGCTCCTACAGTGCCCGATCATCTTTCCTATCAAGCATACAACTTGGGTCTCAAATCTAGTTCCAGTGAGGAAAAAGAACGGAGAAATCTGATTGTGTAGATTTCAGAGACCTAAATAGAGCCTCCTTGAAAGATCATTATCCCTTACCCTCCATGGAGTAAATATTACAAACAGAGAGGGCTCAGAGATGTTCTCCCTATTGGATGGTTTTTTGGGCTATAATCAAATATGGCTTGCACAAGCGGATCAACATAAGACTACATTTACAACCAAGTGGGGAACTTTTGCTTATGCAAAAATGCCCTTTGGACTAACCAACGTCGGGCTACCTTTCAAAGGGCCATGGACTCCGCATTCTAGCACATTGATCAACAAGATAATTCTAGTATATCTTGACGATCTCACTAGTGTTCACCAAAACAGCTAAGGAGCATTTTGACGCTTTAGAGGTCTGTGTTCAAAAATGCCAAGAATTCGGGATCTCTCTGAACCCAAAGAAATGTGTTTTTGGAGTACCCCAAGGTAAACTCCTGGGACATATCGTATCAAAAGAAGGAGTCTCCATCGACCCCGAGAGGGTCAGAGCCATTCTAGACCTACCCTTGCCGGCTAATAAGAAAGCAGTCCAATCTTTCCTAGGAAGGATCAACTTTGTCAGCAAGTTCATTTCGGACTTTGCGGAACGATTCACCCAATCACACTCATGCTAAGGGGGACCTTAATTTCAAATGGACTCCAAAGGGCATCAATCCTTTGGGACGATAAAGGTAGCCATTGCATCCGCCCGTGTTGTGAAATCCCAACCTTTCAAAGGATTTCATTATGTATGTATACGGGGGTGAACACAACATTGCATCTGTATTGACACAAAAGGGAGAATCACAGATAGAGGAACACCTGATCACCTTCTTTTCAAAGACTCTCCATGATTATGAGACAAGATACAATTTCATGGAGAGACAGGCTTACGCCATAGTCAAAATCTTGAAGAAATTCAAGCATCTGGTCACTCACAATAAGATTCGGATCATGGTGGCTCACTCCAGCGTAAAAGAATACATCATGGAAGGTGAGATAACTGAGAAAAGAGTGAATTGGATCACTAAGATCCTGGAATATGATGTCGAGGTGAGACCTACAAAGCTCGTAAGAGGAAGAGGTCTATGTCAATATATGACTCAGATCGCACTCAAGACCCCAGCCAGGCTAATGGCGAAGAAAAAGACCAAATTCTTTATCTTCAGAAAATAATTCATACGGCTGGGTCTCGGATAGGATTCACTTCATGCGTACCAAAGATTTCTAGACAATCTCCCCTTAACCAAGAGAAGGTACTATAGGCAACAAGGGACTCATTTCACCATGATTGACAACTTCCTTTTTAAAAGGAATTTTAATGGACTAATGCTTTGAGATGCCTGGAAAATGAAGAAGCCAGGAGGGTCTTAAGAGAACACCACGGGAACTCGGGCGGTCACTTTTCTTCCCAAACCACGGCTATAAAAATCTTGCAAGTAGGGTACTTCGGCCGAGCCTGTTCGCCGATAGTCATATAGAAACAAACAAGTGCAAGGTTTGTCAAGTTTATGCGGGTTTTCAAGAAATGCAGCATTACCCCTAAACCCCATTCTAGTTGAGGAACCCTTCGCACAATGGGGTCTCAACTTCATTGGGATGGTCAACCCAACTTCAAGCGCCGGACACCGATGGATTCTCACGGCTACTAATTATTTCACCCGATGGGCGGAGGCAGTTCCTCTTAAGGAATCTACAGAAATGTGATCCTAGGACTCTTACAAGATATCACTACACGCTTTGGACCCCCCGCACTATTATATCAAACAATGCTAAAGCCTTCCTGGGGGCTAAAGTATCCGATTTTGCGGTCGACACGGGATATATCTAAAGTCATCCTCTAACTATTACCCACAGGGAAATGGTCTGGCGGAGTCTACCAATAAGAATCTGATAAGACTCATCAAAAGATGGGACATGAGCATAAAAGATTATGGCATGAGCACATCAAAACAGCCTTATGGGCCGACCAAATCACTCCAAAACAGATCCTGAGGGCTTCGCCATATGAAATAGTCTATGGGAAAAGTGTCGTGATGCCAATTTCATTGGAAATTCCTGCATTACAACTGTTGAAAGGATCTGAAATAGAAGAAAATGGAGTGATGCAGGTGAGACTTGTCGAGCTAGTAGAGCTTCAGGAGAAGCGCGAACTCGCCCACGAGGCTATGATCAAGCGCCAACACGTAGTCAAGATGTGGTTTGACCAAAAAACATCATAACCGAATTTTCGAGTCGGAATCAGTGTTAAAATGGGATGCGAGGCAAAGCCGGAAACCATGGAAAGTTCGACCCCTATGGACTGGACCCTTTATAATCAGTGCACTAAAGCAACATAACTCGTTTGAACTCGAGACCATGGCGGGAGACACCTTGGCTATCCCAGTTAATGGGATTCACTTAAAACCCTACGTATAGGTGTCTCCAAAGATGTATTATATGTATATATTGCTTCCCTTCCTGCCAGTTTTTGCTTTGTTTTTCCCTCCTTTTTGGGTTCTAGCACCCGCGTGTCCCGCCGCCAATTGTCATGTCTTTTCAAGTTCCATGGGAAAAAGCGCCTGCCCAGTTCTCCTAGAAATAGGAGTCGCCATCAAGTTTAAAGCCCCTTTCTTAATGAGGAGATCCCCAATCAATGAAAATCTATCACAAACAATGAATTCGGCGCTTTGAGTCATTCGCTCAAAAGACCATTGTGAGAAGTGACCACCGAATACGTGCGAGCTTTACTCCCAAAGTAGATGTCGCTATTAAAGGTGTCTCTGGCATTTGGCAGGTCATTCCAAAGCGTTAGAGTCTTCAGAATTCATAAGCAAGTAACAAAGTTCCGAGTTACTGAGTCCTATCTAAGTTCAAAGACACCATGGCCGCCTCCGGCTCTGGTCCAACAAAGAAAGTCTTACGCAAGGAGACCCCTCCCCCGGCTCCTCGGCCCCCCAAATAAGATTCCTTGATTCATCGTCTCGATACAAGAACCCTTCTCTGGCAAGTGACCCAACCAACGACATCTTCGACCCCAGTCTCAACAAAAGGCCCAAAGTTTTGAGAGAAGCAGCATTTTCCAGGTTCAACAATTTGGGAAATTCCGAGTCATTCGGCTCTAGAATCTGGAGCACAACCCTTGCCCAATATATGGTCCCTCTCACGCACCCATGCCCAGAGCTTATACAAATGTGCGCGCTGTTTTCAATTCGAAAATCATACCATCCAGGGCCGAAATCTGACTATGGTAATTACACCACAAGCTATTATGGACATGTTGGCCCTAACTTACGACCAAACGGCTAGTTTTTATGTAATGTCCCTCTTTCTCGATTAGTTCGGTCGAAGACCTTTTGGCCTATTTTGTCTACCCGACGGCTAAAAGGGTGTTTTCAAGGGTGACTTCGGTTTATTATTTTATTATAAAGTGCTCGAATTAAAGTAAAATATCATTAAAGCACATATAATGAACTAATAGAAGCTGTTTGAGTCATTTTGACTTAGGAAAGTGCATTTAAATATATTAATAAATTATTTAAATTGCCTTCCTAGACAAAAATGCGACTTGTTTGGGTAATGGCCAAATATACCCAAAGGTGCGACTTGATTAGTGAAGCAAAAATAATTAATTAAATATTAATTATGTGGTGTTAGCCAAAAAGTGCGATTTGGCCTTTGGAGGGTTTTTGGCTATATGAGGAAAAATGCGGCCTGGGTAAAGGATTCAAATTATTATTATTATTTTCACAGAGCAGTTAGCACAGAGCTTTTGCAGACAAAATCCAAGGACGGAAACCCTCTGGATTATTACTCTTGCGGACGGAAACCCCAGGAGCAGTGAGAGAAGCTTCCACCCAGGAATCTTCATTGTTTACACAGGTTATTATCATTTCAGCAGCTTCAGACAGAGAAATAAATTGCAGCAGTGGGCATTCAGGCAACTTCTAGAGTGGGGCGACTTGTTCTACAGTTGTTGTATGCATTATCAGAGGTATTTTTCATGATAGTTTATTGTTATACATTTCAGCCTCATATATATACCAAATCGATTTGATTTGGATCCTTTCTGGCTGAGTTTTTGGGCAGTATCTGTATTATTCCATCTGCAGATTTCTATTTGTGTTTGCCCTAATTATTTATCATTAGAAATCAATGTTGAATGTATGGCTGCGTTATTAATGAAGAAATCTATCATTTAAACCCTAGGCGCCATTTCTATATATACCCGGTTTGCGGGAGTTTGCAGTATTTTAATTGTTATGCAGTGTGAGAATGTTGTTTCATGGATTTATTTGATATTACCAGTTCAGCTCCATACCTGAGCATTATGTAATATATATATATATATATATATTCAGACAAAAACAGGTTTGGGATCTTTCATTCTATGATATAGCCAAGCTTCGAACCGTATGGTCCCAGTGCCAGAATAAGGCCTCATTCCTTAACAAAGAGTTAAGGCAGTCAGATACCAGCGGTTCAGGGTTCCCAGGGTTTCCCATCCCGTTAAAATCCCTCATGCCCGACTCTCAAGATGCCTGCTCCATGTTGGCCTTTATTTTCGGGTTAGACTCTAATAGAGGAGTTAAAGATTGGCAGATGGCAGCCCTGTTCCGGATGAGGACTATCATTCAGAATCAGGCATATAGGTTCAACTTCACAGAACTCATCAATAGATCAATTCGCGAGCAGCTGGGACATTTCTCAATGGCGTCCACTTTTAGGTATTCATCCTTTCTCTTCCACCTCATCCTATATCAGAACGCTCAATATTTCAGTCAGTTTATGATTCTGTCCTCATGGGATATGGAGGTAGATTCCCAAAAGGTTGTCCCCGTATCCATGCAATATTGATGGTGAGCCTTATCATCTTTGTGGCATAGGGCCACGAGTCTCTCTTTTTCACTCGGGGTCACCGATCTGTCGACCTTTAATTTCTTTTCCTAAGTGACTTCCATTCTACATAGTCCTTCATACCACAAACTTCCTTCGGTCAAAGATGGCATCATTTGAATAAAAAAGACTCTCAAGGGTTATTAATCCTTTTGGAAGTTTGTTTGTTCTTAACTGGATAATCTGGTCTCCATATGCTTCCTCGATCTTAGGCTAGAGTTGTTCAGAATTGATCGGTCATTGCAAGAATTAAACGATTTGTTGGTCGTCATTGAAGACCTGCCAATGATCGGAATTGTCGAGGATAGAGGGGCGGATGATCAGCCTTGTGGTGTTTTCATTTTTATTAAATCCTGAATTGGGTCAAACTACGATCCAATCAGGGCCATCCTATCTACTTCGTATTCCATTCTCGAGGGATAACCTTGATGTTGAGAGCCTCAAAATATTCGATAAGATCCCAAACCCGTTGTCGATAGGATCTCATCCTAGGGTTCCTTGTGGCAGCAGTATTTCTTACCTGTGTCACTACCGACTCGAGTCTCCAAAGACTCTTACCGCTAATGCCTTCTTTACGGGCCATGGTCAAGCCGTGCAACAAAGCCTCATATTCCGCTTCGTTGCTAGTACAAGAGAACTGGAAACGGAAAGACTGGAGCAATTTTCTTCCATCTGGGGATGATAAAATCACTCCAGCTCCCGAACCATTCTTGCTTTTAGCCCCATCAAAGTGTAGGGTCCACATTTGAGAATCTTTGGGGTCCCCTTTCTTTTCGCCACGTCCCTTGGTTATCTCAGGAATCTTTGAATCCTCATCAAAAATGACATACGTTCCCAGTCCAGTGGAATCAAAATTCCCGAGCAGGTCGCCCGTGAAAAGGTTGGCGATGACCCCGAGATGGAGGAGCTTCGTCTTCTGTATAGGATCCTTCTTCTCAGGTAATCATCGCATGGGAAGCCTCAAAGCTCAAGGCTTGGTAAGGGTGGTCGATTATATGTTCTTGGGTAAGGGGTTTTGATAGGACCTTCATTTTAGACCCGTACCTGGTTCGCAAGATCAAATGAGACCAATCAAGAGACATATACCCTTCGATTTTAGCTGGAAAATCGCGAGAGAGACAAAGACCAAAAACTGGAGGGACATCTATTACCACAACATCCTGCATGGAATAGTTATATTTGAGCAAGAGTAGAGTTGCAAGAGGAGTCCTTTAATGATTCCGATAGTTTGTACAGATTTTCCATCTAATTGCATAACTCCCCTTTTCCAAGGCTCATACTTAATACCCAAGGCGTCAACAATTGCTTTAGGCATGACTGTAGTGCTAGCACCAAAATCTATCATAGAATTATGCAGCAATTTCTTCCCTATAATAAGAGTCATGAAAAAGGGGTTTGGCCTTGACTTACTAACCTCTTCTTTTTGGTTCAGCAGTATTGTCTCCGCCGAGTCTCTCGGGGCTTTTGCCTTTTCCTTCTCTTTTTCGGAAGTAGTCGGGTTGTCATCTGATCTGAGTGCTCCCTAAAGCATCTCTCTCTGATATGGAATACTCAAAATATCCCAAAGGGAAGCGTTAGCTAGTGCTTTCTTGAGCTGTTGAACCACGTTCATCGACCCTAGCAGAAATGTTTTGGATGATGATCGATATTTTATTACTTCTCCTGCGACGGGCGTCATCCGGGTTACAAGAACTTCCTAAGCCTCTTCTTTGGTGGAGGGCCGTGACACGGCGTTGATGGTTGATAGTCCTTGTTGGGTTTCTTTGATTGTGCTTGAAACTGGAGCATCCACTTCCATGATTCTCCTTTTGAAATGAGTATTGTAGTTAGATTGGATAGGCTTTGTAATGGATGCTTCATTAGTAAACACAACTTCTTCTCCTTCTATCCAGGAAAAAAGAGCGTGTTCCAACACGATTTCAGCTTCTTGTTCGAGGGACATTCCTTGAATTTGTGCGGCGTGAGAGGCATTCTGAACTCCCGTAGAGTGGGACGGCACGGATTGGTTTATCTCATAGCCTTCTCTTAGCCGCTGCTCGGATACCTTTTGTTATAGGTTACCTTTGGGACAATCCTTTGGTATGTGAGAGTTATTGCATGGGAAACACCATGTGTTAGAATCCTCAAGAAAGTAATTTTGACCAGTACCATTTCTCTTACGCTATTAAGTGGGATAGTCTCGGAGGGCGTTGCACAGCACTAGTTGGTTAGGCACGGCTACGCCATTGTTGCCACTGAGGAGGATAAGCAGGCCTGCTGCTTTGATAGTTTTGGTAATTTGGTTTTAGATAAGCGACCTGATTCCTTTTGAGATTCACTATTTCATTAGAAAAACTCCTCAGAATATTTCTCATTTCCTCCATTTCGAGGTTAGGGGTGACGATGTTGGAGTGGGGGCTGGAGACGAATGAGTGATGGATAGTTGTATAGTGATGCAGGGGTTTGACCAATGCTCGGGGCTTGAGGAAGAGGGGCTATCTCGGGGCATATGGGCAAGAGAGTTCTGGGTGGAAGCTTTCCTGCATCTATTAAATTGTTCTCAGCTTGGACGGCAATATTATAAGCCTACGGTAGGGAATCCCCTCCTAAGGATTGGATCATTACCGAGATGTCCGAGTTCAAAGCCTTTAAATAAAAGACAATAGCCATACCTGCGGGTGGCCTTGCTAAGACCGGAATCCTCTGCTAGGTATTATGAAACCTAGTGTTAAAATCCGTCATTAGCTCTTGTGGGCCCCTCTTTATATTAATAAGTTGTTGTAGGAGTGATGATTTGTCCCCTTTCTCGTTGAACCTTGCCACCAATACCTCTCCTAATTGGTCCCAAGTACCAATAGTATTAGGAGTCAAGGCTCGATACCATTCTAGAGTTTTTCCTTTGAAGGAGGCGGCCTAGCCTCAGTAAGCCTTTGTCATAAAAGAAAATTGTAATCTGTGCCTTAAGGGCCTTATGTATCATTTTCTCTATGAATAAAGAGTTCTTATTATGCCGTGTGTTCCTTCATGTTTTGAATCTCTATTCTTTCATTATTAAGTAGTCTTAAACGGATCGGAAATCTTCATCATGCTTGATGCCCTTGAATTTTCTTTATTCGTTTATCATCTATGAATCAATTGCTTCATATTCTCAATCATGAATGTTGTAAGGATAGTAGACCATGCCGAGCAGCTCTTCAACTGTCCTAGATAACTCCTTTAACTAATTTGTCTCTCTCTGTGCTCGAGATTGGCGCATCGCCTTGATATCTTTAGTTATTTTTATGTTTTTTTCTAACCTAATCCCCACAACTGAGAAGAGCCAACTTCTTTAAAATCTGGAGGTCACCTTAGGGTGCACGTACCACTAACCTAAGGTTTCCAACGACTCTGACGGTTCATCTGAAAAGAACATTGCCAACAACAACCACAAAGCAAAGCATGTTATAAAGGGATTTTCTCATAAAAAGGGATAAACTATAATGAAAGATTTACACCAACACAAAATGGATTACTATTCGGACTTTGTTGGCTTTGGTAGCATAGAATGGATGGAAAGTTCATCAAATGGACGTAAAATTGCTTTTCTAAATGGTGATCTCAAAAAAACAATGTACACGACTTAGCCAAACGGATTTGCACTAGACATCTAAGAGCACAAAGTGTGCAAGTTGGAGAAATCATTGTATGGATTGAAACAAGCCCCCAGAGCATGGTATGAAAAGCTCATTGAGCACCTCTTGAACATAAACTTTCAGCATTTTGAATTTGAAGATGCAACTTATTTGTCAAAACAATTGTATTTCTGGTTGTATATGTGGATGATCTTCTCCTCACAAGAAACAATGAAAATACACTTTGCAAAAATCAAAGCAAAATTGATGAAAGGCTTTGAAATGACAAGTTTGTCATTACTATTTGGGTATTGAAGTGATTCAAAAATCAAAGTACATCTTCATCACACAACAAAAATACATTGGTGAAATTCAAAGCAAATTCGGAATGACAAACTATATACTACTCAATACACCCATAGAGCAGAATTTGATGCTAACATCAGATGATACATTGGAGCTTGTAGATGCAACTAAGTACAGACAACTCATTGAAGGTTTGATCTATGTAACCACAACTAGACCAAACATTTCTTTTGTAATTGGTGTCTTTCTAGATTTATGCAACAACCTAAAGAAAATCATTGTGTAGCAACAAAGAGAGTGCTTCGATATCTAAAGGAACGCAATTTTGGGCTCAAATAATCTAGGGCAGCAGATTTCAAACTAGTTGGATATTCAGATTCAAACTATGGAGGTGATTTTGACAATGGGAAATCAACTACAGGTTTCCTAATGAACTTAGGAACAATAGTCATCTCTTGGAAGTCAAAGAAATAGTTAGTGCCAAAATTTTCTTCAACTAACACAGAACATATGGCAGTTGCAAAAGCAACTAGGGAAATACTATGGCTCAAAAGAATTCTTGCAGATTTACAGGTAAAACAGATTTCTTCTACACCACTCATGGTTGATAACACTTCAGCAATCCAAATGGCCAAGAATCCAATATTTCACAACCGAACCAAGCACATAAACACCAAATATCATTTGATTCGGCATTATGTGAAAGATGGCAATGTCAAATTGCTACATTGTCCAACTGCAAAGCAACCAGCGGATATCCTAACAAAGGCGCTTGGAAGAGAGAAATTTGAAAAATTCAGAGGCATGTTTGGTCTCACTATAACCTCTGCGGATCAAGGGGGATGTAATATTATTGTACATAATCTATTATTAATATTAGGAGTAGGCAATTGTTTTCTTGTAGAACCTCAAGAGACATATGAGGGTGAACCGAATAGTCATCCTAGAGATGAAGTATACAGTCATTTCTCATTGTAATAAATATGTAATTGCATCTCATTTTTCAGTTAATGGAATACAACTTTGGCTTGCACCAAACTAGTCGTTAAATTTGCAATCCATTCCTAGCCCGACACCTTAGTCCTGGTGAAGATGGATGATTTCTATAGAGATAATAAATCATCAAAATGAGAAAGAATCAGAAAATGAAAGCTAGCACTGGAAAGTGCCAACATTTCACTCTTTGATAGATATCAGCAGGAAAAGAAAAAGTGGTCGCTAGATCCTACAGCAACATTCAGTTTAACTTCATTGCCTATCAGGAAAGTTAAGAATTCCAAAAGTCTTGGCCGCCATGAACTACAAAACTAAAGATTGCATTATTACTTCTTCCATTCCCAAGATTTATAAACTTAGGAAAGATGCCCAGACAGATGACTATGATGTCTCATCTTGTTTCATCTTCTCAAGACATAGGACTTAGGGATAGTAATGTCATGTCTGATTTAGTGAATGCATTTCATCCAAAAAAAAATGTTAAGATGATAAAACAATGTTATACACTCAAGAAGGGGTAAGAAAATCCTATCAGCAATTTTCGGTTATTTTTCAGGGTCCAACCCGCACTACTATTGAGCACCAAACACAATAGAACAAATAAGAAGTGGAAAAAGCTTTCCCCAGTATACAAGTGTTAGCCTCTCTTTTATGTTGATATATGATATGTAAGAACTTTCAAGCATGCAATACAAAATGTTTATTTAAATATATGGACATTTGATATATATAATTGGAACAAAGCTCGGCTACAATATCTACTGTCCAAATCAATGTTCAACAGATCAATCATTAGAAAATATGCAAATAGTGGAAGCCAATTTAAACCTATGATGCATAAAATTTATCTACAAACCCAAATACTTCTCTTTTTACAAGGCAAGCCATGGATAGGCTTAGGTTCATAGCATGTCTAGAGGAGAGTCATTTTATCTCAAGTTGCATTAGTTAAATCTACATGAGTGGTAGTAGTCACTGTATAAAAAGAAAACAATTTTTGCACATGAATTCATAAAGAGGAAATTAGAATTCGCACGATGGAACTGCAGAACATATACTAGAAACCTGGAAATAACATTGATAATTTCGAACCTACTTGGTATGAAATTCATACAAAATTTGGGACAAGCTTGATAGACAAACATCTATATGTGATGAACTTCTAAAACAAAAAAATGGCAAAGCATCCAATTAGCGAACTAGAACAAATTTAGATATCAAACAGGTTTGATCCATACATACCAATCCAATCCATGCCATATAATTTATAGCCACAAGAGTTCAATTGACTTGCAAAATGTGTGTATCTCCCACTAAACAACCATCACGAAGTCAAAACGAGATATATCAAACACCATGAAAAGCCACAAGAATACTACACTAAATATTTTGCTACAAGCATAATCTAATAAAAAAGAACAAGCTCACCAAGACTAAATTACTACTTGCCTGTGTTCATTGAGGCCATGTAACAGAATCACTAATGCCCTGAAAAAACCATGAGACAAAATTATCAATTAATTTTTGGAAGTCAAAAAAATAACTAGAGAAAAAAAAACAGGCTTTTCTCAAAATTGCATGTTATCTAACATGACATAATTTGATTCAATAATAATTGTCACCCATAACAAGACACCAATTTACTACTTCAAATAATTCGCCTTCTTAATAATAAGTAAATTAAATCATCATTTCATGAAACACCTATTGTACCTTACCTAATAATGAGAAACTAACTTTTTTGGGGAATGGATTAGGCTTGCATTTTCACTGCCTGTTATTTGCTTCTAAAAACAAATATCTTCTCCCAGTATTTTTGTCTAGAACCATGACAAATTAGTGGCATTCTTGTTTTTTTTGCATCACTTTTACATACATGATACCAGGCAGTGCAAGTTGTGATCGATCCTCACCACTGATACATATATACTAATGTTCTGTTTAATTTGGTATTATAGAAGCTTTCTTTAAGTTTTTCTTTTTCGAAGACTAGTGCATTATGTGTGTATGTGTGTGTGTGCCCTTGGTGTAGGTGGATTGCCAAGGCAAGGTTTGCTCACAAGCTTGGTGATGAGATTGAAACCTGGTCAGTCTTAGAGGGCCTCCACCATAATACTGCAAAATTTAGAGATGATATTTGGATTGGCTTTAATGAGCCCAAAAGAGTAGCTTGTGAGCATTCAAGCATAGAGGGATGAGGACCAGATTTGAACATGTACACAATGTTTTACTTGGGTGAAAAGGAACTAATTTGCATGAGGACAAATTCGAGAAGACACTCAAAAAAGCTGAAGAATGCAGAAGTCACTGTTCAATTCATGCTAGATACAGGAAAGGTGGTGTAAGAGCATATGACAGATGATGATTTACAAGGAGCTGATAATTTGGTTTCAAACCTAAAATTGTACATCACATCACAAAGGAAGTGCTACAGGACTAGGGGAAATGAAAAGGCATATCGTTGTGATCATCCCAGAAGATGTGCAGTATATTGCAACCCCAACACCACCACAATCTCAACAACCTTCACCACCACCACCACGAGGACCATAAGGATTACTGTGAAGATGACATTTTGTTTCCCCATTGTGAATATTTTTAAGTTCTGGAGAAGTGCAATACATAATATTTATGTGGTGCAATGGCTAAGGGGGCTGAAAACCCGCAAGGGCAGCCAACTTATCCTAGTTGATCTGCTGAAAACCTGAAAGGATGGAAGATTAACTTGCTACTCAGTTAAAAGCCAACAATGGTGGTCAAATAATGCACAGTGGTGAAAACCTAAAAAACTGGCTTCTCAGTTAAAAGCCAACAATGCAGGCCAAGTAGTGCACAGTGGTGAAAATGTCAAAAGCCACTTGTAATCTGCATATAGTTTTCTTCACAGGTACAAAGCATATAGGACTCTGAGCAGTTGTAAAATGTCCCAGTTTTGATGTAGTTTGATCATTTTGTCTCACATTATATTAGAACAAGACGTGTATCACCACAGCAGAATTGTTAGGGGTGTTTTTAGTATCTTTCATAGTTAGGACTTATAATGTATTCTCCAATGTATTGAAATGAATATGTAAATATATGTCAGCTTCTAAGATGTAATAGATAGAAGCCTGCAAACGTGAAAGGGCATGTGAAATGGGTAGTTGTAGAAGCAAAGGCGACAGGTAACAGCAAAATTACAGCAATCATGGAGAATGAACCGTTTGGTAAATGAAGAGTGAGAGACAAGATGTATTGACATATAAAGAACATGGAAGTGAAAGGAGCGATTGATTGATGAGTGAAGGATTTGTAGATGTTTCCGAATGCCCTAGAGAATATGGAGTGAGCAGTCAGTATCATCAGATTTCTCATGTTGTACAATTATAACCTCTCAGAAACGAAAAATTGTAAATAATTTTAAAAATCACGTGCTCAGATACCCGGAAATGCCAACCAGGGCAGCATGCCTGCATGCTGTTATACCGGTACTGGTACTGGTCCTGATACTCACATGAAATGTTTCCGAAACACTAAAACAGTCCCAGCAACGCTTCTGTTTTTAAATGCCAAAAATAAAAATAAAACACTAGATACTTCTGTTTCAGCAGTACTTGAGGAAAATCTAGATGATATATTCTAGAATATAGATTATAATCATGTACATATGAAAATTTAAGCATGTTGAATGTTTTGAACTTTCATGAATACAAAGTGTTTTATGAACAAAAATGAGTATTAAGCATTTTAATTTATATATATATATATATATATAATAATATTATACAGACATTTCCGTGCCATTTTGTACCAAAGGATTTTTTGAAAATTGACGTTTCTGAATTTCGAACCAATACCCGTTTCCTGACAACCTAGATCATGTGTAATCACAGGAATTGACGCAACCGCCAAAAAACTCGCAAGCAGAGTAATTACGCACGAGTACTCGTGCCTATTCTCACTTTTACAGTTGCATTGTCCGCCGTTTTTGCTCTTCCGGCACAAAATTTATCATTTACAAGCTGCTGTGAAGAATTTTGACATTAACACCATCAGCTTTGAAGGATTTGAACACGATTTAACAGGTAAGAGTCTTTATTTGAGGTTTTTCATTTTCTTTAAACCATTTTAGTAAATCTATGGGATTTGATTTTTGTTTTTTCCCATTTGCTTCTTACTTTCATAGGCTACTAGGGTTTTTAATTAAAACTCTTTTCGTTTGTTTTATAGCTAAGTTGCCAAGACATGGAAACAAAAACAGAAATAGAAACGGGTCCAAAACATTGAAACGCATATTTTCCATAAACCCTTGGAAACAAATGGCATGGAAATGCCCCTACAATACATTATAACAAAATATAAATATATATGAATAAATGCATAATACTCGCTTTTAGTCAATAAAAGATAAAAGATTAGGTTTATAACTTTTATTTTTGTGTTTGACTATGGTTAGGGGTGTAGTAAGGGTAGGTCTTACAGGATATTTTTGGTTTGTTTTTTGAACATCTGCCACAAGCAATGCTTGTGCATGCGTCGTTATGGCATTTTCAGAATGTTTTGATGCCATTTCAGCTTTGCATTTCATACGAAAAATGTTCGCCCTTGAAACATGGGCCCTCCTTGGCATTTCCTGCATCTTAGTTTCATACGCATTATAGTTTGCAGTTTGCATTTGACAATTAGTAGTGAATACAAAAATGGCATCCGGTTTGGGTTCAACGTAAGGTACCCGTGGGAAGTTTGATGACCACCGGATGGAAGCATTACGTAGGAGGTTGGAGACTGGTGCACAATACTATGATGTGCAATTATTGCGGGTTTCTGAGAGGAGGCATAATTCTCCTTAAATACCACCTTAGATGAGTCCTAGGTCAAGATGTGTGATTGTGCAAGCAGGTGCCCCCTGAAGATATAGGAGAGGTGCTTGATTACCTTGCTACCTACGAGGAGAAAAAACTGGAAAAAATAACAAAGTTACAGCAGTTGCATCTATAATGAATAGGGAGCAGCGGGGCTGATCTTGATGACTTAGTAGGCACTTCTATTGGCCCAAGGATTCGGGTATAGGGCTCATCCACTAAAGAAAGAGCAAGCCAAAGGCCTTCAGCTTCAGAAGGCTTCTTTGTTCCTCTCTATACTCCTAGTGCACAACCTTTCATTCAAAGGTAACTACACTGGAACCGGGAAAATCATAACAGTTACAAATTTTTGATATTATAACAACATACTTTTCAGTGTGGCGAGAAGCCCATATTGGGAGAATTTGATAACTACATTGACCATTTTCAAGAAAAGATTTGAGGCACCCACTCCTTGTGATTTGAGTAGCCCATTGTTGGAGGATATCGTAAAAATATGCGGTGATAGTAGATGATCAAAAACAAATTGGCGCAAAAAGGGCTGGCATTGTTTTGTCTGATGGGTGGATGGATGGAAGGGAACCGCACCTTGATAAACTATCTAGTGGCTTCAAAAGGGCAATTGGTGTTCTTGAGGTCAATTGATGCCTCCCACCAAGTGAAAAATGTAGAGACTTTATGTAATATGTTGGATGAGGTGGTCATGGAAGTAGATGTGGAGAATGTCGTCCAAGTTGTGACTGAAAATTCAGAAGCATATTCAGCAGCAGGGAAGCTTCTTGAGGGAATGTACCCTACACCTTTTTTTAGCCCATTGCACGAGATATCCTACTTGAGGACATAGGAAAAATTACATGGGCTAAAAGTGTGGTTAAAGAAGCCAAAAAATCATAAAATACATCTAGAATCATCCTTGGGTGCTAAGCTTGATGAGCTCACCAAAGGAAAGGAGCTTGTGTGATCGGAGGTCCCACGATTCGCCAAAAATTTCAGCACATTGTAGAGCATTGTAGACTCACATGGTGATTGGAGTTTCCCTATTGCGGGAAGGCCAACGGAGAAAGGGTCGCAAAGATCGTTTTTGACGACATGTTCGCAAAGAGCACAAAACAAATCCTCAATGTAACTTTAAACTTGATTTTTTATTTATCATGTAGTTTTTTAGAATTTTCCGGTTCAAGTTTATCTTAATTATTATTTCAAAATTGCATACTATCTTGTTTTAGATGTCAAGGCCTTTGGTCAAAGTTTTGCACTTGGTGGATGGAGAAAAAACCCAATGGGTTATTTGTGTGAAGTCGTGGATAAGGCAAGGAAGCCTTAATGAAATATTATAGAAAAATAAAAGAAAATATGAACCCATTTGGCACATAATTGATTGGAGAAAAAGAAGCTCCACCGCCATATCCATGTAACAACCTACTATTTAACCCCATTTTTTTCTTCTCCAATTCATTTAGGGCAAATGTGGAGATTATGAATAACCTCAACACATGCATGGAGAGGAGGATCCTCGATGAAACCTGCCCCTCTCCCCTTTCCCCTCTCCCCTCTCCCACTATAGACAATTCTTGATTAGTTGCAGATTTACAATGGTGCGAGAGGAGGCTAGATTCTTCAACTATATCCATTCGAAGGAGAATGACCCAACAGCCAAGGAAAAACAAATTGAGTCATTTCATTGTAATCTCATTACACGTAGATAATAGACTTTTTGATAAGCGCAAGACTATTTGACTTACAAAGTTATAAATGTCATATTTGCATTTTTGTGGTAGAAATATTATGGTGCAAAAATACCAAATTTTCAAAGGCTAGCCATCCACACTTCATGTCGGCCATGTAGCTCTTCTAGGTGTGAACATAATTGAAGCATGTGCAAAACCATTCACACAAAGAAGTGCAGCAAGTTGACAACACATCACCTTAGTGACCTTGTTTTTGTGGGATACAATTTTTGTCATGCGTGAAACAAGTGAAGGGACAACAGAGTCATGATATGATTGACTTGGATGATATCGATCCATAATCATAATGGATTGTTGAGGATGTGAAGCCCATATTCACCGAGGAGGTGATTATAGATTGTGAGAGAGAAGCAACAAAAGGGGCAGCGGCAGCACAGGCAAAGCAGAAGTATCATGAGGGATTGGTGAGGACGATATGTTTGTGGGCGCTTTTGTTCTAGTGAAGGAATATTTACCTTCCACTTCCAAGAAGGAAGCAAATGAGTACGAGGAGTTGGAGATGAAATTATGGTACATTGATGAGTATTGTAATATGTAATTTGGTATGAGCATTGTCCTTTGTAATTTTGTACTCTTGTTTGATCTAAAACTAAGCATTGTACTCTTTTTGGTCTAAAGTTAATATAAAATATACATATGCGTTCTCTAGATTCATTTGTCATGCTCCTTAGTACTGTTTTACACATTATTTAAGTTTATTTAATAAATATATTTTTACATCGCTAAAAATTTGCTTAGTAATTGCCGACTTTTTCAAGTCGTGAGCACAAGTCAAAATTTTGGGCTGCCAAGTACGAGTTTTTGAACTGTGGCTCAAGAAACCATTGATTTTTCATTGCTTGAGTTATGCGATGAATGAATAATCATTTCTCTTTATTTCACTTACATTAGCTAATGATTATGTTTAGTTACTTGCGAAGGATGGTTCTAGATTAGTCTGTCTATTTCTTACAAACTCTTTCACATTCTGTTCTTTGTATTCACTGCAAAGTAGTTCCTGTTTTCACTAGACTTTATCTCTTAGGAAGTTTTTGGTAATCGCACCCAAGGAATATCCATTCATCATATTATTTGAAAATATATTGTGGGAAAACTCAAAGGCAGATTTTCACCACATCTTGATGGGTAACAATGCATGTCACAATATACATGCAGATGAAAGTTGAAACAATACAATTGAAATGAAAGATTCTTTGGACTCTATAAACTGCTTCCAGGTGTGCTTTGAGGATAACGAATTCAAGAGGGGTGAGCTTGTCGTAGACCATAATAATAATATTAATAAATAAAAACTAATATGAAGTCACTTGCCCACTTGATAACACATAAATCTAAGTATTTTTCTTTCTATTTGTATCTTGTAATATATATAAGTCCATCAAGCTGTGTTCTAAAGTTAAATGGGGTACTTAGCGCAATGATGACCCTAGTTCAAGCCCCTGCGAGCAAAACCCTTCTTGCTAATGTGGCTACCTTGCTAATACAACGGATTGTAAAATGGCAAAAGGAGTTGAATTTCTGTGATTCATCATTACTATGGCTATGTGAAGAGTTGGTTAGCTTCTTAGCTAATCATTATTGTATTGTGGAAAGGAGGCCCACTCACTTATAATTGACAGGCCCAATTACCTGAACAAAATATCATCTCGATAATTATGAAATTAGCTTAATTATTTACCTATCGACCACCACATTTAGTCACTCAAATTCCATAAAACAAACCATAACCAACCACCATCCTTAATTATACATGCTGGCAGGTTTAGAATGAGTTGTAGCCAATTAAAATAGTAAATGGGATTCAGACACAAGAGCTCTGCCAAGTAAAAGATAGCATACTTAAGACGATGGATTTTTTCTTGTATTCATCCTTGATTGGCCATATACTAGCAATCCCTAAGAACTCTAGCTGGGAGTACCACCCTTGATGCTTGAACCACCCCAAAACTTGTGCAGAACAACTAACATGAATATTAAAATGATTTAGAAGTCCTCCATAAAAAATTAACTGTTTAGATCTCTTTTAAAAGGAGACCCAATTAAGGCAAATGATTTGGACCAAATCACTAAAACATTGCATTTAATTGAGTAAAATTTTCAGGCATGGTCAAAGATTGGCTGGCAAATTTGAAAAACAAACTACATGAAAAGTGAAGCCACTCTTAAAACATTTTGAGATATAACCCTGACAAGAATTTCATTCTTAAGCCCATTCCATGCCTTTCGTTCCGTTCTTGTTGTTAACTAATAGAGATGAAAACATATGCAGCAACTGCATACCTAATCCAAAATCCACTTCCAATTTTCAATCTATAGATAATGGGTTTGCTTCATATATTGATTATATTTACATATTCCGCTAATGAACACTAGAGTGGGGATGGTATTAGCAAAGGCAGCAACAGGATAGTTTTCCAGACTCCAACAGATTGCAGACCAAACATTGGTAGAATGTACCAAGAACACTTATTTAGTTCAGCTCAAGAGCTAAGATACCGGTACAGCAGGGCAGAGGGGCAGGGTACCGTGCACGAAACATATCTGGTACAGATACAGCACGGAAACGTGCCTGGGAGCGGCCATGGTACGGCTGGGACCCTCCAGGTAGACGTACCCAGGGGTCCCGGCCGTACCCTGCCAGGCACATTTCCGTGCCAAAAGCGAGTTTTTTTGTTTTTTTAACACCTTTTTAAACACATTTAATAATAACAAATCAAGATGTCTGAAATGAATGAAAAGCAGATAGCTGAACCGTATTGTGTGACGAAAGATTTTAACTGATAAGCTTACTCAGGTATATGACACTTACTTTGTTTCGAATGTTGTTCGGCAAGAGCAAAACTGCTGTGAGCGTATGAGAAAGTAGAACAGATTAGGGATCCGAGGCCAGTGAAAGTGGTTATTATCGGCATTAGCAAAAATATTTGAAAGGAAGATAAATAGATTGGTAAAATAAAACAGTGTTATGGATAACTGTGGAATATCATGTTTTGTTTGGGTTTATTATTTTGGTGTAATAAATTGAATTTAATATATCATCACATTCACATTGTGTTTAATTTAAGTATTTAACTTTTAAGTTTCTAAGTTTTAACAAATTAAGACTTGTCTTTTGTGGTTATTTACTTATTTAGCTTATAACTTATAAGTTATCTTGTCTTTCATATGCATAATATGTGGTTAATAACTTAATTCCTATTTAGTAGGCTGAAATTTATATATTTTTGTACTGCTGGGTCCAATGCTGTATCCGGGGCCAAAAATTTGTTTGCTGTATCCACATATCAGATACTCCATACCTGTACTGGTATCCAAAACGTATCGGCTACTTAGCTCAAGAGTAGTACTCCAATCAACAAAGTTGGCAACAGGATAATTTTCCAAACTCCAACAGGTTGCAGACTAAACATTGATAGAATGTACCAAGAATACTTATTTAGTTCAGGTCAAAAATAATACTCCAATTAGGTAACCCACCGGTGTGTGGTCTATCGGCAAGCAGCGAGGTGATCGGGCTTGTATTCACATAGAGACTTGGGTTCAAACCCAACGTGCACACAGATGTAAATAGATCTTGTATATATATGAGGCATCTTTCAAAAAAATTAAAAAATACTCTGATTAGATAGATAACATCCACGGACTAGATCTAGACACATACCTATAGCTTGCTAGCTATTGAAAAGTGTTTGGGAAAAATCTCAAACAAGAAAAAAGTTACAGCTTAAAATGCCTCTTCTTTGGGAACGGTTGTTTATATCCTATTGATTGATTTCCTTTCAACCTTCTCACTTTACAATGATATAAGACACCAGTACAATGAAATTTGCAGTCATACCCTAGTACATGAAAATCGTCAATCAAGGCAATACCTCGTAGGATATTTTTAAATATGAACTCCCCACACAAAATCTTCTTAGTAAGAAAATGCACTTTGACAGGTCCTACAGACCATTTTTGGCCTAAAAGACATTAAAATTCAAAAGATGTAAATAGATCTTGTATATATATAAGGCATCTTTCAAGAAATTAAAAAAATACTCCGATTAGATAGATAACATCCACAGACTAGATCTAGACACATACCTATAGCTTGCTAGCTATTGAAAAGCGTTTGGGAAAAATCTCAAACAAGAAAAAAGTTACATCTCAAAATGCCTCTTCTTTGGGAACGGTTGTTTATATCCTGTTGATTGATTTCCTTTCAACCTTCCCGCTTTACAATGACATTAGACACCAGTACAATGAAATTTGCAGTCATACACAAAATCTTCTTAACAAGAAAATGCACTTTGACAGGTCCTACAGACCATTTTTGGCCTAAAAGACATTAAAAGTCATCTTCTCTATCGAAGAGCATTTATTTTAGAAACAATCTAATGCTGAACATTAACTTATTGCGTCTATTTTGAGAAACAATGGAATGAATGTTCCTAGTTGAATGGGGAGGAGTCTTCTAAACATCGTCATACCTAGAACAATGAAATTTGCAGTCATACCCTAGTACATGAAAATCGTCGATCAACGCAATACCTTGTAGGATATTTTTAAATATGAACGCCCCCACACGAAATCTTCTTAACAAGAAAATGCACTTTGACAGGTCCTACAGATCATTTTTGGCCTAAAAGACATTAAAAGTCAACAGTCGTCTTCTCTATAGGAGATCATTTATTTTAGAAACAATCTAATGCTGAACATTAACTTATTGCTTCTATTTTGTGAAACAATGGAATGAAGGTTTCTAGTTTGAATGGGGAGGAGTCTTCTAAACATCGTCTTACATTATGTGATCCATGATTCAGTTGTGTTACACTCGTATAAATCCAGAAACTCATATCATGTAATTTGATGCACTGCGGAAAAGCTACGAACAAAGATGTTGAGTCAATTCCTGTGACGCCAAAGGCACCCGTATTAACTGTGCGGGCTTTTTAGGAGTCAATACTTTTAAGGCCAAAAAAGCTCAAGTTTTTGTTTTTTTTTTATTAACCAGAAGAAATCGGGGTTGGTCCAGCGTCCCATAGCCAAAGGCGCCTATGTTAAACTGTGCTGGCTTCTTAGGAGTAAATACCTCTAATCTAAGGCCAAAAGCACCTATGTTTAGCTGAGCTGGCTTTTAGAATGAGACCTCCCGAGTAAGATTGATGCAACTTTCATTTTCCGTAAAATTTGTGTAAGATGAATCGCTCCATAAACCAAACCGAAAAAAATGGAATGAAGAGAAGTTCATCTTATAGTGTACGAGGAAAAAAAAGTATGAGAAATAACAAGCATTGTACTCACTTTATATCCCGATTTAGTGGCGTCCAGGACTGAGTAAAAGAGTCTCTCCTCTTGAATTAAGGAAAAGACAATGCTTCCAAGCGGAACCGTCAAAAGCCCGACTTTTCATGGCCAGGGCACGCCTTCTGCAAACATCTTCTTCCTCTTCTTTGTCTCTGCGAATGTTCCTCCTCCGCTGAACAGGAAGCTTTTTCACCGATACTGATTTCCGATACGAAGCTTGACTCTTGCCTTCCTCTGTCTTTTCAGACGAGATTCCACGACGATGTAAAGGCATGAGAATCCACAAAAAGAGGGCATATATTGATACCGCAACTCTCTTCAAATATGTGAGAGAAAACAAAGCATTTACGCGGCAACTCGCACCGGAGATCAGAATCACCGGACAGGCATCTCGTCCCGTCGCCATTGTCACCAAATTTAAAATATTCCGTGCTCGAATATCCACCCAGGGTTTCACTTTCGGATACAATTTCAATTTATATTTCTCCCTCGGGCTATATGATTTGCCGCGCGGAATCAGAGTCCGCTCTGAAACCCCTGGGCTCCGCAGGCTGAACATACAAATTGACCGAAAAACTGGCTCGTAATAGATCAAATTCTTGGACGAACAGGGCCGAGAAGATCAAAATCAGTGTAATTTGCACCGATTTGCTATATATTTGGGAGAGCTCCGTGTAGTTTGAATCAATTGAATATGTCTCGCTTCCGGAATAGCTCAATTGCGAACAGATTTGCTGAATAGAGGTCACAAAGGGGAACACCGACAACTGTGCGCGTGAATTAGTTGGGAACTGTATTCAACTATCTAGAAGATTTCCACGCTTTGAACTCCACGCGTTTAACGAAACGCAGTACAAATAATGGTGGACTACCTAGTAAACAAGTGGGGAGATTCAGAATGAGGGCGTTCAAGTGGAAAGAACCAAAAAAATTGCTGAGAAGATGGCGTTGGGCGCGTGCACGTAGCTGCGAGAAAGGTCGGTGGAGTAGAAAGTGTCCGTTTTGCGCAGATACTACACGTCTGTGGTTTGGCCATTAAGTATTTGGCAAACCTCCGCCGTTGAATACCTAGCCTAGCCTACCTCATGATATCAAGATGTTTCTAGTCAATGACACCAAATTGTGGGTAAGTACATTTGTCAGGTGATCTCGACTAAGGGTGTTGGGGATGTAGTGAAGAAGTGAAACTGGAGGGAGAGGAAGAGGGGGAAGAAGAAGGGTTTTGAGGGTGGAGAAGTGCAAGGGTGGGAAAAAAGGAACACGGAAGTAATCGGAAGTAATCTGAAACTCCATCCTCTAACAACCAAGTGACATTTATGTTAATTGTTTGAAATAGAAAAGATGGGGTGTGTAAGACGTCGATGGAAATGTTTGCGGATGTATCTCAAAACGTAAGGAGTGGTTGAACAATACCCATGAAAGGAAAATTTGTTTGCAATTTTAGCTCTTGCATTTATTGGGTAGTTAGAGGACACGTGTAAGTGGAATTTAAATGCACATTCCATGGGATAAAACAAAGATAGGAAGATGTGGAGTGGACCTAGCATTGAAAGGTATTGATTGTATCACGATTACATGCACATTTTGGATTAGGGTTTCTCTCTAGCTTTCAGGACAATGAAAAGGTTATTCCTCAACAACAGTCGAGATGGTGTCGTCTATTAACAAACATTATCGTCAATGATATAACAACTACAACGACAACATTCCCGTAAACCCGAATACAAGATATGTTGTTCCTTGTTTGCAACTAGGGAAGAAATGGCGCCCATCTCCTTTGTGAATGTTGAAAGGGAATGGGTGGAAGAATGAAGCATGGAGGAGAGAAGGAAAGTAAGCAATGTGTTGTTGTGGAAACCGAACTAGGTTTCCCTCATCGTCAATCGGTGTGATGATGTCGTCATTAAATGATGGCCAACAAAAAAGGGGTATGCTCTTTATATATATATATATATATATATATATATATATATATATATATATATATATATATATTGTAGGGTGTTGAAGATTTTGTTTAAATGTGAAATTAACTATTGCATTATTCACTTGAGTGAAATGCAAGATTAAAGGGGCTAAAATAAAAAAAAATTACGAGATTTCAACAATGCAAGTTTGAAACCCAACCACATTGGTTGCTTCTTATGGCACTTTGTAGACATGCTTTTCAGTTTCAAGCTAGAGTAATTACAAGAAAAGTAGGCGATGCAGGAACACTCGTCGATAATTGAGCTCCTACCGAGAATGGATATATGAACGAAAGGAAGTTTTTATCCGTCGATCAATATTTTCTATTTTGTTATTTTACTTTTTTATGGCGTCAAGTTTTTTGAGTACATGACATTTAATTTGCTAAATAAGGTAAATACATGAACGTAAAGTTGGAAAAAAAAGGTGGTTATTAAAACCTTGCATGTCACGTACTATTCCATGGCTCAAATTGGTCCGACCCAAATAACATATGATATATGTGCTCCATTGTATTGTTTTGATCTCGCTTGTATTATCCACATGAGTGCAATTTACACTTAAAGTGGCCAAAATAAAAAATGTCAAAAATCCAATATGTTTGAGGGTTGAAGCCAACACTTTTTAATATGGAATTTAATATACTAAATTTGATAGATCGGTTTACTTCAATTAAAAAAATTGAGAGGTGACAAATTTGGGAAGATATTTTGACATGTACGTATGGCTTATTAAAATATATTATGTATCAAGGATATATTAAGGAGAGAACCTTTTCAGGATGGATATGATTAAATAAAAATTGAGTAACATGTGTCCACTAAATCAAAATAAGTACTGAGTAACATATGTCCACTAAAATAAAAATAAAAAAAGTGTTGCAAGTTTGAAACCCAACCACACCAATTGCTTCTTGTAGCACTTTGCAGCACACATTTCAGTTTCATGCTCAAGTAATTGCAGGAGAAGTAGGTGATGTAGGAACACTCATGGATAATTGAGCCCATGCGAGGAATGGACAAATGAACGAATGGATGTTTTATCAGTCGATCAAGTTTTTCTATTTTGTTATTTTACTTTTTATGGCGTCAAGTTTTTTGAGTGCGCGACATTTATTTGCTAGATAAGGCGATTACATGAACTTAAAATCAGAAATTAAAAGGTGGGAATTAAAACCTGCATGTCTCGCATGTATTCTACTACTCGATTGTTCTCACCCAAATGACATCTATTATATGTGCTCCATTGTATTGTCTCGATCTGGCTCACATTATCCACATGAGTGCAATTTCTTGTTAAAGTGTTCAAAATAGAAATGCTAGAAATCTAATATGTTTGAGGGTTAAAGCCTACACTTTTTAATATGGAATTTAATATACTAAATTTGATAGATCATTTTTTTCAATTTAAACAAAATTAGAGGTGACAAATTTGGGAAGATATTTTGACATGTACGTAGGGCTTATTAAAACATATTTTATATTGAAGAGAAAATAAGGAGAGAATATTTTTGGGGTGGATATGATTAAACAAGTATTGAGTAACATGTATCCACTTAATAAAAAACTAAGCAATCGCACGTGGGGTGTGCGATGAAAACGCCGAAAGTATGAGGCGAATGTGAGCTAGAAGGAAAGTTAAAGTTAAGCAGGTGGGTATATAATAACCGGATGAACATGGTGAAATGAGAAATGAGCAACAAAATATGAGTCCAAGAGAGGAGAGATGAAGGAAGGGATCGAAGGCAAGATTCCTCTATTAAGAGTGACTGAAGTAGAGGTGCGAAGGACTTTTTTCTATAGCGGTTGAATGAAAAAGGAGGAGAGGTACGAAGGGCCGACAATGAGGGAACTCACGATATAGTCGTGAAGGTTAGGCCTTGTCTTTATATTCCTCCTATGTCAATAGTGGTTCACTGCAGAGTAAGCCCTTGATATTTGTGGGTTGAAAATGCCCATGCCATTTAAAGAAGTAGTTGTCCTCAATTACCTTTGGAAAATGGAGGTACAAGAACGTGGAAGGGGTTGTTTGCATCCCAAGGAGGATGTGAGTATCGATCAAATCTGACGACAACAAATACAAGAAAACCAGGAGGAATCGGAGGAGCATTCGTTGACTATGCCAATGACAGAGCCAATAACACTATTGAAAATTCATGTTTCCACCGACAAGTTTGCAGAAAGCATGAATTTTTGGTTGATTCAAACAACTTTGTGTCGCAATTGATCATCATCAGCCTCTCTGAAGTCATCATGTCTGATGGTTAGAGGGATTGATCTAGCCATAGGAGAGTTAAGGGACTTTAATATTTGAAGGTTGTGGTTGTTGACCAGGCTCGTTTTTAGCAAAAAGATGGGGGTCATCTTTGAACTCAATGATTTCTTGTTCAGAAAGGCAGGAATGCGTTCCTGACAGAAGGATCTCCCAATCTTGAAAGAGAGGGAGAGAAGTATGAATGTTGAGTAATAAGTTCCAAAATGATGCTTGTGCGTAATCTGAAACCATGTTGCTCAAGATTACATTAAGGGAGATGGTTGTCGTGAAGCCTTTCCATAGGTTAGCCTCATAGGAATTGTTGGAAAATAGAGGTATGTCCATGATAGGTGGAAGTTGGTGAAGGTCGCCAATGAGGATGATAGACCTATTCCCGAAAGCAAATGTTTTGGAACAAGGGAAAGCTTCCTGAAGGCAGTAGTCAATTTTACCGAGAACGTTTGGGCACGACAATCAACTTTACCGAGCAAGTTTGGGTCGATAAAATAGGGCACCATAGCAATGGCCGACCTAACATGTAACAGGGCACAACAATTAAAGAACAGAGCAACCGAGTTGCTACAAACCCTTAGTGAGTTGTGGAGGTTAAATCTCACAAGCTCGACCCAACGATGAAACCCACAACGGCCAATAATGAAAATTTGAGTAGGAACCTTTAGCTCTGTTGAGGATAATAGAGCAGAATGGTGCAAACCCAAAACAACAACTAGTTGAGCTCAAGAAAACAGGCATGGCTGCTAACGACAACCCATAAATTAGGTCCCTATAGTTGTCTGCATCCGCGTCAGAAATGAAATTTCTGAATGAGGTGGTTTGCTGGGTACAACGAAAAAACTAGCCGCTGCTTGCGTAGCGTGGTGGATTGCCTCTTTCATCGTGTTGCAAGCCGTCGTCTGCGAACCTAGGAAAACAAAAGGAAAAATGCCGCCTCCTTAGCCCGAAACACAAAGCTGATGGAAATCTGGAAACCAAGAAGCAAAAGCTTAAACTTGGCAGGCAACTCGAGCACCGTAGTATATTCACACCAACCAAAACATGAGCTTTTCCATCAATTCGCATGCAATCCTCAAGCAAAGCCCTGTAGAACAAATTTTTTGGGGGGTCAATTCCATACACTGCCATAGAGCAGGGGCAACCATACGTCTACTTGTCCTATCTCTTCTTTGCTTTGCGTATGGCACAACTGCACACGTGAACTTCTATGTTTTACATTAAATATCGATGTTTAATAATTTCCTCCCTCCAAAGAAAGGTCGTGCTTCTGACAGTTCTCAGACACCCACCACTCCTACTTTGTGAGTCATTTGTGAGTCTCCATACTTTGAGTCTATGGTATCAATAGCATTGAGGAATAATACCACCACACATGAGCAAATGAATTTTTTTGGAAATAGAAAATCCAATGTTGAAGTGGTGAGCGATGGCCCATGGATGGTCTAATGAGATTTCTACGTGTGGCATAGGTATGCCTATGGTCCTTGAATGATTTTGTCTCCTCCTACTTTAATTTTCTTTCAACGCACATTTAGTTTCGTTATCATCAATGGAAATTGCGCTTCCATGGTTCTTTAAATGTTGTTTGGATCACACAAGAATGTCACTGGGGTTTTGTAACTCGATTTTTCTTAAATGAAAAATTATCATGGTGTAGTTTGTGAAATGGATAGTCCTGATTAGGTCAGTAATTTATATCTCGAAATGGATTTCCCTATTTTCATAAAACTTATACAAACATGTGTAAATTGAGTGAATTATAAGTGAAGGATTTCAAGATGTGGTTTGTGCTCTATTTGGTTTCATACCTTCCTACACTGAAACATACCCTTAATACTCAAGTCCGGTCGATTTTATATTTGACGGATTTTTAGAATTTTTGTGTTTAAATATATTTGTTAATTTAAAAAAATTATTATTTATTTTTTTCGTATATAGTAGATATATTCTTGTCATGTGAAATGTAACTATATATATATTACTTTTCATCATGGAAGGGTTGGTTAAATATACACCCTTCACAATGAAATTTGGAGTAGCCCTTCAAATTTGATCATTGCCAATGAGTCTTGAAATTGTTTCCAGGCTATAAAATCCACTATACACATCTATTGCTTTCGAACAAGTACAAATCTGTCATAAAACCACGTTTGTGTATTAGCATGGGTCCCACTTTATTCGCAATCGTGACCACGACTTCTTAAATTTTCAAACATTCGTAAATGATATCTTTCAAGAAATTAATCTCGTGGCTGATTGGTGAGATTTGGGTCGGTTTCTGGGGATCTGTACAAAGGTTTAGTGTGAAATTTCTTTCAGGAAGATTTCTTCCTAAGAGAGATCTCAAGAGATACGCCGGCGTCCGTCATTTTTGCAAGCTTTCAATATGCACAATTTTAATCAAGAATTTAGTGTTCTAACCCCAAACGCGAGGAGGCGGCGGAGGAAGGGGGGAGGCGGACGTGGAGGAGGAAGAGAAGAGGAGGAGGAGGGGAAGGAGGAGAAGGGGAGGAGGAAGGGACGGAGGAGGGGAAGGAGGAGAAGGGTAGGAGGAGGTGAAGGGTAGGAGGAAGGAGGAGAAGGGTAGAAGGAAGGGACGGAGGAGGGGTAGGAGGAAGGGACAGAGGATTTAAGAATTGTGGGCATAAAAGTAGATGGAAACTGTATGTTAAGAGCTCTGGCAGAACAACTGGATGGTGACAAAGAACTGCATGAAGCGTATCGTCACATGGTGTTGGACTACATGATAAAACATGAGACAAAGAAAATCATCGCAACCCACAAGATCCATGGCCTGTTAAACGATGCTAATTCATCGTACATTGATGAGAAAAAGGGTATTATAGAAAGGGAAAAACCCCTGGAAAGGCTACTGGTCCAGAGCGAGGAGGATAGCTCCCTTGTGCATTACATTGTCGACGACAATGATTCTCATTATCATGTTCTCCACTCCCCTGATCATGAAATTAACAGCGTGGATTTCAAAACCTATTATGATGGTTTCACGACAAACATGCTCATGGATCTAGTGCTTGTGCATGTGCCTCCCACACTGTCTACAGAGAATCGATCCATGGTTTGTGCCTCAGCGGTAGATGACAACAAGGACTACTGAAGCAATATGTCCCCCATCTTCAACTCTCCTCACACCAACCATGTTGGGGTTCACAGTATGTTTTTATATCATGGAATTCAACACGTCAATTTCATTTTGTATATATGTTCATTTTGACAACAATTACTAACATTGAAAGGTACAGAGATTCAACCACGCATCTGCTTGATTTCTTAATAAATTGTAGTTTATTATATGAATATTAATTATGAGCATATGTTATCAAGTAGGTCGAAAATGAATGCCTGATTCCTATGACTCGCCCGCTAGACATGCCCACCACGGTGAAGATCACATTCTTTTGTATCAAATATGTATTTCACACTGTTGTATTAGTAACTTTATTGGTTGTATTTCGTATGCGAAGTGTACAACGGAAACACCGAAAGCTATCGTGCGAGGAAGTCAAAGTGGAGGGAAAGAGCAATGCGAGAGGAAGATGGGCGAAGAAGGGATATGAGGGCGGGGACGTGTGAAGGTGGGGAAATCGAAATTGGGGAAGCAATCTGAAACTTTACACAAGACTAATTGAACACAAGGTTGTTAAGCATTTGAAGTCGAAAAGGCATGTTGTGCTAGACGAGAATGCATTGTGTACTTCCTCTAGCACTTTTCAAGCATGTTTTTAGTTGTAAGCTCGAGTAATTGTAGGGAAAACATGTGATGTAGGACCACCCTTTAAGGATTGACGTAGTAATGAAAGTAAGATTTTATCAATTGATTGAGAATTTCATTTTTACTATTTTTTTAATATGGAATTTAATAAACTAAATTCGATATATCGCTTTACTAAAATCATCTCTAAAGCATCCATGCTTAGGTAATTTTCCTCAAGTGACGGAGCATTCACGTGTGCAAATGCCTTTCGGCATAATAAAATTTTATGATTTCCAAGCTATACAAATATTTTAGATTTATCCTCATGTTGAGTGCATAGGCTAGGACTTGTTGAAATGGTGTCCCGTTAGTTGTTGAATGGGGTGGAGTCTTCCACATGTGTAAATGTCTCATTACATAAATCTCGGCCAATACTCGGGAATACTCCGAAAATGGGAAAAATTGCCAAAAAAGGAAAAAACATCTGTCTTTGGCACGTTTCTAACTTTCGGCCTAATTTTCCTGTTTCCACGTGCAACCGTGCAAACCGACACGCAAAACTTTTCCACGACACATGCCAACCGATGCGAACTTTTCCACAGCGGCCGAGCTCGCGATTGCCGTACATCGTCGACCAAACGATCTCGGCGCTCACTTTGTCATCATTCGTGTCGAGCCCTCGGGCTTTCTAACTTAGTTCATGCCTATCGGCGTAATAAATTTAATTATTTCTTTGTAATTTAACCTCCTGTACTAAAAAAATTCTCCCGTTATTTTACCGAAGAGGAGTGAATTTATTCCGGCCACATTTGTTGTTCAATCCCCTCCCCAGGTCATACTTTTTGGTGTGCGGATTGGTCAAATCGGGAGCTTCGTCTTTCATTTCTTAAAATCATTCGTAGACTGTTTAATCAATGGCCGAATTATCAAAAACAATGGAGATTTCGTCAAATGAAGCACTCAGCGTTCAAAAATTCGGTGGCGGCGAGAGACAGGGGCATCGACCCAGCAGAAAAAGCACGCTGAAATGATCAAACACCTCGCAGATCTGAACAATGCGCGCCTTCAGCAATCACAGTCACGTAAGTCCGAAACACTCTCGGCTCCCATATTTGAATCAGTTGAGGCATTTGTGAAACGTTTTTCTCAGAACAAACAAAAAATCCAGAGGACTCTCGATGAATTTCTCAAAAGGGAGATAATCAAGAAAAATCCACGTGTGTGGCTCGCGATTGCCCATACATCGTCGACCAAACGATCTCGGCCCTCGCTGTCGTCGTCCGTGTCAGAGCCCCTCGGGCTTTCTAACTTAAACGGGTGTGTCTTGCCCTGCAACCCTAAGCAATTGCTAGGCGCACAAAAGGAGGGCGCCACTTTTTCAAAAAAAAAAATCCAGTGGCGATCACTTTGGCAGTCGACTAGGTTGAGGCGAGTCAATCGGCTATTACTATTGTTTAAAATTAAAAAAAAAAATTTAATTGATATTAATGTTAAACCGTAAACACCCCAGTTCACGAATCACTGTTCCCGAATCAGCGAATCCCACTACTGTGCAGTTTCAAATTCGTGAATAGACATTAGACTTTAGTGATTCCGACTCGTGACCCGTCACCGTGAATGTGATCGCTCAGCTTGAGGCTTTGAAAATTGAGTTGACTGTTGACAGGCTATAGGCACAGTGTTGTTTAAGTTTTATGTTTACAGTTTACAAATTATAAATTTATAAATTCATAGACAATATTTATCGATCACGAATCACGCCCACGGACTCACGACTCACAGAGAGACAGATTTGTTGGTGACAATGGGGTGAGCACTAGCGATCTAAAGCAAGCAAAGATTTGCAAAAGATTCTAATTCTATCAGAACTTCTAAGCTCTAGTTTTGGTTTCTGATACGGTTTGAAATTGAGCAGCAAAAAATCAAGTTTCTGGGCAGAAGTTCCATGCAGAACATAGGTACACCGTACATGGATAGTAAACTGTTACACTGTAATATATCTTTAAAATTGATTAGGGTTTTTTATTTTTGGTGTCATATGTGCATGTGGATTGATTTGTGTTTTAATTTGATATTTTTGAACCAGTTGTAATATGTATGCATCTAAGACTTTTCAACTAAATAATAATATGATAGAGACAGGGCCGAATTTAAGGGTTGTATCAATGGAAAAAAACTTTGCATATCCAATCAATGAGTGTAGCTTAATTACCAGCAGCTATGTATATTTACCTCCATTAGTATGGTGAAGGTTGTATTTTGAGGGATTACTTCAACTTGAGTGTCTTTCTTTACAAAAGTATTTTAGTGAGGAATATTTTCCAATGTCCATGAACTTTTATCTCATTCCTTATTTTTTTAACAACCGTAGTTGCTCATATTTGTTCAATTGGAGTTTTACATTGAAATTTACTATGAAGTCAGTGTTAGAGATCCATTATGATTTTTACTGAGAACTTACATTCTAATATTTGTTATCATAGAGATCAGGATATTTTCAAACTTTGATTGATTAATGGAGTTATAAGGTTTCTCGGGTGGGAGGGGGCACACGCTCCGAGTCTTTACTTTAGGGGTGCGGAAACCTTAATTCGGCCTCGTAACTTAGTTCATGCCTATCGGCGTAATAATAAGAATGCATTGCGGTAGGAATGAACTCGATAGGGCGTCGATAAAACAATGAAGGGGATGTCGTTTTAGAGGGGTCGATTAGTTAACACCTTAAAACTTGTCGATCGATTCTAAAAACGCGGCCTCGAGTGGGCAAACATAGAAAAAAGTGGGCATCGAGACCAAATGCGAGACAAAGGAGGTGATGGTGAGCGGATTGTTGGGAGATACACCTTGGAACTACACAACGTGGGCGATCCTAATTCAAACGTGCTTTCAACAACCAAAAGATTTCAATCGAGTTCTTTGGGTTCGCGATTGGGAAAACACCAAGGACGTAACTTGAAAAATAAGCTGCTATACATATTAAAATTTCAGGTATCACTAGATTGTATCATTAGATTACTCAAGCTTCACATAAGTTAAATGGATAGTGTCTGCACATTCCCAATCATGCGTGTATTTGTTGAAAAGCTTGAGTAATTTAGAAGCTTTATCTCTTGTTCTTTCACCGCATCCACCGCACTAACAACAACAACTTGTGAAAGTCTCCTGCGTTCAATGCCTCCATCACACCCCCATCCTTCGTCAAATTGTAGCAAATATTCCATAAAGCGATACCACAGTGATTCGATGACTAAATGGGAGTCTCATTTTTTTCTTAACAAGGAGTGGCACAGATTAAAGCGTGGGATGAAGCGTGGATCAAACCTTCGTGCACAATTACGAGAGGATGTCCAATGCGACCAACGTCGTCTCCGTAATGTCCCTCTCTCAACTAGCATCTCCACCTCTACCACTTCACTCAATATATTTTGCTTAGGGTTACGTTGTAAATGGTGGTAAGACTTGCTTTGTTTGTTCTTGGGCACACTTGGCACTTTCAATACTGCACCACTCCTCTTTCAATCCGATGTCCCAATCCCTCACGCAAGTTCGCAAGGAGGTGTGATGTGGCACAATGGTCTACTTGACCGATATGACTCTGTTTCCATTTCCGTCCAACCACGTCTCCATTCCCGTCCAACAAACTATTAATTATTGGCGGTTTTGCCGGCCATCATATCAGCGACTTCTTGTCAAATCACCTTACACCTCACACTTTGGACTCCCATTTTCAAAAATCATAGCTCCGTCTTTATCAAGAAAGAGATTACCCGCCATAGCCCTGTTTGAGTGGTTTCCATGCCTCTGATTTGAGCGGTTTCAGACGAGGGATCTCTGCACAACTTTGATCGCATACCACATAGGCCTCTCCACCAGTTCCTTCACAGTTGTCTGATCACGTTGACAGAAAATAGTAGCTCGATCCTCTGCTTAGGCGGCAAATCCATTGCCCTGATCCACGACCTCCAGAGTTGACGTCCTCCCAGGTGCTTCCCCTGTTTGCTCCATCCCGGTTGCTCCAAAGATTGGATTTCGAGGTGGGTTTTGTATATTACTTTGAAATAATTCAATTACTTTGGATTTTGCCACGTAATCTGATTTCTTGCCAAATTTGCTATAAGGATGTTACTGTTTGGTGCTCTCTCAAACATGAATTCTTTTCCTTATGCCATTATGTGCTTCTCTTTGGCCTTACATGGTTTTACATGCCCCTGTTTGAGTTATTTAATGGTTTTACATGGAATGCATAAACCATGTAACTTGTATTGTTTTCATTTACCAAATAAAATTATGGAACTCAATTTCAGTTACCTGTAATTTGTAAATATCCGGGGCAAATAAGGTTGCCCTGTATTTGTAATTTGTAATTTGTAATTTGCTACTCCTCCGAGCAGTGCTTCAGTCTTAAATTCTTTCTCCTGGTGGCCGGAAAAAATAGTTCTCTGGTATAAAGCTTGCTTCCCATAAATTTATCTTGCCATTTTCTGCAAACCCATCAGAACATATCAGAGCAGACCTATCCTATGTTTGCAGTACACGGCAACAAAACCTGTGAAAGAAACTAGTCATCCAACTGACCTGTTCAAAGGAATGACTAGTACCTAAAGTTATTACAGAACCCCATAAGCCTTATGTCCTGCACTTTTTGGGCATCGGACTCACGTCTCAGACGCAAAAAAACGATTGGGTATCTGTAATGCACAATGCACATTTCGATTTCTTTTTCTAAATCAGACCTAAGGGCACCCATCTGACTTACTTAAAGCAGGTTACCATTTTTGTAGCTCAAGAAATTCTGGAAAACTTTCCTCATTCGGATAAAAATGTAGTGAATGGAATCTGAATAATCAATATAAGCGGAACCCAAAAATCATAATGGAACTCTCTCTACTTTATGGTACAAGGGACTTCCATTACTGTTATGAGTTTGCCCAATAAACCACAATCAAGATCACTGTGTAGAATTAATTAATGATGTGAGGAATTAACTCACTGTTTGTGTCAAGTGTTGCTCCTTCACAGTTGAAATAATAATGTAGGTTTGAATGAGTGGATTCCTCTTATTTCCAGTTGGGTCACTGGGTGATTTTATTGGATAGAGTTCCAAAGCTATTGTCAGAAATACTGCAAAAATCAAAATTCAAGCTTAATAAAATCCATTTGGAGTGGCAGTAGTTTTGTTGTGTAGTCTCGTAAATAATTATGTTCGTCTGGGTGGTCTTTTAGTGACGTTTCACATGTTATTTTCAAGTCTTATGAAAACATTTGCGCAGATATTGTGGTTTGCTCGTGGGTTATGATTTTCGTATGACCCTAGTTTTATCTCTCTCATCACTGTCGATGTTATTATACGAGGGAGAATTTCTTGAGAGGGAAGGAACTAGATGGAGGTTATGGGTAGACTGTAGTAGAGAGAGAATCTAGTGAATTGGTTGCTTTCATTCTAATTGCACCTTGGACATGGCCTTTACTTTTATTTGTTTCGGCATAAGTAGGGACCCTGCTAGGTGCTAGGTGATGAACACGTTGCTTGTTAAGATCTCGCCATGAATTTTGTAGTAACTAGCTTTAGGGATTGCTAGAATTCATAATAGTTGATAGAGCAACGTGGTTAATTATTGCCACATAAAATGCCTCTCTCCTTGCCATTAATCAATAAATGCGGTTATTGTTGGGTATAAAGCAATTAAACATTTCTTATAGGAACCATCTATAATAGGTCATTGGGTTGGAAACCTCATGTATGGACTATAGTAGTAAATGTTAAAGATAGCTTTTAGGTCTCTTATATTGTAGTTCAATAAATGTCAAACAACGATTAATTCATTATTAACTAGCAATCGCATATGTACAATGTAATGTTAACGCCGAATGGTATATGTTATTTGATTTAGAGGTATAGTTATTACTTTTGTAGTTGATGTTGATAAGGGGTGTGATTGATTTTGTAAGTGTAGAAATATAGATGAAGCACTTCATTTAAAGGTTCTATCTACATTTAAAACTTGTTACAAATTCGTACATATACATTTCTAAATCTTATATCATGAGTGGTAGCGTGTTATGGACATTTTTTTGCAAATCTTATATCATAACAAAAGTGCAAGTAATATTCATTTATTTTCTTAATAGTATTTTCAATCCACATAGTAGTAGGAGACAATTGTATGTTAATGTCAAAGGAAATACAATAGTTTTCTTTTAAAGCGGGGAAAAAGAGGGAAACATAGATATGGAATAACTAACATAGTGTTGATAGTTCAAAGTATAAAAAGGAATGGATGAGGGTGTAAAGTTTGAAGGGACGGATGCGGTAAAAATATTTGCGTAAAGAAGGTTACGAGAGGAGATGCATTGCCATCCGCTTTCTTTGAATTGAGGATGACACATTTCAATCTGTTGATTCCGCAGTATGTCTCTTTTTCAAGGAAAGTGTGAAGTAGTATTCGTTGTTGATGACATTGCTTGTAATTTCACTATTCGCATCTTTGTCTATAGACAATAGGTGGAGGTTGTTAGCTGCAACACCCATGATTGACTCAGTTATCTCATCAAAAACAGATTGAAGTTCCCTTGTTGGGTCCTTTAGATTGATCATGAGTGCATATCTATACTCATAGTTATGAACTTGTATGTTGCAACTCGAACAAAACCATGAACCATTTCCATGCTCTCGCACTTTTTTCCTGCATTGTTTGTCACCTTTTTGAAGAGGACATGTTGTGTTAAAAAAATTGTCCATACTGATATTTGTGATTTCTTTGAACTGAGGATGACATATTTCAATTTGTTGATTTCGTGGTATGTCTCTTTTTTCAGGGAAAGTGTGAAGCAGTATTCATTGCCGATGACATTGCTTGTAATTTCACTATTTGCATCTTCATCTATAGACAATAAGTAACTGGTGCTATTATCACTGGTATAGGTTTCACACAAGCTTTCTTTTACCATTAGGTTGGGAAACAAAAGTTCTTAATTGTTTTATGATTGTATTTTAAAACTACTGAATATGGCTAGTGAAAAGGAGGCATTTCATCAAACACGTCGGGTGCCTTGTTCTAAATCTCCCATTCTAGCAGAAGTTGGGAGGATGCTGGAAAAGATTGTGGAGTCCGCATGTACCCTTGCCGATTGTATTATTCATAAAGATGTGAAGGCCTTTCGAACACAACCATTTTTTTCATCTCATGTGATAAATGAAGTTCATGAGGTCACATTTGTTTTAGGCATTTAGTCAAACAATTTGCATGGCACCACTTTGTGTGATGGAGGACATGAGAACTGGTAGACAATGGACACCTCCGATGAATAATCTTCCAATGATCCACTACCATGGCTTTGATTGAAAATACGTCTGAAATGTTTGAATTTTATGTGGCTTTGATTGAAAATTTGTCTGAAATGTTTGAATTTTATCTCAGGAGTTGTCTCCATGTCAAATGGCTCATGGAGGTTTGCCTCTTTTCGGGCTTATAACGACTTCTGTAAATTCCATAGTGTCCCTGCAGCCAACTATCATGAGACCACCGACTACCATAAATGACATTAAACTCGTAGCAGAGCAGATTACGAAAAAAGGTTTGCCAAGAAGAAATTTAATTGTGTTTAAAAACGTTCAAATGACCATCAAATTTAACATATTGGGCGAAACGATCAGAAAGGGCTTTCCCGTAGGAGGAATGCCTTCCGCATAAAAAGTTACGTCTAATTAATAACGCATGCATAAAGTGATGCCTTCATTAAATTACTAAAACCATACGCTAAATGTTCGTGAGAATAATATGTAAAACCACTTTTCCCCTAATGTGCCTCAAGAGAAACGGAAAGGGGGGGTTCCATTGATGCAACCATTAAAGAATCCATCCACCCAATATTAATGGAGTCCAAATTGGAGCCGACATCAATAAAAGGTGGTGGAGTGGGTTGAACCAAAATTATTGTGACTGTTAGTTAACATCGACACAACATTCGACATTGATGGTCTCGTCTTTGGAGCGCTTTGCGTGCATAGATGAGCAATGTGGATTACCCCTACTATCTCTTCCTTATCGATTTCAGATTCTCCTTTTGCAATTCTTCTGTCTTCCAGCTCAAATGCCTCATTTTTCTCGTGTAAACTCCACGCTTGTACATAAACACAAAGGATTCTTCAAGATGCCCCTCAGAACAAGTAATTCGGAAAGATCTTAAATGAAGTTTTGAGTCTTACCCATTGTAGAAGGAGCTCCATCTTGGGTGGAAGTTTAGGATCCCTGACCTTTCTGCCACTCACAATCTCTAGAACCAACATGCCATAGCTTTGTACACATCTGCCTTATCTGTCAATTGACCATGAGTTGCATACTCCGTAGTATACCCTCTGCCTCAAACAAAAAAAACACATATGCATTGGATTTTAATAAATAGATCAGATCCACGGACACACTAACATAAAAACCCTAAATAATCTTACATTGTACCCCCAACTCTGGTAGTAAGATGTGTGTGGTCATCAGGAAAGATTCTTGGGTTCCGATCAGGATGAGAAAAATCTTTGAAGGCCTTGCTGTGAAAACAATAAGAAATTCATTTCAGACATCAAATCGATTGGAAGGAGCAACATTCAACAAAATAAACTTCCAAAATGAACTCACAGGAAGAAGATTTAATGGAGAAGAAAGCGATGGTGGAGTAACGCAAATAACAGCTGGCCTCGAGAGCGTTTCCATCTTGCGCGGGGGCAGCCATTTATATATCTGGTAGCATCTTGCAGACAAACGTCACAACTATTGGTGGAAGGGTCTTCCTACACATAGCCAGTCCATAAAGGGGCGTCGGCAATCCATTGGCGCTCATTTTACTAGTGGCAAAACCCTCATTTTTCACAGCCTCGGAGTTGATGTTTTCTAACAATTTCTGCACGGTGTTGTTGAAAATTGGAGGACTGGTGTTGTCTTCAGAGCTGCAGACGTTGGAGACGCCAAGATCCACCGCCTGATAAAAAAGTATGATTCTCGTAACGTAAAAAGCATCCGTCAAAAATCATTCACGAGTGCTCCAGTATTGTCGCGACAGTATGTAACAATTTGATTTTGGGACTCTCTGTGGCACTCATTGCAGTCGTTCAAGGACAAGTCGTTTCTGCACTAGGCAAGCCCATACACAGCATTTGCCCCCTGCCCGTTAGAAGCCGTAGCGAAGCGAGTTAAAGAAATGTTTTTGGCAAGGGATGAGAAAATGACAACACAGTTTTCTCTGAAAGCAAGAGGGTTTTCAGAGTCGGTAAGACTACAGCCATGACCAGCTTCTACAGTTTGGGGATCATCTTGTAGGTGATGTACAAAATTAGGTGAAGCTAAAATTAAGATAAACTCATTCTCAGCAGTAGCCGATAAAGAGCGGCAGGCATTATACGGGCGTGAGGCAGCGACAGTGGGGGAAATTTGCGGCGGCGACAAAAACACTAATCTTTATCCGTCTAAAGAAGGAAGGCATGGCAGCCTGTTTTCAGAGTTGTGTGCATTTTTCAATAAACCCATAAAGAAAACAAGAACCGCAGCTCTATTGACATTTTCTAACAAACCCACTAAACGCAGGGAATAAAAAAAGGTCAGGTTTATCCATATTTCTAAAAACCCAATAATGCAATCTCAATCTTCTGCATCATAATGCAAACACATATATCTCACGCAAACCTTGGATTCTCATTTCCTGCAAACAAAAACTCAAACCCATAATCTGAATCTTATCTTATGCTTAAAAATGCACAAACCTCATACTACAAATCCGCAAATGTTTAAAAACTCTGATTTGACCTTTCCTTCTTCAACAAGCCTGCCCTCCGTCCAGTTTCATTATGTTTCCTTTCAGGCTCCTCTGTCCCTCATCTCCGTACGTGTTGCACACGTTGCTCCCACCATAACCCAGCTCACCTCTATACTCTTCGCTTCACGTTTCGGTTTCACAGAGATACCGTGTACAACATGATTATAGCACACATGTACAATATATATTGAACCAAATAAAAATTTATCAGCGAGCTGCGAGGGGATGAATTCGGCTGCAATCAATCGTGATATTCTGCAAACAACACAGGTAAAAAAATTGTTAAAAATGTGAAAACGTCCAGACGGCCGTCAAACCGTCAACTTTAATACAGTCGTAGAAACGTCTAAAGATTAAGCTTTGTTAAACCCTAAAGCCTAAACCCATAATCTGAATGTTAGGTTAAGTTTTGTTTTAATATTGGAGGAACGCATAAGGATTGTACACAACCATAGGGGGGATGCCTTCGGCTAATAACTATTTATTAATGTGTTGCAATAAAATGGATGTCTTTGAAAGTGGATATTGTGGATCCATTATTTATTCCTTGTTTCTATCACGTTAAGTGTCATTGGAGATGTCAATATCGAATTAGGTTAGGGCTTCTTTCAATCTGGCCTAAAACTATACATGAATATTTACTGTTTGAAGGCATTATACTATTGGAATGAGACTTGTTCTATGCACGGAGGTAGTATTACAACAACATGATTCTACCAATCAACTTACGTAGCACACATATTTTGTGTTTCCTGATGCAACAAAGCGTCGATTCGTGGCCTTCATCAACGGTTGGAAGAACTTATTGCTCTCACATGTTACATACATGTATCCAGTTTTCTTGTTAAACAATCAATCCGAACAATGTCGGTCGAGCATTGAATAATGGCACGAGCACGAAGATTAAAAAACTACTTAATAGAATAAAATTTTGTCAAAAATAATCGATGGTCTGCAGATCCAACATGCTTGAAGCCAACGAAACACATTTTTTTGCTAAACTACTAGATTGTAATGTCGCTGACATTACAGTAGCAACAATTCGTGGAGCAACAATTCACGGTGACAAACACTTCACATGGAATATACAAGTGGTGGTTTTTATCCTTACGGGATTCGGCGACTATAACAGTTCCTCCTTGGTTTCACAAACAACGCAGGTAAAAAAAAGGGTTAAAAATGTGAAAACGTCCAGACGGCCGTCAAACCATCAACTTTAATACAGTCGCAGAAACGTTCGGAGGTCCTTTACCATAGGGGGAACACCTTCGACATAATTAAAACATGAAAGGTAATATGCATTGGTTGTAAGAGTTTAGTGTATATTTTCGTTTCATCAAGGTTTAAATTTGGTAGCCACCATACCCAAAAACAAATTTTAAGTGATAGTAAATTTTCAAATTTCTCCTTCAAAATAAGTAAATAATTCTTTTTCTATATGTTAATAATAAAAATATAAATGATAACTTTACCTTTATTTTAAACTAATTTTAATATATATTTGTACCAGAAAATTTTTATTGGTAAAATTTTGTTAATTCACGAATATTCTTGTTTTTCGAATTGGCATTTGTTTAATTTGAGGAGTTAGTACACAACACCATTTTGCCTAAATTATTGGTATCAAGCTACTTTGGGTAGACTTGCCTAGTTTAGTGTATATTTTCATTACATCAAGGTTTAAATTTGGTAGCCACCATACCCAAAAAACAAATTTTAAGTGATAGTAAATTTTCAAATTTCCCCTTCAAAATAAGTAAATAATTCTTTTTTTTATATGTTAATAATAAAAATATAAACGATAACTTAACCTTTATTTTGAACTAATTTTAATATATATTTATACAGAAAATTTTTAGTGGTAAAAATTTGTTAATTCACAAATATTCTTGTTTTCCAAATTGGCATTTGACAAATTTGAGGAGTTAGTACACAACACCATTTTGCCTAAATTATTGGTATGCAAGCTACTTTGTTGGGTAGAATTGCCTACAATTTAAAATAGATTTCATGGTTATGAAGGTATATCGCCACTTGTCTCAAAACTCAAATTGGGCACAATCGCCAACATAAATACTATGTATATAAGACTCCCGTGTACTTTGAGGCCAAAGGTAGATATCACGAGATAATAACCAACCATTTGCATAACCACCTGCACAAGTAGTCACAATTGAGCCATTTGTCTACAAATTGAATGTGGTTGTCTTATAGTAAATGGACTACATAAACGCCCGATCATTTGCGAATTTACAAGATTTTGCGATCAACTGTAGGTGTTTCCCAACCATTTCTAGGAATTATAGGGTTTCTCGTAATATGATGTGATAACTTCTAGGAAGGGGCTGAACCAATATTAAAAATCTTATTTTAGTTAGCTACAAAAAGGCCAACACAATCGACATCCACACCAAATACATGTACTAAAAGTTTAATTGTGTTTTTATTTATTTTTAGTTTCATAGTTAGGTTCAATAATAATACGAAAAACATTTTTCATGTAGAACACACTTTGAAATAATTAATCACAATAACATGTTACCACTTCAAAATATTATTGATAATGACATGCCTCCACTGGAGGACAATCCTTATTATGTGCCTCCACTTGACGACAATCTTGATTATGAGATGCAACTAGCAGAAGACATTTCTACTTCTCATCAAACACCAACTTTAGTTGTAAATTCTACTCATAATTTCATGTCAAGGAAGAGGAGATTGGAGGACATTATTGATGATGAGATGCAACTAACAAAAGAGTTTTCTACTCATCAAACACCAATTTTAGTTGAAAACACTAAGAAATCTAAGTGAAGGAAGAAAAGTAGATGGACAATTGGAAGGTATTTTAAGTTTGATTGGGCAACTAAATATCCATTCATTGAACCAGTTATGCTAGAAAATGGTAATGATACCCCAACTGAATATAGATGTGCAATATGTAGTTGGAAACTTGGAAAGGAACACAAAATGTAACTCAAGTTGGACACAATTGAGAAACATTGTGGAAAAATATATATGTTGGTTAAGAAAACGATGGACAAACAAAAAGAACACACAAATGAGAAAATGCAAAACAATGCATGCATGTAAGATACACAACAAATTATGAAAACCATCATAAATGGGTTGCTTGAGGATTATTTCAACTGCTCGAGTTTTGGTTCGGTATGTATTACAATATAGCAATTATCATATCAAATTTCATATGTAATTCTTATATGTAATTTCATTATCTTTATTTTTATTTGTAGTTATGTTATTGAGTATGACATTGTCTTTCATAAATGATATATGAGAAAATCTTAAAGCACTATCACCATTGAACTTCGAAGTTAAAAACATAGTATTAAAATATTTTTGGATAGGTAAATAAGGGTTGAAGGGTCCCTTTCCTTCCGATTTATAATTTGGAAATAGTACATAAAGTATCAAAAGTTTATATACAAAAACCCATTATGAGATATTTATAATGGAACGGTATAACCTAAGGTACCGTATCTTAATATATCCAAAAATCATTTATGGAGGGTATAAGGACCAACAACATCTTTATCAGAAACATTAAACCCTTGAGTTTCAACTTGTTTGAGATGTGTTTTGCAAGCGTTTTCTTTCTTGTGCCTCAAGATACTCCCCATCCAATGAAATTGGTGCCTTCAAGGCATCCAATTTGGGAATTGGCAGTTTGATGGCATCCTCGAACTCGTGATTGACCAATTTATTGACCAAATTCATAAGAGTATAAAAATCATCCAATGTCTTAAAAGTCATGACAATTACGAATCCGTGCGAGAGAGACTCGAAGGGGAAATTAGTGACAAATCATGTCCTATTAATTCCAAATTTTCTAGAATAACATCCAATTTTTTTCTATGCTCAATTCTAATGAAGATAATCCCCATCGCCACCGTGACCTACTTGTCGAGATTTATTTTGAGAATGTTGTCAATGTAGACCACAACTATTTTCAGAATTTTTCCGTAGGTGGTTTTGGAGATTGAGATATTCAGAACCTAGAATGGCCTTAATGGCATCCAACACCTTCTCAATTTGGGCTATTAAAAATGTTTAGCTTGGTGTCCATGATGGCTTCATGAAAATATATCTCTCTATGTTGGTTGCGTAGATAAAACCACGTATACAAAAAGGTGGCCATAAAAAATTGTAAAAACTTAGGGGAGTACGAGTGTGTAACAAGGATGGTTGAGAATAGTGAAAAAATAGCGAGGTATGTCTATATTTATAAAGCGACGACGGGGACATGTGGTGACATCTGGTTGGATGAACACACATGAAATTGGTTGCATATGCATTTGATTGGTTCTGAAGTGCATGGGACCCGTTGCGTATGCAGCCAATCAATTGCATTTACATTCGGTTGGGGCACTAAGATGCATGCTTCTATGATGCCCCCGCATGAAGAGCATCTGTCCTAGCTATGCAACCGCATTGTAGAAAACCAATTGAAGCCATATATATGTTTATTTGTGTTGTTTGCATGTAATTTTGGTCATACGGACATTCGTTTGTGTTGTTTGCATGTAATTTTGGTCATACGAGACATTCGTTTGTGTTATTCTCCACATTCGCCGTCACTTCATGGTTCTCAATTTTGATTCACTTGTGTGACTATACAATTTTCGTTGCTTATTTGCCATGAATTTGAAACACATTTTCACATATTCGCCAAAATCCAAGGGGAATTTTGGTAAGGGATCTAAAAAATTTCCCTCAATAGATCTATATCCAAAATGATGGTCATATTCTAAATATTTAAGTCAAGCAAGAATTTTCTCTCTAAAATTTGTTAGTATTATATAACTTAAAGTACAAACTGGCTTTATCAAACTTGACCTAGTAAATTGCTTTGTGAATTGAACCTCTCGAAGATAACGTTGTGAGATTGAGATAGGCGGTGGATAGCATGGGCATTTAATGATTAATATTGGAGCGTTTAAATGTGGACCTCTATTGATCAATCAACGCTACCCCATGTCGATGAAAACAATTAAATGGCCACATGGATGATGACTACCAAATAAAACTAAATTTATTAAATGAAAGGAGAAATAATATTAAGGAAGGATTTGTTTTGAAGGGGGATGAGATTGATCTAACTATGTTTGCATGTGGTGTGTGATGGAGACTAAAATTAAGATTGGAGTTGATTTTTGAGGAGGATGGCTTTGGCATTAAATGATTCTAATTGAAATGTTGGTATGTGGAGTGTTGTACAATCTAATTCTTTCTATATATTCTATACATGGTCATCCTCAAAAGCTATTGACAGATCTTCCAAAATTCTCAATAGCTTTTGGGGATGACCATGTCTAAATCTACCAAAGATCACATGTCTTTGGTCAATAAGAAAATTATAAAGGAAGATATGGAATTATTAATTATATATAGTTGAAAACTCATAAAAACATGTAAATAATTGTCAATGTTAAACATGGGTTGGAGTTGTGATCACGAAGTCTCCCGCATCTTGGACATATCAAAGGAGCAATCTAAAAAATCATAAATTCTCCCACCAAAAGGACATGGTAGAGACATTAATACATTTCCCACCAACAATAATACATCACAAATTTATTTCACCTTAATAAACCCCAATCCAAAACAATACAAATACATCTCAAGGATTGATTATTTACAAAAAAAAACAAGAACACAAAACATTAGAAAGAGACAAACATTAATGATAACATGGGATTAGTTTCCCCTTTGAATGCAAAGTTCCATAATACTCTATTGACACGTGCAATGTGGTTTGGGTAGAGAGGAAAACATGCAAGAGGTCATGTGGAAATATTTAAGCCTTCACTTTTATTTTCCTGTATATTTGATTAAACTCCTTTGGCCATACACAAAATGCGACATCCTATGGTTTTTTGTTTTTCAGTTTTTTGGCTTTTAGAAGACATTTTGGGATGTCACTAAAACCTAAAGGAGCAACTAAAAACTCCACCTATGCCATATTTAGGCACTACCATGCATTTCACAACATATGTAGGTGTTGCCTCTTGAGGAGGAGGAAAATACCTGTTCTAAATCTCCCATTTTGACAAGGTTGAGAGGATCTTTGAAAAAGGGTGTGGCTTCTAGATTTACTCTTAAAAATTGCACTTTCCTAAAAATTTCCGATCCTTTTCAACAAACCATTTTTTTACATATCCCACAATCATTGTAGTCCATGAGACCGCATATATGCCACATTTGAAGACATGTCTGCCAAGAGGCACTTGCAACTTTAACATATGTTGGAAGTCCTTTCTCCAAAAAAATTCAATAAATGTCCACATCCCATTTCAAATCTCCATTTTGGAACATGCTAGTAACATCCTAGAAAAGGTGAACCTATCCTATTAGAAACCTATTGGTTGTATTTTGTGGAACACTATCAATGCTTTGTGAGGATAGGTCGATGTTTTCTGCTTAAACTGGTCGAGGATAGACACTTGTTCGTTGCATTATGTGGAATGATATGTTGAAATGGTCGTGGAAGGAGAACAAAACCAACTTTAAGTGATGACCAACCTCTAATATAACCCATAAAGAAGCTCTATATCATTTAAACAAGGCCCAAGAAAACTAATGATTAAGCTAGTGTAATGCTTGTGTACTTGATGATTAAATTGTACATTGTATGTATCACCGAACTTCAAAATAACCATTGTAAACTTTTTGGTTATTAAATCAAATACTTATGATAAAAAACAATAAAAAATAGTTTCACAAATTGCAGCAATGGAGTACTATGGCGCCTTTCTTTTGGCCATGCTTTTATTAACACAAAAACCTAAAATTAGGAATTACAACTCAACTTGCAAAGCAAGTTAAACTCAAAATAGAACTAGTAATAATAGTAAAACAATCTTAAACTAATTTTGGACTTCTAGTTAACTTAAAAATAGACTCATGTAATCCATTGACAAAGTCAACATGCAAGAAGTTTTTCCCGAAATAGAATTATGCAAGCTAGACATGCATTCAAAGCTTAATTATAGCTTTCTCCTAGAGAATTTTCCCCAAGGTCCCTAAAATATAGGGGTGGTCATACAAATATCATATTTTTAGTTATCTTAACTTAGAAAGTGTCTCTCATATCTTTGGGGATGACTACATAAGAATCAATACTTATCCAGAAACTGATGGCGACAATATATTTTTAGTTTTTCAGTAATTTTTTAGGAAATCACTTATTTAGTCATATTTTATTAAACAAAAAAGGAATAAAATAAATTAGTCTCATTCTAAAATTTTATTTTTAGAGTATTTCTAAAGATAGAAATTTTGTAAATCTAGCATAACATCAAATGTCAAAATTGGCATCATTCCCAACATTTCCCCCTTTGATGAAAATGGAAAAAATTATAATCATTTACTTGAGTCTTCCATGTGTGTGCTTCAACAATACCTTGGTGAGTATATCAACAATTTGATCATCTATTCTTAAAAAATTGTAATCCTTGTAATAACCGAAGTTTTACAAGTAGGATTGTCAACTTGTATGCTTTGCTTTTGTCACTATAAGAAATGAAAATATGAGCTACACTCTTAGGATCCATTTTTTTCTTATTTTGATCACGAAAACGAACAAAAGCTAAACAATTAATTACCTTTAAATGATATATATCTAGTTTTGAACCATACCAAGCCTAATAAGGTGTCTTGTCTTTGATTACCATTGTAGGACTCCTGTTTATGATGTAAACTATAGTCTTTATTGCGCCAACCCAAAAACATATTTCCATGTGCTTATTTTCCAACATAGTCCTTGCTAATTCTATGATGGACCTATTCTTTCTTTCAGCCACACCATTATGTTGTGGTGTGTAAGGAGCTATTAATTGCCTCGTGATGCCCTATGAAGACCAAACTCAAAAACTTCATTCTAACAAAATTCTCCACTCTATCTTTTCTTAGGTTTTTAATGGAAAGTCCACTTTAATTTTCAGCCAAAGCTTTGTAATTTCTAAAAATTGAACAAACTCCACTCTTCCCTTTTTACGAAAACCCACACACACCTTATAACATAATCAATGAAAGAAATGAAATACCAATTCTTACCAATACCTCTACAAGACGTTGGTCCACACAAATATGAATGGATTAACTCTAAAGTTTTTCTTGCTCTCTATTTTTTGATAGGGAAGGAATCCCTATGATGTTTTTCAATAATACATAACTTGCATGCAACATCCTTCTTTGAATCTAGCTTGAGAAGACCTCTTACCGTACCCATTTTGATCTAAAAAATGTTTTAAGTGTATCATTTATCAATTTAACCAGTTTCATATACTTATCATAATTGTCTTAATCTCCCATTTTTACATTAAAAATTGGCTTAATTGATTAAAATAAAATCTAAAATTGATAATAAACAACAAGAATAATGAATACAATGTAGAAAAATACAAACCAATCTTGATAAGTTCACACATGTTGGGCTACGTCTTCGGGTTGAAAAAACACTCAAACGATCAATTAATGATGTAAAAGAACTTGTGCAATCTTTTTACATCAAAATAATAACTTTACTCGTAAATAATCTCTTGCCTTGTCTTTAGGAAGTCTGCAAATCACACTTCGACCTTCAATCTCCCTTCTACAATAAATAAACTATATTCTTTCTTTGCTCTCCTTACCAAATGGCTAAAAAATGTCCCTTTTGAATAAAATGTTCTCCCTTATATAATATTTCAAGTCGTCTATAGGTCACGTCCTTATCCATTTACCATGGAGATAGGGGTTCAAATCCCCCAAAATTGCCTTGTTTTAGGCTTCGAATCTTGAATAAAAAGAATATAGGTAAAATCTTACACTTTGGTATACAAAATGGAAATAGCCCAAAAACCAAGACTCATAAATAGGTGTGGGCAGTGATGGGTTCAAACCATACTCCTACGGTTAAGCCTATTTTATTGGCTTCTTCATGCATTTATCCTCCTTTTTATCCCACATTTGTTGGGACTGCAACAAATCTTGGTTTTAAATAGAAACTTGCTTGTCTATTCAATCATTGTGAAGACCACCTTGGAACTCGATCATGCTTCCTTCCTTGGAACTCATAGCATGTATATTGGGGGTTGTTTTGGGCACTTTCTGGATGCAATACCACGTTGCATTGGGTGACAAGTATTTATAAAATTAATGGGATTTATCCCACATGTATTATGGGAAATACATGAGAGCTATATATATAATTTCTTGTAATAGATAGTGAAAAATGGCGGCAAGGTCCCCCTCCATACAAATAGAGGACCCCACCGACGGATGGCCCCCAAATAGTAAATAGCGTGGGCTGCACTTAAAAATATGTATGCTTGTCAAAGATCAAAGACAAAAAACCAAAAAAACCCATTTGTTCCTCTCTGCCATGTGCCACCATGTGATTGGTCCACGTGCTTGGGGATGTGATTGAGCCAACTAACAAGTCTAGTCAACAAGATGACATACACAGTGTACTCTATCATATGTTTTACCTATTTTCCTTGATTCAATGGGACATAAATTTTGCATATGAAGTTGGATTGAACCCATTCAAAATCCATTGAAAATATCTCGATGAACTCTTGATATGTGGTAAGTTTCATCATGATTGTAGATTGTTTGATCAAATCAGATTGCGAGGATCCTCCCGATTAATCCTCCCCATTGAGAAGCTTTTGGACCACCAAAATTTTGATTTTAATTTGACAATAAGTGAGGGTACAACTCCCTCACCTTTCCAATTTCTATCCACCTTGATTTTCTTGGATGCATCCCTTTTAGAACCACATAAAGGTACTCTACATCACCCCTTCATGAAGTCCTCACCCTCCTATCAAGAATAACATCTTCCTGCAACTCATCAAGATATTCAAGAGTAAAATAATCAACAGAAGGAAATTTAACATTCTCACCTTGATCCATGATCATAGGAGGCTCATATAGTTTCAAGTTTTCAACATTTAATCTGGAATACATTTGCATGCAAGGAGGTAACTCTAACTGAAAATCATTACTACCAATCTTTTCCAAGATCTTAAATGGACCATACTTGATTGGTTTTAGATTTTACCATCACCTTTAAGGCATTATTTTCTAATGTGCAGACCAAACTTGATCACCAACTTGGAAGTGATGATCAACTCGATGCTTTTCATGCCTAGCCTTATACTTGGCTTGGCTCTTTTCTAATTTCTCTTAGACAACTTGATGAATTGATTGGATCTTTTGGATGAACCTCTTTTCTTTGTCTTCATCTTTATGTCCATTCATCAATTGATTCTTGTCCAAAAGTGAAGTCCAAGGGGGACTTAGGAAAATAACCAAAACAAGTCTCAAAAGGAGACTTTTGTGTAGAAGAATGTATGACATGATTGTAAGCATGTTGCACATAACACAAGTTTTCATCCCAACATTTGGGATGCTTTCTACAATACCCCAAGAGAAAATTTACCACTACTCAATTAACCATACTTCTGTTTTCCCTTCATTTTTTGGGTGGAAGGCAATGCTCTTCTTGAGTTTTGTGTCCATTGAGTTCCTCAAAGCTAATCAAAACCTCCCAAATGAATTGAGAATCCCGATCAGATGCAATAGATGTGGGAAAACCAAAATGAACCCAAATATTGTTAAAGAACAAATGTGCAATCTTCTCGCCTTTTATCTGTTTTGTTACTGGCACCAATACACACATTTTGCTAAATCTATCCACAACCACATAAATATAATCATATTTTCTTTTGGACATAGGAAAGCCATATAGAAATTCCATAGAAACACTCTCCCATAGATGGGTAAGTACTGAAGTGGTGTATACAAGCCCAAATTATGATTACTAGTCTTGTTAGTGGCACAAAGAATACAATATTTTACATACTTAGATACATTTTCATACATTCAAGGCTAATAGAAATATCTATGTAACTATGTGCAATTGTTTTCCCAATGTCTAAATGACCAAAAACAAGAGAAGTATGTGCTTCCTAATCAAATGAACTTTTCATCTTGCAAAATGCAAAGTTTACCAAGATGATAAAGCAATCCATCATGTAATTGATAGTCTAATTCTTCCACTTGATTACCATGAGTTAGATCTTTATAAACATCCTTAAAATCAACATCTCTAGCATGTTGTTCCTTATAACTTTCATGCATCAAAGGACTATGATACAAAAGAATAGATGCAATAATATGAGGTCTTGAAAGCATGTCACTAACCTTATTTTGTGTACCTTTTTGTACCTTATCACAAGATGGAATTGTTTCAAAAACTCCATCCAACGAAAGTGTCTTGACTGTTCTAACTTTGACTATGATTGGAGATATTGTAAAGACTGGTGATCTATGTGGATAGTCTCTTTTCCCATCAAATAATGCTTCCATTTTTTCACAATTTGTACCAAAGCAATCAAATCTTTATCATAAGTAGGATAGTTCCTTACCACATTTGTGAAGGTCTTTGAATGGTAACACACAGTTTTTCTTTTTGCATTATGATGAAACCCATGGTATAATCAATCACATATGTTTCAATATCAAATGGATATCATAAATCAGTAGTGATAACAATGGGGATGTTATTATCTTTTATTTTAACATGTCAAAGGACTTTTGGTGCTTTCCTCCCCATTAAAAAACTTGTTTAGTACTTGTCAAGGAATGCAAAGGAAATGCAATAAATGAAAATTTAACAATAAACTTCCTCCAATATTGAACTTCCTTAAGGAAGCTTTTAAATTTTGTTACATTATTAGATAAGGCCATTTCATTATGGCTTCAACTTTAGAGGGATCAATTTTCAATTTACCATCCCCTACAACATAGCCTCAATATACCAATAAAGTTTTACCAAATTCACACATAGAAATCTTTAATTATAATTTCTCCCTTTGGAAAGTATATAAGACATTCTTAATGTGTATAACACGATGTTCCCAAATTTTACTAAAAATAAAAATATAATCTAACTAGACTATAAAAACATCATATATGAATGGCCTAAATAAATCATTCATAACCCACATGAAGGTGACGACTACATTAAAAATCCCAAAGGGCATAACAAGCCTTTGAAAAAAACCTTGCTTAGTTTAATAGCGTTTTCCAAATATCACCTTCACTAATTATAACTTGGTGATAACCACTTCTCAAGTCTTAACTTAGTGAAATAAACATTATTTTTTAACTAATCTAACAAATCATTAACACGAGGAAGATGGTAGTGGGTTTTAACCTTTAATTTGTTTAATGCTCGTGAAATCCAACACATCTGCCAAGTGTCATCTTTCTTTGGTACAAACATGATTGGTGAACCACATGGAGAAGTGCTTGGCTTGATTGAATCATTTATCAAGCAATTCAAGAACCGACTTCTATTTTCTTCATTCTCTACCACTGACAACCTATACATGCCAATGTTAAGAAGAGATACATCTTGCTACAGTTGTATTTCATGTTGTATATCCCTTTTAGGAGGTAAACCTTATGGATCCTAAAAAACACCATCATAATTAGACATAATATTAACTATTTCATTCTTATGTTTGGTATCACAATAATCTAGAGCCTTGGATTTATCATCATTCTTGGCTTTTACAATCATGAGTACAAAGATTTTGCTTGCATTGAAAATCCTTTTCATCTATCTTAAATTTATACAAGTTCATAAGATTGCCTTTATCCAATGGGATCTTACAATGTATTCAATCCCATATTTTACAAGAAAATATTTATTTTCTTCCCTATAGAAGATTGTTTTTCTATCAAATAAATAAGGACTTCCAAATACAATACCACAAATATCAAGTAGAAGTACATTTAATAATACCTCATCATGAACTTAGAGGTGATTGCAAATTTTAATTTACATGTTTTAGTGACTTGCAATTTAACATCATCACATACCCAACCCAAGGGGTATGAATTAGAATGTGGCTTAGTCTTAAGTCTTAAATTTGTAACCTATTCATCTATATGATTAGATTGTGACCCACTATCAAAAAGAGTATCTATTTTAGAATATTTAGAAATTACTCTTATGTGGAAAATATCATTTGTTTTCTTTTCATCATGCATATACTTAGAATTAAGAATGAGAAGTATGGGAATTATGCTAGAAGAGGAAGAATAAGAACCTTGCAAACCCATAATGGTGATCTTAGTCTCATCACCTAAATCAAATCCAAGATCTTATTATACTGTTACAGTAGTCTTCTTATCACCTTTCTTGTTCTAGAACCTCTTTGGTTTAAGTTCCGGATGGAGCTTCCAACACTTAGCATCCACATGTCCTTTTTTACAATGTAAAAAAAAGGTTTCTCTTCTTTTTTCTTAATTGTGGATGTGTGTTTTGTCTCACCCTTTCCTTTACATTTAATTTTAGGTTTAATTGATTTCTTTGTGAAGTTTTCCTTAGTCAATTTACCTCTTGATTCAATATGGGTAGGTGGAAAAAAACTTCATCAAGATTAGTAGGATTAAACATAAGTATTATTTGCCTTAAATAACTATGTAACCCACCAATAGTATAATTTAAAAGAGTCTCTTGAATATAAAGGGGAATGCCCAAAACCAAAGCCATTTTTCTAGACTCTTGAGTGTAACATTGTACACTTTGACCCTTAGTTTTCATTAAGTTTTTCCAATCCGTAGTAACTCGTTGCATATAACCAAATGGATAAAATTGCTTTTCAATGCAAAAACAAAATCATTCCAAGAAGAAATAAATTTACCATGTTTCAAGAGATCTTCCTATGTCTTACTCTCCCACCAAGTGAGTGTTGTACCACCCAATCGATGAGTACCTAATTGGTGTTTTGCTTCCTTATACACAATCATATGAACCCTGCAGTATAATTCAATTTGTTTGATCCAATTATCCAATTTCTCTACACTAATATCTCCATTATAAATTAGTAAATCAAAATTAACATCAAGATTTAAAACAAAGAAAACAAAATTAGGAATTTTCTTTTGTTTATCATTAAAGGAATAACTATAAGGTTTGGAAGGAGATGGGGGATATTTAGGAGGTTCTTCTCTTTTACCCTTACCATTGGTTTCATCCTCTTATTTCAATAATTTTCTTCCTTTCTTTGTAGAAATCTTCCACCATGTTTTTCATTTTTCTATAAAAGCTTAATAGAAGGCCATTTTTGAGTCTAGTCCTTCCATAAAAAGTTATATTAGTTGACTCTGGATTACACGTCTTGAACCAATTTCGGGTTATACTCTTGAAAATCCTTCTCCAAGATTTGATTTAGACCTTGTTAGCATTCAAAGCGAAAACTTACAAATCTAATAAGAGTGTTAAAATATCCTTGATAAGCTTCTCTGATACCAACCTTGATCCCAAAAATATTTTAAGTGTTTCACTTATCAATTTAACCGATTTTTAATACTTATAAATTTCTCAATTTATCATCTTTACATGAAAATTTTGCTTAATTGATTAAAATCAAATTAAAAACCTATAATAAATAAAATATAAAAAATGTAAACCAAGCTTGATAATGGGGTTCACCCTGTTGGGCTACGTCTCTAGGTCCAAAAAGCACTCAAACCGATCAATTAATGATGATGTAAAGAACTTGTACAATCTTGTTTTACATTAAATAATAACTTTAGTATGTAAATTATCTCGACTTGTCTCTAAGAAGTTTGTAAAATAGGCTCTTAACCTTGATATCCTTCCTACAATAAAGAAACCCTATTCTTTCTTTTCTCTCCTTACCAAAAGGCAAATGAAAAATGTGTTCCTTTCAAATAAAATGTTCCCCCTTATATAATATTTTGAGCCCCGATCTATTGGTCAAGTCCTTATCCTTTTACCATGAAGATAGGGGTTGAAATCCCCCAAATGCCATGTTTTAGGATTCTTAATCCAGAAAATAAAGAATATAGGTAAAATCTTAGACTTTGGTTTAGAAAAATGGACATAAACTAATGACCAAGACTCATATATAGGCGTGGGAGGTTATGGGGTCAAGCCCTACTCCTAAGCTTAAGCATATTCTTTTGGCTTCTTCATGTATTTATCCTCTTTTTACCCCACATTCATTGGGATTAAAACAAATCTTGGTTTTAAATAGAAACATGCTTGTCTATTGATCGGTCATGAAGACCACCTTGGAACTCAATCATCGTTCCTTCCTTAGAACTCATAGCATGTATCTTGGGGGCTATTTTAAGTGCTTTGTGGAGTGTAATGTCACCTTGCATTGGGTGGCTAGTCTTTATAAACTTAATGCGATCTATCCCACATGCATGGTGGGAAAAAATTGAGAGCTATTTATATACACAATTGCTTTGCGATGTATAGTGAAAAATTGCGGCAAGGTCCCTCTCCATACAAAAATAGGACCCCATTAGCTAATTGGTCACTAGACAGGTAAATAATGTGGGCCCCACATATAAACATGTATGCTCAAGTCGAAGATTGGAGAAAAAAACCAAAAAAAACCCATTTGTTCCTCTTTGTCATGTGTCATCATATGATTGGTTTCCATGTCGAGGATGTGATTGGCCACAGGTAAGTGTAGTCAACACGATAACATCAACACTATACTCTATCATATTTTTTACCTATTTGACTTCAACTTTAGTGGGCCATAAATTTTGTATACTAAGTCTTATTTATCCCATTCAAATGCATTTGAAATCTCTTGCTGATCTCTTTTATGTGTGGGAAGTTTCATCATGATTGTAGATTATTTGATTATATTAGTTGTGGAGATCTATTATATCACTTTATGTAAAGAATATGCAAACTTTTGAAATTGATATGACCATATATTGGATTCCATAACATGTTAACATCCTCAATGGTAGAGAGACAAGTACCTCTATTAATCAAACTGATACTTAGTGGAAACATCCTATTATTTTCCATTCATCTATTTCTAGATTTCTTATAAAAAATTGAACAAACTCCATCTTTAAAAATATGTTTAAAACTCTTTTCAACTAGTTGTCCAATAGTGATAAAATTATGATTCAAACCTAGAGAAATATACACATAATTAATTTCACCCACCTTTACTTGAGGTGATTTACATGATGCCCTTTCCTTGATTTGAATGGGTTTCCATCCCCTAAATGAATTTTGAAGGTGTCATCTAGAATGATGAAACCCTATTGCCGATTTGTCATGTGATTTGAGAAACTTGAATCAAGAAACCACATATTCTTGGCATCTTATTTTCCCACATTGCATGTGAGACAATATTTTGAGTCATCTTTTGTCCCACTTTGTTCGATTAGAGTTCTTTCTTCTCACCCTCTTGATTAGCTATATTCTTTTACTGCTAATTTTCTATAATATTTTTGTATGTGTCCATGCTTTTTGCAATAATGACAAATAAGTGAATTCTTACTCTTTCCTTTGAAATTAAGTGTAATTTCCCATTTGAATTAAAGTTATTTGAATTTTTGATTATTATTTTGTGTCTTTTTACCTTGGATTTGAAATTCTTGCCTTGGTTTCAAGTACATGATCTTGATTTCTTGCATATATTCATCTTATCCTCATGGGATAAAATAGAACCTACTAATTCATCAACACTTGTAGTGTTCACGTCCTTACACTCTTAAAGAGTGATCACAATATGCAACCATCTTGATATTAAAGATCTCAAAATATTTCTAACAATCATTTTATCTTCAATAGTTTCTCCATAAACTATCATTATATGAACCATATCATTCACTCTTATGTAAAAATATCCTACACATTCACTTTTTGACATTCTTAAAATTTCAAAGTTCATTTTGAGGGTTTGGAAATTTTCTTACATTACCTTAATAGAGCCTTGATATGAAGTCTCTAAGGTATCCCATGCTTCATGAGCATTTTTGTAGCCAACAATTTTTGGGTAGAAATTGAATCTATAGCACTCTGAAGATAAAAGAAGGCTTGGGCATTTGACTTCTCTTTATCTTTTTCACTATCTTTCGATCTTGAGAGAGAAAATTCTAATCAGAAGATGGTTGACACACTCATTAATTATATTGTCTAAAACTCCCTTCCAAACAATGGTGGTTGATACTCATTGATAGTATTGTCCCAAACTTCCTTCCAAAACAATAATTCTCTTCAATTGATCCCTCCAATACTCAAAGTTGTCTCCTTTGAAAATAAGGATATTCATAGAAGAAAAAATGATGGAAGTCATTTCTTGTAGAACCATGATAGGTTAAAATAGTTGTGGAAGGAGAAAAACCAAAAAATTGAAGTTTTGATCAATCTATGATATAACCCTTAAAGAATCTCTATATCATTGAAACAAGGCCTAGTAAAACTAGTTAGTAAACTAGTGTAATCACTTGTGTACTTGATGATCAAATTGTACATTGTATGCACCATTGAACTTCAAAATAAGCTTTATAAACTTACTGGTTATAAAATTTGAATAGCTAAAATAAAAAGCAATAAAATAAATTTCACAAATTACAATAATGGAGTAATATGGCGCCTTCCTTTTGGCCATGATTTTATTAACAAAAAAACTAAAATTAGGAATTATAACTCAACATGTAAAACAAGTTAAACTCAAAATAAAACCACTAATAATAATAAAACACTCTTAAAATAATTTATACTTACGATTAACTTAAAAATAGATTCATGAAATCCATGGACAAATTCAACATGTAATAAGCTTAACTTGGAATAGAATTATGCAAGCTAGACATACATTCAAAGCCTAGTTATAGCTTTATCCTAGAAATTGTCCCCACGGTCCCAAAATATAGGGATGGTCACAAAATTAGCATGTTTGTAGTTATATTAACTTAGAAAGTTTTCCCACCTCTTTGGGGATGACTACACAAGATTTTGTACTTATCTTGAAACTCGACAGATTGGCAGTTTATTTTTACCTTTTCGACATTTTTAAGGAAATAAATGAAAATCACTTATTCGGTCCTACTCGAATAAAAAACAATGAATAAAATAAAAAGTCCTAAAACATATTAAAATTTTATTCTTAGAGTTTTCTAAAATATAAGTTGTCGAAATTCAACATAATTTTAAATGCCAAAATTGGCATCATTCCCAACATAGAATAGCATTAATGCTTCCAAAAGAAATGTTCACGATCAACATAACAACATACAACTGATTTCATGTTCTTGAGAGCGGGTTTAAGATGTAAAATTGGTTATTTTCTAGCATGAATTTGGTTTCCTAATGAGACATGTATGTCATTTGTTGGTGGAAATGTTTTATCCCATAAAAACTACATTAGCTACAAAATTGTAAAGATCTTAAATCATGTTACTTGAAACACATTCCAATGTCTATAGATATATAAAACATAGGATCTTATGGTAACTAGAAGAAGAAAAATAATTTTTTATAGAAAAAATAATTCCGAAATTGAATAATATTTATAGTAGATAAATATTTTATTGTTAAATAATAACGACTACTCTTGCTTTAAAATGTTAGTGTCAAACATTATGGATGATATCTTCAAGAGAACTACATTTACGTACCCAAAATTGTAAGGGTACTACGCTGCTAGAACGATGTTACACATGCCCCAATGATGATACAGGTCTCCTCGCAAGGTGTTCGGGATCCAGAAAAGCTCTCCAAGTGTACGTTAACATCTCGCATGCCCTGCTTAGCCTCTGCGTGCTTTGTTTTGCTCTTTTCCCCTATTTTCCTTTGCATTTTGGTCTTCAGTGATGAAACCGCCGCCCGAGCGAGGCGGCGGTCTGTAACCACCGCCTTGCTCAGGGCGGCGGTCCTTCACGCATTTTCCAACACGCTTCTTTTAACACGACTCGCGTAAATTTTCAACTTTTACCAGCTTTCTCATCTGTTTTTGCTTGTATTTATGATTTTGGTTCCCTGGAATAGTGTTTCTTCATTGTTTATAGTAAAAGAGTCTTCGTTGGAGTTATATTTAGGTGAATGGGAATTCTATAAATAGCTGGTTTGATTACAAGCAAATAGCCCCTCAAAAAGCGCCTCTCATCCTCTCATTGCAATAGTTTTAGTCTTTCGGTTCTTCTTAGGAATTCAATAGTTTTCATTTGTTGCATGCATAGTTAGTCTTATTTTGCTGTTTAAAAGCCACATGATCTTCTTGTTCTAGTGTCATTACTGTTTCATACAATCAATTAAGGTAGGATAGTTTCATTTTTAGTCTGAAGCCATTAGAGTTGCAGGTTTTATCCGTTAAGAAGGATAGTTTCAGGTTCTGGATGTTTTGTGTTGTATGATTCGCAATAAATCCCGCTAGGAATTGCATAAGCCAAGCTCTGTTCTCTTGTGCTATCCCTCTCCTACTCGCATTGTATTCAGTCTACATCCAAAGCTGCCATTGTTCCAATACCTACTCCTGTTGATGCTAGCATTACACGCTTTTCTGGATTCACATGAGCACGAAGGAACAAGGAGACCACACTGAGGGGACAAAGCCACACATAATCGGATTCGCCACTGTTCTGCAAAATCCAGGTTCAAGCTATCAAAGTTCTAGTTAAAACATATCAAATAGAGTAGTGAATCATTTCATTTCAGTTAATCTCGCTTTCAATATTACCAGGGAAGCTGTGGGGATTGATAGTTTATGAGAAACTATGATTCATTCCTCACTTCTGAGGTAAGATTGGGGTCTTTCAAATAGATTAGATCAGTTATTTGGTTATTCAGAATAGATTCACAACTACACAGGCAGGTAGCTATACTCAGCTACCTTGTTTGTTTTAAATTCTATTATTAGCTTAGTTGTCATTTTCTAGATATTAAATAATTGCTCTTTCAATTCTATTAAATAGTTGTTATCTTAATTCTATTAAATACTCTGTCAAAAATACAAAATAGAGAAGTTATATATGTTGTGGATATACTTTACATAATTAGTTTTAGTTTGCTTCAGTTAGATTTATATTGTTTCTTTTATATGACAATCACAAGACCTAGGGATCCCAGAGAATACGTATTCGAGCCAATCGTGCCTCAACCCAATCTTGTTGCAGCAATAACTAACATAGACCAGAATCTTAGAATTCAGGTCTTCCGAACAACAACAAACCTATAAGAAATCAACTCACAGTTAAGAGGATTAAACATAGAAGACGATAAAGCGCATACGTTTTGGTCAAACCAGCCAAACTACAGATTGCCCTAATAAATATCCACATGACTGTAGAAGGGCTTGAAAGAGAGAAAATGTTTGGTTGTGATCCTTTGGTCCCACAGCCAAACGCAGGAGACATCCTCATTGACATAGACACTGGCTTAAGAATTCAAGTTCTTAGAACGCTTTGTAAGGTACTACGAGACAACTTTTAGTTCTAAACATAGAGGCCGAAAAGGCATACAACTATTGGATATTAGGGATTAGGGATTGATTCTACACATGACCATAGGAGGCCCACAACGACCACGAACCTATGGTTGTGATCCACAGGTCCCACAACCCAACGGGCCCACAAGTCAATCAGACGCGTTGATCTTTAGGTCTACACACATTAGTATTTAAATCCTCTCCACTTCCACTAATCATCATCGCACAACTATCCTCACTAGATATAGTAGCTAATCAAGCTAAGGATTTCTTGACTAGACCAGAGAATCACCCATAGAATCCACCATATATCCATCATCCATTTTTCATGACCCTGGGGAATATCTACGAAGCACCCACAAGTTATCTTCCACGTATCCCGCAACCTATAGATTGGATCACGCCAAAGCTCGATATTGATTGGAGCCTTCGAGTAGTCATCCTCACCGAACGATCTATCACACCAGTTCAGGTTAGGAGGGCCTTCTTTGCCTTAGATTCATAGATTCCATTAGTGCACGTCAAAGACATAAGATTTCCTAACTAGTTTGTCTGCGCCCCACGTATATTCCATCCCCACCAGCTATCTCAGCACGACCTCGGGAGGTTGGGTGCGAGGAAGAGTTACTTGTAGATTCCCATGCTTGCTTGTCACTTTTCCATCGTACAACTACCCATACTATTTCCTTACTAGGCATATTAAACATAGTAATGTTTGTAAGTGTTAAGGAAGGTGAAACAATTAATATAAAACCCTATTTAGAGAGAAACAAAGACAAGTTAACCTTGTAATACAAATACACCCTTTCCTTGTTCTAGCCTCTAATGATGATATTTCTATTTTGAAGTAATTAGAAATCGTATCAATCATCAATAAAACTTGCGTGAGATTAATGTAGTATTTTATTGTCTTGAAAACCTATCACACACTTATGTTCTTCATGAGAATCCATATATATATGGAGTAATTTTTTATGGTATGATATATGAACTATGGTTAGTTAGGTCTTGTTGTTGGTCAAACAGAAGATTGCTAATAATACAAATCAAATTGATAATCAATAGAAAACAAATTACATATAAATAGGATTTATAAGACACTATAATATAGGATATTTTTATGAAAACATACGACTATAGCTACCATCATGTTATCATGCTAAATTTATAACATACAAAATTTAAAATTTTGGTCATGACAACCAAACCCACACTTGAAATTCCCTTTTTCGATCAATGTAAACCTTTCCTTCGACAAACATTTAAATTGTGTCACACTCATTCAGGTTTATAGGAACTTTCTAACATAGTTTTAAAGTGTGTTTCATATGCATATAAGTGTACCTAGATTGATTCATTAGGGTAATGAGATCTAAGAAAAAAATGCTCTTGGAGGCTTTAATAGGGTTATTTTTGGTCTTCGACCATAGGAGGACATCCCCCGGAAGCTAATTGCAAGGGAAAAATCCATCTATAGGTTGTGAAAGAGAGTAATAAGATGATCTAAGGTAGTTTAGGAAGTTTCTATGGAGCTATGAGAGGTCAAGAAACTTTCAAGCAAAACCGGGTCTTTTTGGGCATGACTATGGGAAAAGCGTGTTTCAAAGGATCTAGTCACCTTGTTCGAAGGGTTTCAGAAGCCTTGTGAGGTATTCAAAAGCCATATCATAGGAATTGGAAAGATAACAAATCCTATTTTATGGTGCAATAATCAAAGAATTCTGGGAGTATGAAAATGTGGAAACCTTTCTATCAGTACAAAACAAGAGTCTTTCTACAAGGTGGAACTTGCTCAAAGGGTTTAAGATACCTAGGGAATATTTAGGAGCCTAAAAAATTTCAAAGTGGATTACATTGGACCCTCCTCATGGTCCGTGTGTTTTATTTTATCATACTCATTCGGACCCCAGTGGTAACTCAGCTTATTGACATAGGCACATGGAAAAAAGTGGAAAGTGGAATGAAAAGAAAGATTGCAATTTGAATCAATTCGAAAAATTATGGGAATGGACTCATTGGGTAATTTAGAGTCAAAATCATATAAGGTTGGCCCTCCTAACTCCATGTCTTGCTCTCGGGATTAAAAACCCCTCCTTAGTCTATTTTCACGTTGAGTTTGATGACATCAGCACAACCAATTAGCTTTGAGCAGAGTTTTGGAGCATGGATGTCCCTTTTCCATTTTTACCTTGGTGTAAGGGGACATGGGGTAAACCAAAATTTTCTCCCCCTATGAAGGCAAATTTTTGTCACTTAAAAGTGACAACTTGGGTGTTAGGGAAGTGTTAACAACTCACTATTCTCACAAAATTTGGTCCCTTCCTCATGAGAGCCTCACCCATGGCACATTTTAGAGATACTTATGTCCATTTATACCTTTTCACCATTTTTTTAGGGTGTAACCACACCTCTAACCTCTGCCTTACTTGAGTTGAGCTTGTTTGGGTTTAATGTGAGTTAATGTGTGCAAATGAGAGGGAGAACAAATTTGAAAGAGGGAAAATTATTTAAATGCAACACGCAACCATTTTTGAGCCTCATTTGTGTTATTTTCTCTCCTCCATTACTACTGGCATGTTGTTATGCTGCCAAAATTTCTTCACCATCCTCCATGCTAAAACCCTTTTTGTTCATATCTCCCAAAACCCATGTCTTTGCCATGATATTTTAATTATAGATTCCTTGTAAAAACAAATTTAATAAGAGTATTTAAATGCACCCATTTATGATCTATATCATTTTCTACAACCATTTGAAATATTCAGCTAAAAATATGTTTTCTCAGATCTACAAAAACCCAACAATTGAAATCCTTTGAAATTTGGAGCAAAGCCTCACATTGCAAAACCATAAAATTTTGAGACTGATTCCATTCCAATCCAACACCGAGAAGAACCATTTCTAAAAATAGTAAGCCTTCCTAAGACTCAATACATATAAATATTAAGTGTTGTAAGCAGTTCATTTTAGAGTTGTCATTTCCCTTTAAACATCAGGGAAATTCAAAAGTGCCAAACTAAGCAACTGATAACTAAAATGGAATTCTCAAAATAAGGATTACAAAAAATAGTAAGTGTTGAGATATTGGGTAATAAACAAGGATACCAAGCCTATATGCATAGAAAATGGTCACCTGTTTCAAAACACAAAGCTAGTTTTAGCTTGTGCACCACATTGTGACCCAGTTCCAAAACAATCTTTGGTGAACTACAATCAAATTATGGAAATCCTTATTATAGATGGTCCTTCTCAATGCTTGTAAATCCCCACATGTAACAATATGGTGATCACCTCTCGAATATTTCCTCACATGAATGGATATGGACAAGTTCATACTTGCAAAGGATCGACAATTGAATTGTGGCTCAGCGGAAGGGAAGCCCTCTCGGTTCCCTAAATTTGGTCTCAAAGTGATTCTCACCTCATCGGATGGATTAATCAAAAGTTGGAAGCATTCTTCATTAAATATCTCTCCTTCACCCATATTAGATCAGAGGATTTGGTCTTGTACTTCATTGTGTCTTGTAGGTCACCATGGTCATTTGGTGACAGGATCACCAAGATCACCCCATGCGAGCAAGTTGTCTCATTATGCACACCAGGTGCATCAAATGTAAGAAAGATCAGAGAGACATGGTAGTGTTTCAAATATTGGAAAGTTAGTTCAAGTGGAAGAAGGCTTTTGTCTTGGTTTCAGTGGTCTAATGATCATGGGATTCTCACTCCTCTCAAGGTACTGACGATTGGGCTGCAAAATTTTATCATTCGAGGAGTTCCCAAAGAGGAGGTTTGTGAAAGAATGAGTGCACTAGGAGGCTTCATCAAGTTCAGGAAGTGGTCAAAGGATCAAGAGTTCACTGGAGTGCATATCTATAAAGTACCTTAAGAGATTCTTTATCCTTCCTCATCCCACATCTCTTATATGTCAATTCTCTCTCTCTCTCTACTTTCTAATTCTCCATTGTAAATTATAATTTATGGATCATTCGTCCTATTCAGTTAAGTGACCACTATAATTTTTCATTTTAAATGTCCCATTTTCATTAATAAGAAAGGGGTTTATTTTTCTTCTCTAGAGGAATGTGAAAGGTCACAAATTGTGGGACTATGAAAGGCCATGTAGGGGGTAGATGAAGAGACAAATTGTAAAGTTATAAGTTGGAATGAATCCTCCATTCGAAAGGGTTGATTTTTCTTGGTTGATAAATCTCATTGTATTACTACAAACAAGAAACTATAATTATTCTATCTCATTTTCTTATGTTTTCATCTCCATCTCAACTTTACTCCACGAGCATGGTTACTCGTGCATGCAATATTATGCAAATAAAATTGGATTTACTTGTGTGTTTTGTTCCTCTTTCCTTGACATAATGTATTATCATTGTTAACTTGGAAATATTCCTATTTAATGTCAATAATCTCAAATTGCTATTTATTGAGTAAAAGCCCCTTCTAACTTGCTCCCCTCTCTCCACACACACCTTTCCCCCACCTCCTTCTACACATGGGTTTAATGGAGTATTCATGTGTGATCCCCGGTTAAAAGGCTACTCACGATGGTTAGAGTAGTGTATATATTTATTGTTTTCAATAAATGGAGCTACCTCATTCCTAAGTAGAGGGACCTAATCTCCAAGTGTTGGTGAAAACCCTAATTTTCCCTTGTGACAAATTATTTTGCCAACACATACCTATAAACACTCAACAATTATAACAAGAGTGTTACTATGTAGTACCGAATATAGTAACAAGCCATTACAAGTGAACACTAATATAGATAAATTCCTAACATTCTTCCCTTAGTTTTAACACAGGATGAGAGATATCCTACAAATTTTGCTTCTTGAAAACATTACATAAACCAAGTAAAACTTCATATAGTCGTAGTTGTGAACTTAATTCCATTAAGTTTGCGAATCCCCAAATTTATAAATCTCTCTTGGATTCCTAAAACTACTTTGAGCTAAATTGCTTGAGCTAGTCGAGCCTTAAGTTCTGAATCTCTCTTGGATTCCAAGAACTCACTAATTATATAAAAAGTTTACTTTTAAATCTTCTCCATCCCCTAGTAGTCGGTTCCGCATGTACATGTCCCTCTCTGCCAAACCACAATCGAGGTTTTATTGAAAATAACCACAAATCAATAACTCGATAATGAATCAAAACATACCACATCGCAAGTGAAAAAAACATATTTCACTACAACATAGGTAGCCACATCACTAGTGATTGACAAGAGATCGTTGTTTGACCTCCTACCTCCATTGCCTTCATTCTACGATATGATGCTTAGTATAGAAAATCCTCAAAATTATACTCTTTATCTACATTCATAGGTTCATCCTCATTATCTAGTTCTTCTTCAATGACCAAGTTATCTTCATTTTATTTTCCTTTGAGTTTTCCTCTACGTATATCATCCCTTTGAATTTTACAACTCCACAAGTGTGTCCTTTTCTCTTGTAGTAAAAAAATTCAAGTTCCTCCTTATTTTTGTCGATTTTTCTATGATTGTTTCTTGAATACAACACACTCTCCTTGGTTATTTCTTCGGAAATTATCTACTCTTTAATTAGGAGAGCTGAAATCATATCTTCTGGAAATTGGGAAGGCATCGGTTCAAGAGTAAAAATAACATTTCTATATTTAGAAGGTAAAATTTTCAATAATATAGCTTTTGCATCCTCATTATCAACTGGAGATTTGGATTCTTTCAATTTTCTCATGAGTGACTTAATCTCATTGATATGACTTGGCAAAGTGTGACTCCATTATTCATGTTAAGTTTGAGCAATTGTAACCTTAGTGAAAATTCACATTTATTGATTAACACCAAACATGTTATCAAGCAATTCCCAAATTTCTGTAGATGTCTTCTCTAGACTGCATGATGTAGTTCAAAATATGAAAATGAAAGGTTAATGATAGCTTTGGCTTTATCATCTCTACTCTTTCATTCTAACAAATTGTTAGGATATGTTGAGTCTTTCTCTTTACCACTTATTATTCCCCACAAGTTTTTGTTCATTAATTACATTTTGATTTTCACTCTCCAAGTGTAAAAATTGAGGTCTAGTGGAATATCCATGTAAACAAATGAACAACACAAACCAAACCCCCTTCAATGCAAACCTACCCTAAGGGGGTCCCACTTGGAATTGTCATTAAATTGATGTTATTTTAAAATAATAATTAAATTAATATTTTTATTAATAATATTTTTATTATTATTAAAATATTTTATTTAAATATTCTTTTAATTAGATGAGATGGATAAGTTCTAAACCTTTCATTAATGACACATGATGGAATGTTCTTAAGTGGTTCAACCAACTTTGTAATTAATGTTGACCATCATGTGCCTTCATTTTAGGAAGGAATTTATGACTTCTCTCTTCTCTCACGAAGTTCTTCTATAAATGTAAGTTGGAAGCTCATTCCAGGGGGTTACACATTGGTTGCAAAACTTAGACGTGTGACACAAGTTGAAAAAGTTAGACATTCTTGCACATCTTTCAATGATCCTCTCTCTTATGCAAGTTATCCTTGTGGGTTGAGGGAAATTTCAAGCCTCCTTTAAAGACTGTAATGGAAACCATTGCCTCTTCTGAATGTAATGATGCATTATGCATGTTGTTGAAGAAATAAAATGTGTGTTTTATGACTACTCTTAGTCCTTTCATCATTCTATACTTCTTTGTGCCTTTCTCATGCTTGTAGGTACATTGTGCAAGTTCAAAGTTTACATTGCATGTCCTTGGAGTTACTGTGCTTATCAAGTGGTGGAGTATTGCTTGCAGTTGAGTTGTGGTGTTTATTCACCCTTCTTAATTTCATCCTTCTTCACTAGAAGACTGATATATTGTTTGTCTGATTGAGTTTTAACAAAGGGAACACATGCTCTTTAGTTTGTGGTATTATGTTTACCCTTTCCAAGTTGCAGTAGGTGAATTTGTCTTGTGGTGCACAACACCCTCTTCAAATTAACCCTTCCTAAGTCTAGCAACACCCTTTATTTGGTGCATCACCATCCCTAATATAGTTTCATTTCTTGCAAATCTCTTTCCCTAATCCCATGATAGGTTATTATAGGTCTAGCTTGCTATTTTATTGCACTAGGAGTAGTATAACACTTAGTTTAGGAAGAGGAGATGAACTTCTCTAGAGGTTCACCTTGAGCCCAAGTCCCACATCTTGAGAGGTGATCCCATGTTACCCAATCACACCGAACATCTTGTTCACATTTTGGACATTCAAAGGGTGCAATGATTTGGCAATAACATGGCTCAGCGGAAGGGATTCCCTCTCAGTTCCCTAAATTTGATCTCTAAGTGATTCTCACCTCATTGGGAAGATTAATAAAAATTTGGAAGCATTCTTCATTCAATATCTCTCCTTCACCCATATTAGATTAGAGTATTTTATCTTGTACTTCATTGTGTCTTGCAGGTCACCATGGTCATTTGGTAAAAGGATCAACAAGATCACCCCATGCATGCAAGTTGTCTCATTATGCACACTAGGTGCATCAAATGTAAGAAAGATAAGAGAGACATGGTAGTGTTTCAAATATTAGAAGGTTGGTTCAAGTGGAAGAAGGCTTTTCTCTTGGTTTTAGTGGTCTACTGATCATGGGATTCTCACTCATTCTCTCATGGTACTTGATTGGGCTCCAAAATTTTAACATTTAGGGGAGTTCCCAAAGAGGAGGTTTGTGAAAGAATGAGTGCACTAGGAGGCTTCATCAAGTTCAGGAAGTGGTCAAAGGATCAAGAGTTCACTGGAGTACATCTCTACAAAGTACCTTAAGATATTCTTTATCATTCTTCATCCCACATCTCTTCTATGTCAATTCTCTCTCTCTCTCTCTCTCTCTCTTTTACTTTCTAATTCTCCATTGTAAATTATACTTTATGGATCTTTTGTCCTATTCACTTAAGTGACCATTGTAATTTTCATTGTAAAAGTCCCATTTTCATTAATAAGAAAGGGGCTTATTTTTCTTTCCTAGAGGAATGTGAAAGGTCACAAGTGGTGGGACTATGAAAGGTCATGTGGGGGGTAGATGAAGAGACAAATTGTAAAGTTATAAATTGGAATGAATTCTCCATTCCAAAGGGTTGGTTTTTCTTGGTTGATAGCTCCCATTATCTTACTACAAACAAGAAACTACAATTATTCTATCTCATTGTCTTATGTTTTCCTCTCCATCTCAACTTTACTCCATGAGCATGGTTACTTGTGCAATATTATGCAAATAAACTTGGATTTACTTGTGTGTTTTGTTCCTCTTTCCTTGACATAATGTATTCTCATTGTTAACTTGGAAATATTCCTATTTAATGTCAATAATCTCAAATTTCTATTTATTGAGTAAAAAACCCTTCTAACTTGTTCCCCTCTCTCCACACACACCTTTCCCCCACCTCCTTTCTGCACATGGGTTTAGTGGAGTATTCATGTGTGATCCTCGGTTAAAAGGCTACTCACGATGGTTAGAGTAGTGTATATATTATTGTTTTCAATAAATGGAGCTACCCCATTCCTAAGTAGAGGGACCTAATCTCAGAGTGTTGGTGAAAACCCCTAATTTTCCCTTTTGACAAATTATTTTGCTATTACATACCTATAAACACTCAACAATTATAATGAGAGTGTTCTACATAAGTACAAGAATATAGTAACTAGCCATTACAATTGAACACTAATATAGATAAATTCCTAACATTCTCCCTTTAGTGTTAACATAGGATAAGAGAGATATCCTACAAATTTTGCTCCTTGAAAACATTACATAAACCAAGTAAAAATTCATCTAGTTGTAGGCATGAACTTAATTCCATTAAGGTTGTTGACTCCCCAAATTCATGAATCTCTCTTGGATTCCTAAAACTACCTTTAGCTAAATTGCTTGAGCTAGTCGAGCCTTAAGTTTTGAATCTCTCTTGGATTCCAAGAGCTCACTACTTATACAAAAAAAGTTTACTTCTAAATCTTCTCCATCCCCTAGTAGTTAGTTCTGCGCATGTACATGTCCCTCTCTGCCAAACCACAATCGAGGTTTTATTGAACATAACCAAAAATCAAGAACTCGATAATGAATCAAAACATACCACATCACAAGTGAAAGAAAAACATATTTCACTACATCACGAGACAACCCTATCATTAGTGACTAACAAGAGATCACCTGTTTGACCTCCTACCTCCATTTCCTTCATCCTCTCGATATGATGCTTAGTATAGAAAATCCTAAAAATTATACTCTTTATCTACATTCATAGGTTCATCCTCATTATCTAGTTATTCTTCAGTGACCAAGTTATCTTCATTTTATTTTCCTTTGAGTTTTCCTCTACGTATCTCATCCCTCTGAATTTTACAACTCCACGAGTGTGTCCTTTTCTCTTGTTGTAAAAACATTCAAGTTCCTCGTTATTTTTGTTGAATTTTCTATGATTGTTTCTTGAATACAACACACTCTCCTTAGTTATTTCTTAGCAATTGGGAAGGCATCAGTTCAAGAGTAAAAATAACATTTCTACATTTAGAAGGTAAATTGTTTAATAATATAGCTTTTGCATCCTCGTCATCAACTGGAGATCTGGATTCTTTCAATTTTCTCATGAGTGACTTAATCTCATTGATATGACTTGGCATTGTGACTCCATTATTCATGTTAAGTTTGAACAATTGTAACCTTAGTGAAAATTTTACATTTATTGATTAACACCAAAAATGTTATTAAGTAATTCCTAAATTTACGTAGATGTCTTCTCTAGATCTGCATGATGTAGTTCGTAATATGAAAATACAAGGTTAATGATAGCTTTGGCTTTATCATCTCTACTCTTTCATTCTAACAACTTGCTAGGCTCTGTTGGGTCTTTCTCTTTACCACTTATTATTCCCCACAAGTTTTTGTTCATTAATTGCATTTAGATTTTCACTCTCCAAGTGTAAAAATATAGGTCTAGTGGAACATCCATGTAAAAAAATGAACAACACAATAACTTTCAAGCATTCAAATTAATTGACCAAGATGTCATTTTCAACCGAAAATATGTCTTTACAAACAAAAAAACATAGAATCAATAACCTAATATCACCTAGTTGTGACACAACAACCTAATAATCACCCAACCAAGGCAGATAAAAACTTACTAAGCTAAAAATTACTTAAAACAAAAGAGTTTGACACCTATAACTTACTAACAAATTTTTAATAAATTTAAGGATTTAAAAAATAAAATAGACCCTAAATGGTATGACATCAATCTAAACTTGAATGAACATACCCAACGGACCATTAATGACATTATTTTTGATGCATAGACGTGGAGCTTCAAAAGTTCTCTTCTTGATCTCCACTTAAATGAAGAGTTTGATGGATTTGCAGGCCTCATGAATTTGCAGGGGAGCGATACTATGATTGATATTCACAATCTGTTGGTAGGTACCAAGCTTGAGATGTGTTGGATGAGAACCGGGGAGAGACCAATGATTTGCACAATATTTAGCATCATGGTATAGAAACTATGAATAAAATATTGTAAGGAATGAGTCTACTTAACCGAGATTCACACAGTTTGTAGACTTACTCGATACGATGTTACTTGTAGACCTCGACACGATTCACACCTCTTTTCAAATAAACTATCTATTCACAATTTTAGAAACTAATGAATTCCATCCGAGGACAACATTACTTGTGATACACATTACATATAAATAGGAGTTATAATATACTAGGTTCTTTAAAACATCATCGATTTTAGCTAACCATCCATATAAACATTTAACAAGTATTATGAGAGTGTTGCACTACGTACATCAATATACTAACAAGACATTACAAGTGAATACTAATATAACAAAATTATTAACAAAGAAAACTCTTGAGTCAATTTTTTCAATCGAAAAAAGTATTTGTGTTATTTGTGTTATAAGTCATGAAAAATTTAGGGCATGGCACAAGGGACTATTGTGGTACACACTTTAATGTGATTTTCATGGAATCCATCACAATTCAAAGTTTGTTGGTCACTTCTCTTGTGAATGTAGTAATAAAAATGTTTAACATCCTTGTGAATTCCTCATATGTGACTAACATGAAGCCCGCTTTGTTTAAAGAAGGCATTTATGCGTTCTTAAATAAGGACAATTTTTTTTTTCGCAAAGAGAACAACAATGACATGGTCGAAGTGAGTGATCTTGAGAACTCCTAAAATTTACATCTATTGTGAAAACCCCTACACAAATAATGTAACGTCTCCTTATGGGAAAATTAATGAATTATGCATTTTTACATCAAACCCTTATGCAAGAAAATTAAAAAATATGAAATTACTCTTTTATTATGAAAATATGATAATACAATGTACAACCACAACCTAATAATTATTGAATTTAATTAGCGGGAAAAGGAAAGCAAAAATATGGAAATTATTCAATTGAAACCCTAACTAATGTTTACGAATAAATTACGAAAATCATAGTTGACTATATAAAAATGAAATTAGTTGCTGGAAATGGTGTCCAAGTTGACTAGAAAATGTTATTTGGAAGGTACAACTAATGGGAAATGATCACATCAATAGTGTATGGATTCTTCCTAGATGGTATGATTGGTGGAAAATGAATGAGTTGTTTGGAAGGTACAAAAAAATTTAGTGATGAAATTCAGCCTCCCAAAATGATGACGTTAGCCCCCAAGGGTGACATCAACCCTCAAAATTAAGTCAGCCCTCAAAATGATGCCCTAGCTTGATATCCCAATGTTGAATTCCGATATAGATTTGATTTGAAGCACAAATGCAATACTTGAATGGAACTGCTCTCTACAAGACTAGAGGGTTTTCATCCCCAAGCCTTATTCACCGAGGGTTTTTGTCCTTAGATGCTAAAATCTTAAGCAAAAGCTCAATCTCACAATACAAAAATAGTTGATTGAAAAGTGACGTGCAAATGAGCCCAATCACCCCACTTTTATAATTTCAATTTCACACTTTTTAAGGAAAAAAACTCATAAAGCAATGCCACCTCCTTTTATTTAATTTTGAGCTACATTTAATAATGGTCACCCTTTTAATAATAAAACATAAGTTGACTTTTAATGAATATAACTTAAAGTTACTTTTTTTTTGGACAAAATAAGTTAAATTTTATTAAATTAATTCCCTTGTGTTACCACTTTATCCTACATGAAATGGAGAATAGGCTAAGGGTATTACAACTAGACAAGATTTGAGAAGGGGACATGAAAGTCCTCCTTCCCAAAATTACTTTGTCTCAATCAATTACAAGTTAGGGTGCTCCTAAATTTTTGCACCTTCCCATGTGGCATCCTCAATTGGTAGATCCTTCCAACGCACTTTTGATATTCCATCATGCTCATGTTCCTTATCTTATTTTCTCTAACACATATATAATGGCCTCTGAAACTAAAGTCAACTTACCTTTATTATCCAAATGAGGCAATTAATTGAAGGAATGATATGTTGTCTTAGTGCCCTTTGTGGCATGAAACGTGAAAGACATTGTGTGTCCGATTATTCTCGGAAATTCTAGCTCATAAGAAACTTCTCCAACTCTTCTCTTAACTCTTTACGATCCATAAAAACTTGGTTTGAGATTTTAAACTCCACTTTGCTTGAGGGAAGATTTTCTAGATGGTCAGTAATCACAAAAAACAATGTCTCCTGCCTCAATATTCCTCTCAATCCTATGCTGGTTTTCATATAATTTCTGTTAGTTTTGTACATGCCTAAGATTTTCCTTGAGTGCCTATAATATATCTTGACTCTGCTTAACCAAATATTTTTCCCCTGGCACTCTACTATTAGATATGACTAAATCAACGAAAGAAAGAACGTCATAACCATACAAAGATTTGAAAGGAGTCATGCCAATGGACATATGATATGAAATGTTGTAAGCGATGCTCCCCATACAGATCCATTTGATATAAGATGATTGCTTCCCCATCACTTATTTACTTGGATACCCCTCAATTCATTTTTCACAATTTCGGTTGACCATCTGTTTTAGGGTGATAACTAGTGCTAGGAGTCAACTTTGTTCTTGTTCAGTGGAAAAGTTCTTGCCAAAATAAACTAATGAACCTACTGTCCCTATCACTTATGATATACTTAGGCAGCTCATGAAGTCTGAAAATTTCTCTAAAAAATATATCAGCCACTAGTGGTGCATTGAACTTGGTTGGGATTGGAAAAAAATGAGCATATTTAGTGAGCTAGTCAACCACAACATAAATACAACTCTTACCTTGAACCATGGGTAGTCCTATGATGAAATCCATTGAAATGCTTTCCCATTTCTAAGTTGGAATGGGTAAGGGCTGCAACAAGCCAGTTGGAAATTCCTACTCGATTTGTTTTGTTGACAAGTAAGGCACTCCCAGATGTATTGGAGGACTTCTCCCTTGAGTCCCTTCTAAAAGAATATTTCCCTTGCTTGTAAGTTTTGAAATACCTCGGGTGACCAGCCAAGGGTGTATCATGAATTGCTCTCAAAATTTTGTACTTTATCTTTGATTCAAGAACAAGGTAGATTCTATTTTTGTAGAGAATGAGGTCATCCACTATCTTGTATCTATCATCCTCTATTTTTCCTTCAAGTAACTTAATAGTGAAATCATTCTTTGTATATTCAACTATTATAAAAACCTTCCAATCAATAGAAATTTCAAACATATAGAAAAGAATCGGTCTCTGGAAAAACCATCCCTTATAATGTTGTTCTTCCTTTAACATATTATATGTCAAATTCATAGGCTTTGAAGATTAACCACCCATTTTTGTTGTATATCATTCAAGTCCCTTTGGTTGAGGATAAAATTCATCTTTATGATCCATTTTGTCCAAAAATCTGCCACAAACTAAAAACAACCTAAATTTTTCCAATGTATGCACATGATGACCAACATTTATTTGTCTTAAATAGAGAATCCAAAATCTATATCTTTGAGATTTTGACTCTTAAAGGCTATATGATGCAAACTGTTGCATCAAAAAAAACCTCGATACCTTCACTTGATGCATCACATTCCATCATAATTGGAATAAAAAAGGTGGAATAGTAAGTACCAAACATGAAATCATTACCTTTTAAGTTTGTCAAAGGGTGTTTGGGATAATTCGAACATATAGATGCTCCCTTTTTGTTAAATCATCAAAGGTGACAAAGAAGTCAGAAAAAACTTTAATGAACAAGAAGCTATAAAAATACTTTAATGAACCCCTTGTCATAGCTGTAAAGACCCAAAAATCCTCTCAACTATGTCATTATGATAATAAGAGGCCAATCCAAAATGGCTTAGATCTTCTGTTGGTCAAAATGAACTCCATAGGTATTAATAACATGGCCTAGATACATAATTTCAGTCATGCCAAATTTGCACTTGGAGTCCTTAACAAAGAGAGTTTGATGTTCCAAAATTTCCAACACTATATCCAAGTGTTTAAGATGTTCTTCCCATGTCTTACTATACACCAAAATATCATCAAAAATACCAAAACAAACTTCCTCAAATACTTACTAAAAACATGGTTCATGCATGATTGGAAAGTAGCTAGAGCATTATTCAAACCAAAAGGCATAAACAAAAATTCAAAATTCCCAATGTGACACCTACATGATATTTTTATACATCTTCCTCTTTTACCTGAATCTAATGATAATCAATCCTCAAGTCAATCTTGGAAAAATATACTGCTCCATGTATTTATCAAACAACTCATCAATCCTAGGTATGGGGTACCTTTTTTTAATGGTATTCTTGTTCATACCTTGGTAATCAATGCACATCCTCATGGTTCCATTCTTATTATTTACTCTAAGACCAACAAATAAGAAACGAGCTAGAACTAGGCCTAATAGGACCCATCTAATTCTTTGATTTCCTTCTCAATTTATTATTTGAATTCTCTTGGGTGTCGATAGGGAGTAGTCATTACAGGTTTAGTACTTGGTTCTAGCTCAATGATATGCTAAAATCCTCTATCCGGTGGAAATTAATGAGGTATACTATTGAATACCTTGGCATGCTTATCTATAATGGGTTGAATATTCATATGATATGACCGATGTCCCGGAATTGAAGGCATGGAACTTACCAAACAATGCGCTTCCCATGCTTGTTTCCTCGAAAAGCTCTCTCCATCCTCTTAGCCATGACCACTCTAGGAGCTCCATTAGTCATCCCTTGAAGCACAACCTCTTTACCATCTGATTTAAACTTCAGCTCCATAGTCTGATAATTTTGGGTGAATTCCCTAAAGAATGCAACCATTGTACCCCAAGTACTATGTCCGTTTCTCCTATGCCCACAACATATAAGTAATCAATTACTTTGTGCCTCCCTAAAGTAAGATTAACCAGTGAATTCTCTTGGTACATGGGATGGTGAAGCCATCAACTACAATCACATTGAAGCATTTCAAATATATTACTTTCAAACCCATCTTAGATACCAATCCTTCATCAATAAAATTGTGGGTTTTCCCACTATCAATCAAAACCATGAAAAGTTTTATTTGCAAGAATCCCTTCACTATAAAAGGATGATATCTGGGAGCACCCGATAATGTGGCAAGGGTGCCTTCTTGGGTATCTACCTCTTCCTTCTTCTCATGTTTTGGTTCATGGGCTGCAATCTCCAACTCAGCTTCTTCTATTTCTGATTCACCATCGGATATAAATGTTGTACAAGTTTCCTCGCTACTGCTTTTAGATTAGTGAAATCGCAACAAGAGAATAAAAAATCCAAGTATGAGAGGGTTTATGGTATCTCTAGATGAGATGATGATATGTACGGGCGTAAAAAGAGAGATCCTCCTCCTAACGAGCTAGGTGACTTGCAAATTAAGAGAAACTTAACATAAAATGGATTAGTAGATAGATGGATGGGTTTCCTGAAAATGCTAGTCCCGAGAAGTGAAGAATTCCTAGGATGGATGTATACCAACATTTTTGATAAAGATAAGATAAAATATTGATAAATTGGATGTAGTAGAATCTAAACCATAACAAAAATTGAAATGCAATAAAAGATGATAAAGTGCAAATTTAATCTAAGCTAATTAAACCAAACATGTGCAAGTTGAAGGTAACCCAAGACTACAGGGTCCAGTTGACGGTGACTAGAGAAGATCAACTAGAACAACGAAAGAAATCAAAGATCTAATGGTCTTGAAGGCAAATATAAAGCTGATGATGAACACATATGAGAAACATGAACTTGTAAGAGATCTTAGAAATGGATCTCGACAAAAGGATGTAAGAACATTATGAAATCTAAAGGTAAATGTAATGAAGACTGATCTGGTCGATGATGACCTAGATGAACAGGTGGTGACTTAGGGCTCATGAAAACCGATATGTGATGAAAAAGAGGGTTTGAATGACAGGATATGAGGTCTAAATGGTCATGGAAGCAGAGAGGGGATGACTTGGGATCTGAATGATAGAGAGGATAACAAAATGAAAACTATTCAAGAACGACTAGACAAGGTCGACAACAATTGGGGCTGATATAGGGTTGGATGAAGAAAAATGGGCAAGAAAACGAAGATCTGCAGATGGAAAATGAAGACTGAGAAAGTTGAAGCAGGGGCCCTTGGATGATAGTTGAACCTACACAAGATTTGATGATGAAAAAATTACAACAATGGACCCAAACATGTAATAGTGAGGAAGGTCTCCAAATATTCAAAAATTGAAGCACATGAAATCCAAGGTGATGATATCAAAGTGCGGAGAAATCATAAAATGAAGGTAAAATCACAAGAAATCCCGAAGTCTCCAAAATTACATCTTGAGAAAAGGAGGGTAAGGGTGGATTTAAAGGGTTGACGGTGACCCATATGGGGCACCACCGATCATGGAGATCCATCCATTTGGGCGGTGGAAAGGTGAAGAACTCAAGGAAATAAGAGGTAAGATTAGGGTTTTTAGATGATAATGATGAGTTAGGGTTGCTTAGGATGAGTAAATGGGTAGGTGGAGGGTGGAAAATATTAAATAAAGGAAAAGGGAAGGTGAAATTATTAAATGCAGGCCTAGGAAGGATAAAATGGAGGATTTAGGGATATTAAATGAATTAAATGGGGGATTAGAATAATTAAATATGATTAAGGATGATTAATTAAGGGTGTGATTAAGGAGGAATTAAGGTGTGAAATAATGGTAAGTGGGATAAATTAAATTTAGGAGGGAAAATGGAAATTGAAAGGGAAGAGAGGTATGTATGTGAAAAGACAATGGAGAGAGAACGTGGGGTGAGGGGTAACGATACCAAAAATTGGTGTCTATATTTGTCCCTTTTTGTTGAGTGGTTTGCGTTAGGAAAGCCACGAGACAAAAATGAGAAGAGATGAAAAGATGATTGATGAGGTGCCCCCCTCAAACTAGGGGCGATGAAAAAAGTGGAATCAATCATGAATTTGAAAAAGATAGATGAAGGAAAAAATAGGTGGAAAGGATGAAAAAAGAAGATGATGAGATAAGATATCCTAGACGAGGATAAATAAAAAATAAAAATTAAATAAAAATATGGTGGTGATTTTAGAGTCACTTTGGTAGGGAACAAAGTATGACCTCAATGGAGACGACGAAAATGTCCTACTGATCAAGCGAGTCGAAAAAACCACTGTAAAATGGAGGGAATCCAAGGGGAATTCGCTCAAATGGATGCACAAGCCATAGACCAATAAATCAAAGGAAGACATCAAGTATGCACAAAAAATGCGAGGATGGTCAAGATAAGGGTCACGAAAAAAAAAGAGGGGGATCAAAAGCAAATGTGATACCCTACTTGAAGGAGGAATTGAAAATATGTGTCTGGGTGGGAAAAAAAGAGTAAAATAATGGTGCCCCAAGAGGGAACACAAAGATGGCCATAAAGGCGAGATGATCTAAAATAAAATATGAGATATATAACGAATCCTAGTGGGACAAATAAAGGTGTGGTATAAGAAACACACAAGGAAAAAGTGGAAGAAAAGATAATTTGAAAGGAAGGATTGATCAAAAGGAGATAAGAAGTTACAAGAATTGCGAAGGTAAGGTTGGGTCGACGGTGACTAGGCAAGGTTGACATCGACTATGGTAAAGTGGCGGTGACCTAGAGGGCGTCGAAATGACCAGTGGTCGGTGGGCTATATAACCTCCAAAGTCAGCCAATGATGCTCATTTGGGTCATGTGCGAGTTGACGATTAAGAGCTCTGAGAAAAGAAGAGAGTTGAGAATTTGAGTGAGATGGAGGCTGATGGAGTAACGAGGAAGTGCCAGAAGACTCGAGAGGATGGCAAGTGCCTAAAACCTATCTTCGTTTCTAAGCAATGTTTTAAATTTATTTTTTGTGCATTTTTATGATTTTTGGGGTCGACACAAGGGACAATTTCCGGTGATTGGGTACGGTCTATGTTGATGGGCTTGGTAGGGTGTCAACCCGGTGAGGAGGAATTGACCTACTCCCGATCATTGTCAACCTAGGTATAGGATATGCATATTTGGATTTTTGATGATTTTGACATGTGCGAAGGCTAACGATTGCTTGTTTGATTGGATTTTACAAGCAAGAGATACCTTGTACCTTAGAGGTAAAGTGCCGGCCTTATATGACCGTATTAGAGGAGACGTGACAAATGTGGAATGGGACCACCTGGCCACATTAGGGTTGGGTGGATTCTGACACTACTAGAGGATTCCACAAGATATGAGATTGATGATTGCATTGGTGGATATATGGGATGTGCATACTAGCACATTTTGGTTTAGGAATGGTGAGATGATAGTCACACTCAAGAATGTATACCACATTCTTAGGTTACCGATACATGGGGATCCCATACAAACTATCATAATCGACAGTAGATTAGGGTAACTTGAAACTGTTGTTTGGAGCCAATGCCCCACAAATTACCTTCAAATTTGAGGCATTTAAGTATGAGATGAGATATGAGCCAAGAATGGTGTGAAGTAGATTGATATGTGTAGTTATGATGGCCATCTCTGCTATGCACTTCCAAACTCTAGGGATGCGAGATTTCCATGGACACTGGAGGGTGTAGTTGTAGATATTATAGAGCATTAGATGATGTTTACATTTGGGATTGATTTTCTAGCATAGGTATACCATGAGCTATGGATGTATGTGACCGAGAGGAGATCGAGAATAGATGTGGGGTTCTTATTTCATTGTTGGGCATATGAGCACATTGTAGTCATTAGACCACCGGGGATCCCATGGATTATAGGGGACCATATTGAGTTTGTTGTATTTCTAAGATGGCAAGCCGATTAGGCTCGAGAGAGGCCCTATTGCGATTTTCTCACATGGCTTAGGGTGGATGTAGAGTTAGTTGGGATGAGGAAAATGAGATGGGTGCATGGGAGGAGACTTGAGATGATGGAGGCAATACAATTTGATCGAGTTAGGTGGAAGTTTGGGATAGTCCAAATAATACCCAAAGAGCCGATCAAATACATATGGGATGATACGAGAGAGAGAGAGATCTTCCTAGTCTCATGATGACGGACACACCGGAGGATATATGAGCTCCATGGGATAATGACGATGATGTTGGAATTGGGGTGGGATTTGCTGATTGGATGATGATGACATGGGTGTCTTGGACGATGGAGGAGAGGGCCGAGGGGAGGAGAGGAGGAGGAGGAGGTACTGGTAGAGGAGGAGGATGCAACACCTAGGGGTGATGAGGGTGGTGAAACTGTAGAGATGGCTCACTTATATGTAGAGTGCGATAAATCCCATCGGGAGAGAGACATGGCATGTCGGGAGAGGGACTTGACGCTGCATCATCGAGAAAAATTAGGTGGTAGAGGGAGGCCTACGGGGCCATATTTGGAGACCTCAATCATATATTAGTAGTGGAGTTAGAGAGTGTAGTGCCAATGACATCACGGGAGATGGGCACATGTCACCTCAGTACTATTCCCTTAGAGCAAGTACATGGTATTAGAAGTGAGGCATTCTACTATGAATGTATTGTGACACAAAGGCTTCCATGAGTGCTTGAGATATGCAACATATCTTGCATAAAAATGGGGAGTAGGGGGTGCAACACGACTAATTCCATCGGGAGCACAAAAAGCGTGACATAACCATGACGAGATCCAAGACATAGAGGAGAGGAGGCCCAAGGAGAGGCATAAAAAACTACCATGGGGGAAAGATTTGAGATTATCTGATGTACAATTTACAGATATTGATTATGTATCAATGTGGAGACATAACGCCTAGTGGCTTGTTATGGATGTATAGATGTATTTAGATGATATACATATATATATGTATGTATGTGTGTGTGTGTGTGTGTGTGTGTATGATTTTTTTGTTGTGATTTGTCATGTGTCATGTGTTTATTTAATGTATTTTATGATACTTATGTTAGATTTATATGTTATGGTTTGGATGATTGTTGATTTGATTATGATGTCATGTTATGGTTTTGAATTTAGAATAAAATGTGGATGTGATGTGATGGTTTATTAGTCATGATGCATATATAGATGTGATTGGAAATGAATAGATAGTTGTTAGACATGATAAAATAATGGATACAAATGATGTGATGGATTTATAAATATGTTAAATATAGATGATATGACATACACATTTGTGATATACAAACATGGTCGATGTTATTTAGAAATATAGACATAGGCATGGATGAGATGGTTAGATTAGGAAGAGTATGATAAGAGTGATTTGAATTTGAGAGAAAGGATTCAAATTCAATAAAATATTACCAATGACACTTGATCATAGTAAGGAGTGTATGAAGAAATGATGCTTCGAACTAGATTGGAGGTAAAGAGAAAAAAGAACCAATCAAGGCAATGCGCTTACAACTAATAACATGTGTTAACACATAACCATTGATAGTTAGCAATCCTAAAAGGTCATGAGGGAAAGTAAGTAAGGATGAACTTAGAGACATAATGTTAACATGACAAATGGTTTATATGTAACTCATATGTGGGAAAATAAGTTCTCCTTAGGTGGGTGTTCCTAGGTCTATGCCTTGTTTCTTAGTAGTATGGTGCAAACTGATCAATGTGGGATGTTTGCTATGGATGAGTGTGTGTATGTATACTTTGCTTAACACTAAATCAAATGAAGCAAGAACTACCACCTAAAATAGTTCTACAATTTAGCTAAAACAAAGCATAAACACCATCATGATAAGAATTAAACAAGGGTTAGATGTTAGCATTCATCAATACAAACTTTGAAACTAACAATGCTAAATATCTAAACTCCTCTATTCTCTAACAACAAATAAATGAATGGACCTAAGTAAGCTACATGGCTATCAAAATAGTTGTCCTTAATGCTCCAAGAACCTAGGAATGGGGGCTAATCAAAGTTGGGCTACAAGACCCTTTTGACACCTCCCATATGACCCAAGCACTTTAAGAAAGAGGCTTAACTCTTCAAGATGATGAACTCTCAAAAGGGCAAGGTGCAAGCTTTTAGTCTCTTACTATATGCTTTGCATTTGCTCTCTTAGAAAGTTTAGGTGTAAGTAAAAAGGTAGGTGGAGGGCTCTTTATATAGCCCAAAGGATAAAGGATTCAACACATTCTCATGAATGTGGGATAAAGGTAAAACATGATTAGGAATGGATAAGGTTGCTTTATTAAAGGTAACCTTACTTTAGAAGAGTTTAATACATGTTTAGCAAGTCATGGGAGTTGGGGGGTATTTTAATTAATCAAAGGTGATTAATTAATAGGTAGGTGTAAGCTTATAGAAGCCAATTAGAAGAATATTAGTGCGATTTAGGCTATTATAAGGGGATTAAATCAATTAAATATTGATTTATTGGTTAAATGGAAGGGAAAGCTAATTAATTAATAATAATTAATTAGTCTAGGTAGAAGGGGTGATTTATTAACGGAAGGTCGTTAATTAGGGTATTTGTTGGATAGGCAACTTAATTAATTAGCTTAGTGTAATTAATTAATGATGATATGAGGGAAAATGAGTGCCTTTGACGATATGTCGTTGATTTGCGAGAAAGGGGATAATTAGCACAATTTAAGTATTTAAATTGCTTGGGTGTAATTATAGGTGTCTACAATGAGAAAGCTGATTGATGTGGGAAGCTTTCTTACGATGCTTGATTTTGAAATTTTATGCTTTTCCTTTTGAGTATAGAGAAGGATAATCAATGCGGGAAGCTTTCATTACCATGATATGAGATGGTAGCCATCCTTCGAGGGAGTGGTCTATATTTTACTATTTTCTTTTGGACTTTGGATTTTTGCTTTTATAAATGGAAGGATAAGATGTGCATAATATCTATCCTTTGAGGGATCAGTGTATTATTTTAATACTTTGATTTTATGAACAACCGTCCTTTATGGGAGCAGCATGTTTTATTTTGAGTAAGATAATATTTAAAATGAGCATTTAGGAATTTTGAATTTTTATGGAAGAGTTGGGGATAGCTAGGTAGACCACTTAGGAGGGGATGAAGAATGTACAAGTGACACCCATGGACCCTTAGCATGGTTCTAATAGGTATGTTGGTACCCAAATTGATTCTCCCTCAAAGTCTGAGCAACATCACAATTTTGGCAGGAAGCTTAGATAAAGATACATCATGGTGAGTCATTTTGTAGCCGGGATGGGATCTAACTGGCCCTCTGTCACTCAAATGTGGAGAAATGGATAACACCCTCAAGAGGATTTGATCTATCCTCACTATTTTAGGTTGTGCCTTTCAACCAAGGTAAGAGAACCCTTTTTTAGCCTGTTGTTTATGGAGGAGATGGAGATGTCCTTCCTAATGAAGTTGTTAAGGAGACCTTGAAGAAAATATGATCAATGCAACAAAATCTAACTCTCACGAGTTGTCACTCTAGATAGTGGAGATATTCTCTAGGCAAGGTTCAGGCTACTAAAGACATTTGGAATCCTGATTGTTTCTATATGTTTTGGTAATAAAATTTATGCATTTGTATACACACATGACAAATAGGGGTAGTATGGGTAGGATTAGTTGTTTTTAAATAAGTTTTGGTGGGAGGTGAGGCAGAATAAACTTGATTTTCCAAATCTCTGAGAAATCTTACAAAATGGAAAGTCTAGATAACAAAATGCTTTAGAATAGCTAAAATGTTCCTTTAACTAGAATATGTACTTCAATGGAGGCCCAAATTAGCACTTTTTCACACAATATATGAGATTTTAACACGAAGGCTTGAGTTAGAAGACCCAATAAAACATCAAAATCTAAGTTTAATCACGCTTGAGGTACACCCAGAGGCTTACAAACAATCTCTGTCAACAAATGAAAGAAAAGTTATTTTAAATCGTTTATTTCACTCTCGGATGAAAGCTCTTAGAGAAATGAGATTGAAGAGGCCACTAAACTGTCACAAGGATTAAGACCTGTGCAATTAAGACAAATTTTGATACAAGATTGTAATAAGAACAAGAAAAACTATTTACAGACATTCAGAAATGAAACAAACACATTTTTCTCAAGATCAACACAGAATAACTCGAGTTTGATTAAATTTATCAACAGGGGAAAGTTTCTAGAACAATATCAGAGCTTGTCAATGGTTGTACACTTGCAACCACCTTGACACGATCAAACTTAATACAAAAGAGATATACAGGCTTCTCAGACGGCTTCTCAAAAGATAGGCTTTGTCAAATTTTCCTCTTGGGAATTTTCTTCAACCTCTAACACTCCAACCATTTGCATGAAAAATTTGTGCCATTTATAATATTTACAATAGAGCCCCTTTCCCCCAAAAATCCCGACATTGAGTGCTACCAATGCTCGCCATGATCACGATCGTGATTTCTAGAATCAGATCTGTAAAAATTCGCCAGTGCTCAGGGGGAAAATATCTTTGAATATCTCTTGCATTCAACTCCTCCTTCGGTAGATCACTCTTTCTTCAACTCGCCAACCACTTCCACCCCTAATGTCAAATCTGTCTCTTTGCGTGCCTGGAATGAAAAATGGAAGATTAATTGAGCCCAAAGGTCAGATCTCATCTTAATGGCAAAAGACGTCCCAGATCTTCCTCACCAAACTTAGATATCAAATTAACTCCCTTTCCTTATTTGGCGTGCAAGAAATATCGAGAAATCACAAAGATTCGCACTTCCAGGAGCTCTAGAGTGAAAATGGTGGAAGAATCAGATACAGATACATAGCTGCCGTTGATTCCTACTTTGAATTTGGACCGTCCATGTGGGAGATCTAATTTTAGAGCACGCCTGTGGGTTCCTTTTTCCTTTTACAACTTTTGAAAAAATGTAAAATTTTCACATTTGGTCCTCGCCTCCACCCTTAAGAAATGAGCCTGACATGTGTCTTATGGTGGGTCCCAAAGGAACTATGGCCAAATTCTTCCATTTCACCTCTTCTTTCGAAAAGGGAAATTTTCCAAATTTCCCCCGCAGCTCTAACCCTCTCGCTTCTAGTCTCTTATGTGGGTCCTAGCGGAACCACGCTTCCCCTTTTTACTTTTAACTCCCTTCTCCACAAAGGAAAATTTTCCAAATTTCCCCCGGAAGTCCGCACCTCCGCCATTGACTGGAGCAAGTTTTGACTTTTCTCTATCGGGCCCGTGGGTCATTTTGATGATTTTAGTCATTTGAACATCAAGGGGCAAAAAACCAAGTTGCCCTTGATGGCCCACCTCTGCCTCTTAAAATTTTCAAAGCCAACCTTGACCTCCTTCTTGTCGGGCTTGTGGGCCATTTTAAGATTTTAATCCTTTTGATGACAAGAGGCAAAAATCCAATTTACCTCCGATGGTCTCGCTTCCCCGCCCCTTTGACTTTTCAAACTACCACGTGTCACAATGGCACATCTTGAGATGATCCCCAAAGGTTGAGACCTTGAATGAGTGCGGGCTCGCCACGTGTCGTTATGGCACAACTTCAAAAACCTTAAGGTTTCAAAATGATTTGGCGGGGCACACTTCCATTTTAGAATTTTATTCCATTTTTCCAAAAGGGAAAAACATTCAACTTACCTCCGAAGGCCCGCATCTCTACCATTAGCTTTGCCACGTGTCCTCTTGTGGGGTTAAAGTAAGACTTTTTCCCTGCCACTTAAATTTTTCTTTAATCAGAGCCTGATAGGGCCGCGGGGCAAGTTCAAACCTTTTTCCAAAGTATCCAAAAGGAAAAAGTTCAAAAATAAACCCACGCACCCCATCCAATTAGAAGAAGCCACGTAAGCACCAAAAGAACCAATCGAAATGAGCGGAGCCACATGACCAAATTTGCCTTTTTAGCCAAAAAAGCAAAAAGTGATAAGTTAAAGCATTTTCCCGCCGTCCCCTGACCAACCAAAAGAAGCCATGTGACTACCGAATGATGAGGAATAACTTTAATAGGAAAAAGACACCCGTCAGTCCGTCAAAATACAAAAAATCACCATTCACGCCCGAAACCCGATTTTTTCGCTAAGGATGATTTTTTTAAAACAAAAACAAGTGAATCATGGTTCCAAGCATCCTTTCGACCATGGATTTTTGATTTTCAAAGGCATACAAATATAGATTAACCATTCTCGAGCTTCCATGGTTGGGGAAAAATAGGAAAAATGGCAAAGCCTGTGGATTTTGAAGAAATTAGGGAAAAAACAGGGCAAGCTTGGAGAATTTTCAAGGAGGGACATGACAATGGATTCTGCAAACAATTCGAGGCATTTCAAGTGGAGGTAGAAACTTTTAGAACACCCACATTGAGAGACAAAATGTTTGAACATGCAGATAAGAGGAAAATAATGGCAAGTGTGGTGAAACAAATCGAGTACTAACAAGGTAAATAAGAAGGAGGTGGATATAATGATCATGGGGTTCCCACATAAAATGAGGAACTTATCCTTAAAAATATGCTAAGAGCAGAGTTATGGTGCCCATATTCAAGGTCATATATAAGAAAGTGACGATAGACCACATAATTCCAAATCATTATGATGAAAGATGGAAGAGGCTAATGATGGATGGATGACCACTGAGATGACTAAGTTCATGTTGGTAGATATGTTTACAATAGAAAGGCCATAAGTGCAATGTGTTAAGAGGTTCCATGTTCGGTGTACCATCAAGATAAGCCAAATGATAGGCTCTAAACCCATACTTATGTGTGATAATATAAGGTCCAATCTAGTTGGGAGAAAACTTTCCACGTTGACTCCTTTCTAGAGTAGTGACGTTTTGATTTTCTTTAAGAATAAGGTCACCGATATTAAAGTCATGTTCTTTGAGGTGTTTGTTATAAGAAAATTTGATGCACTCTTGGTAGACGTGATGATGTTCAAGAGAAAGAAGGAAATGCTCATCTAACAACTCAAGTTATGTTAGATGCTCTTGGCGATAATATTCTTTCGAGACAAAGTCGCGAAGAGAAACACGCAAGGATGGGATTTGGAATTCAAGAGGAAGGACAACCTCAAAGACGTAGATGAGAGAGAAATAAGTATCACCCGTGGTGTGCAGATGCTAGTCCGATAAGCCCAAAGAGAGAAGGGGATATGAAGATGCCAATTACGACCTGATTTATCAATATTGTTGGCAAGAATATAGCAGAGAGTTTTGTTAGTGGCTTTGGATTGGTCATTAGCTTGAGGGTAGTATGGAGAAGAGAAGTTAAGGTTAATATTGAATGAGTTGAAAATATTCTTGCAATCTTTGTTTTTGAAGGAATTTCCATTGTCTGTGATGATCTTGTGAGGAATGCCGAAATAGAAAATGATGTGCTTTGATATATGAAATTAATGATTTGATTAGCTTTAGTTGATGCGAGTGGAATTTCTTCCACCCATTTGGTGAAATACTCAATAGTGGTGATGATAGAATGATGACATTGAGAGGAACGCAGATTGATGAGGCCTATGAGGTCAAGTCCCCATTTTTAAAAAGGCCAAAGATCCTAAGTTGACTACAAGGCCTAACTAGGAATGCAGATTAGATTAGAATTCTACTTGTCATTTGACACATTTCTTAATATACTCACATTAGTTTTGATTAAGGGAGGGCCAATAATAACCCATGCAAAGGATGTTCTTAGAGACAACTAACCCGCTAAAATTTCCACCACAAATACCATCACGGACTTCTTGGATAGCTCAAGTGGATTCATGAGACTTAAGGCAATGAAGAAAAATGACATCAAAACCACACTTGTAGAGAATGCTGCCAATGATGAGATAACGGTTAAAATGCTAAAGAAATGACCTTCTCGCCATTCTTATATATGTTGGAGGGGATGATGGATTGAGAAATATAGTTGAATATTTGAAAATACCAAAGATCACGAGGATTGGATTTGATAAGGTTGACTTCTAAGGTGAGCAGGGCTTGTCATGTGATGAATGATAATGAAGAGTTTATAATCTTTCATGGAGCAAGGAATGAGAGATGTGGGAGAATCCATAGCATCTACAAATCAGTTGGATGATCGAGGGATGGTTTGAAGGGTGTAGAAATTGAATACTCCAAGGAGGAAGTTGACAATATATACTTTTGAAGGATCTCATTTTTATATTGGTAGATGCCTTTGACTTGATCAATGATGAGTTGAGAATCTTTGTAGATATGAAGAATTTGGACACCAAGTAAGATATCAGTTTGAAGGCCTAAGATGAGAGCTTCATACTTGACCTTTTATTTATAAGTGTGACTGATGTAATAAACGACCTAATCCCTTCCTTGCTTATCACGATGTGCCAAAGATGGCACCTAGAGCATGATAAGAGCCAGAGACAGAGATATAAAGGCTCCCCTCTCATGGAAAGGTATCATCATTAGGCACTGGAAAAACTCATGGAATCCATCAAAATATGGCAAAAGGCTTCCAAACATTTCAATCTTTGAAACTTCTCCAACCAGTCCTAGGTCTCAAGAAATAGTATTGAGATAACGATATCAAACACCTCATAGGAAAATTCCATACACTTACATAACCTATAACAGATCAAGGACCACCTTCTACAAGTCTCCAAGCACCGATAAGGATAGGTTACGTGGAGAAAACCAACCAAGCACACCCGATTCAACACACCACCTTGGCAAGCCTAAGAGGTTTGATTAGGCCATTAGGGATTAAGTAGAAAACTATCACTCTAGATCATACCAATGGATCTAACACATCATATGGGATCATTACCATTTATCCATGAGCATCTAACACTATCACATCATGTAAAACATCAAACACACCTCCAAACCAAAAGATTGGGTTTACACCTTCTAACCCTTTAGAAGTAGGGAAACTTAGAGAGCATTTTTATCAAATTTTTCCACCGAAACTATCCCAAAATTTCCATGTCCATCTAGAAAAATACCAATATTTCTATAACAATTAATTTATTTTCACGAAACCTTCATCTCAACTATATACCGCTAATTTCCATAAAACAATGGTTTTTCTCGATCTTACCAGTTGACATGGAGCATGAAAATACCACCAACAGAGCTCCGAGGAGTCTTGTACATCCATGAATCATAAAACTAGATTTTACAATACATTTTATGCCCATACCATGCATTCATTCTCTATCACTCTGCTAGGGTTTGAGCAAGGGTTTTGACTTGTTCTACTTCTTAACAATGGTTCATAAATGTATGATGTCCATTTAATCTCATTCTTCTTAACTCCATGCCATAATATCCCCTAAGGGATCATACTCCCATGAAAAGTGTGCACGTGTGGGTGATCATCCTGTGACCTATCGAGCTCGGTTTTACTTTCTAAGAACTCAATATGACTAAAAATGGATTTTCTTGCTTCTTCTTGATCCTTATGACCTAAAAATGTTCTCAAGGCACTATAAAAACTCCTTCATGATTTCCAACTTTCATCCTTTCCTGAAATGTCTCGAAACATCTCCAGACACTAAGAGTTACCCATGCTTTCTAGCCTTGTCTTCATGCTCTTGCTTAAAAATGACCTTTTACATGCATTATACCTTTGAAATATGACCTTGTATGCCTTCTACACCTAGCATGAAATGTCATAATATGTCTCACATGCTTGTATTGACATTATTTTCATCATTTCACATGCTACCATCTCATTATGCTTGCACTAGGTCAAGAACAAGAACTAGAATGACTTGACTCAACACATGATTCTTAAGAACTAACCTTGAAAACACCTTGCAGACCTACTAACACCTTTGATATATCTTATTAACCATGTTATACCTCATACAAACCTTTAACAAACTTTTGAGCTCACACTAAGACCATACAATCTTGAACGATGCTCAAGAATAATGTAACTCAACTAGACATCATTCTACAATAACACTTCATAATACATGAGCCTTTCACTACCAATCAACCTTCACCTTATCTGATGTATGAAACCTCATACAAAAACCTAAGCACTCAATAATACCTTTGACATCAATTTGACACTTGACATCAATGAAAACAACTAAGACACTAAGTCGAAAAATCTCCCCATTTATCATTGATGACAATCACCTTTAGAAACATTGTTGGAAACCATACACATAAGCACCTACAAGAATATATTTTCATGTTTCTAAGCATACTATCCCCCTTTTACATCTATGAAAAATATATTAAGACATCTTGACATGAAAAAAACAACAATGCCTAGTCTCATACTTGCAATCTCCTTAAAGTGTGCCTACTCTCTTGATCAATACAACCTTTTAAACCATCTCCTCTAACTCTCATGCTTCTTTTAACTCTATTTCAGACCTTCAAATGCTTCTAGATTTAAAATTGACCTATTATTAACCTCCTTCTATGCCCCCTCAACATATGTATACCAATCATGCCTCCATTCTTGTTGTAGACCTCTTTCACTTTGACTCATCCTAGATCAACTAATAACTGCAATACTTGAGATCACATATTGTCATTGTTCTTTTTTCATCACACCTACTTAGCTTAAAAACAAATTTGAATTCCTTAACTTGCACATATATCACAATATGGAACATACTTCATGAAAAAAGCGTCGATAGTCATGACTCATCATATAAAGATCTTGTCGAATCTTAACCTACTCAACTCCCATTGGGAGAAACAACCTTACTCATGAAGAAACCTTCTTAGATACAACTCAAAATTTATTAGAGAAATCCTTCAACCTAATAATCAATTGATATTTCCCATTTATACTCAACAATATTTAAAGATTACTCACAACATCATGAGTAGGACAAGAACATACCTCAAACATAGATACCCAAAAATCTCGAGACCTTTCTTTGTAACTTTTGTAGCTCATGACATATGGACATCCTTGAAAACTTGTTTCATGCCTCTTCATACCAAGATACTTATCATCTTACCCTTAGCACATGTACAACCACTCACCTAATAGTTCATCTTACTTGTAATTCTTGGATACAAAGCACATCATGATTCTACCATAGGAAAAGAGACACATTCAAGTACTGTATATAGAAAATTTTCTAGAATCATCTTTTTGAAGTACATTATTTCATCACTCTAAAGAAAAATAAGGAAATACATACCTTGAACCAACATAATACCTTTGTAAGGAAACATACCTCCATGCAATTGATGGTTTGATCAAGTCATCATTAAGAATAAGAGAGACTTCTCCTTCATGACTCTTCATGATCTCACTATAAATTTAGATTTTCAGAACATACCATCTTGAACTCATCTCCCCCTGAGATGATGCATAGTCCATTAAAACACACATACCTTATCTTTGAAAAATTTGGACCATTATTTCACCTCTTCTAAACATAGATCTATACCATCATGTGACACTTGTGGCTACTACCTACAACATTACACTTCACTTCATCCATAAAATCTCCCCCTTGATGCACGTTTTCTTCTCATGAAGACATAATAGAATAGGTATGATTCATCTAGCTACACAATAGATCTCCTCAAATCAAAACACCCATCATCCATTGACAAGAAAAAAAAAATCATGCTTCAATAGACAATAAGATGAATCCATGAATCCTACAGGAGGATTTCCATACACATGGTTATATCTAGCAATACAAAACACTCATATCCTCATGGCACAAGTCACTAAACTTGAGCTTCCACTTCCTTAGCTGTTGTACCTTTGTTTCTATGTCATCCACTTGATAGTATTCTTGAGTCCCCCTAGGAGTGATAACATGATAATGCGGTAATATTATTGTTTCTATATCATTACGACATCCGTAATCCTAAGTCATTAATCCCTTCCCCTTTAATTACATAAATTACCTCACATTTCCTAAAGTCATTCCACCCATCTCGAAATTAATTAATTAATTAATAATAAAATTGACTAATCCACTCACCCACACCTCATAAGAAGAAATCCCTCTAACTCACTACTTATAGCTAGTTTAAATAGGAAAAATTTTAAAAATATTATTCTAACCACCCCTAGCTTATCCCTATAACCACTTCTCACCCCTCACTAGTTAGGACTAAATTAACTTAGGAAACCTTCTAAAAACACCTCCACATTTATCCCAACTGACTTGGTCCTAATTTGAGTTCATCCCTCTAAGCATCTCAACCTCTCTTGAAATCTCTTGCAAATCAAGTTCAAAATGGAAAGAAAATCACTCTTGTCATCCCCTAACTCGAATTAGCCAAAATCGTTGACAATTGTCCCGGTCACCGGTGATCTATATAAACATATTTCTGTCTCTTTATTAGAGGATTTTGGAAGGAATTCATGACCATTCATGACCATCTTGACAAACTAGAGAATTATCACGTTTTATCAAGTATTCAATTAATGTTACCAGGCTCTATCAACACCATTCTCATGTCCAATACACCCTTCAAGCGTTTTTGAGCTATTCATGCTCGTTTATCGACACAATCACAAACAACCAGTCCATCATCACCATTTATCATATAATGGTTTATTTTTATCCTCTTTCATTTAGTTTCCATCTTGAAATATTTTAATTAGATCATGACTCACCTTCTCTGTATATTTCGATAGATGATAGTTTCATCTTATATGTTTAGATTATCAGTGTGTTAGTATGTCACAAAATCGCCTACGATTAGCCTAATCACCTGTGATTCTTGTGTTTTCTGTCAAAAATTAGTAATCATATTTCATTAGAAGTTGTTATTAGTTAATGCATGCTTTTGTGTTACTAATCATGCGTACCAAGTATGGATCTTTTAGATGGCCATATTAGGTACTAGTTATCCCATTACTAGTATCGATTCACTACTAATCGTCTAAAACCCCTTACACTAGGAGCAGTATGATCTTCTTCACAACTTGGAACTTTGTGCCATACAAGTGGCTCCCCTTGACAGGTTGGAAGCCATTTTTTCTTCTACCCAATGAATTTGTGAAGTAATTGAGAAATTTAGGGAAGCATACTACGAGTTCCAGATGATGCAAGATGACCTTGTATCATTCAAGTACAACTATGAAGCAGGCTTAAACATACCAGAGGACACCCACACTACATTTGAATCTAACATTGAGAGCAACATCAACCTTCCATACACTGATTCCAGCCTTGCACACCTATACGACACAAAAGAAGAAATCTTTGATTTCTTTGTGGAGGACTACATCTCTGAACCCGACTCCTACTTCACCGAAGATGATGATTTTTCCTTCTCAATAGGCTCAAAATTCTCAGAGAACCTAGACATTGACTTAGATTTTGATTTTGGATTCTAGGCTTATTGTTTTACATTTCATTACTATCAGCTGATGTATGTAGTAATCTAAATAAGTGATAAATAGTCAATCACACTTTCCATCTATCATACATTGTACTCCATTTCTCATCAATAAAGCTTAAGTGTTTTAAAAGCATGTTACGTCCACATAAGGAAGTCTTTTTGAATTATGAGAACTGGCCTTTTCCAGGAAACCTTCCCACCCCTATTTTACTAACTCTATTTTGTGTAAGTGTCTTTGATTTGCAGGCTTAATTATAGGGAAAAGAAGCCTAGTTCATTTCTCACGGAGCACAACCAATCATACACCCATCACATCTTGCGGGTATCTTGGAAACCTCAACATACTGAGGTTGAGAAAGTTTTTCCTTCTTGTAAAAATAAACCAACCCCTAAGGTAAAATTGTGCACAACATTCTAGCATGCCCAGTGGGACACGAACCCTTTTATCTTTCCTTCATTTCACTAATAAAATAGTATTTATTTTTCTAATCCACTATCTAGTAATCACATACGATTAGGCTAATCACTTGCTATTGGACCAATTGCCAACAATTGACCATGTTTTTTTTACATTGCTTCATAATCTACTATTTTCTGTTCTTTGTTTTCTCTAATCTGGTTGCAGGGCACTATTTTTGAAAATTCATTTGCTAGATTTATTACTTGCTTGTTTTAAAATTTCTAAAAATATTTAAAAAATAGGAGCACTCTCACAGTAAGTCCTAAAATCTTTCCTTTGCTTTTAGTTTTGCATTTTTGTTTGATTTTCCTCATCGAAACTAAACATTTCATTTTGGGTTTTAAAATGAACCATTTCATACTTCTTGATCATCTATCTTTAATTAGGATAGAATTTTTTGCATTCACTTATCCTCCCTCACACACAACCAAACCACTTATAAATTAAAAACACATTCAAACAACTCCCACCCAGGTGAAATTGATTGGGATTTCATTGTGCCCAACAGGGAAACCGACTCGGTGTTCGCCGAGTATAATATCCTATTTTTTGGTATATATTTTATTAAACACTGACACCCTTATCACAGCAGGACTATGAAGTGAGGGCGTAGGCCCCAATACCATGCCCGTGCTTGCAATAGTACAGAGTTGGACCTCACATAACTTCGGGTATATCAAGGACTCCACCTTAAACAAACCCGAAACCATCCATATCTTGCCACTTCCTAGGACCCTCATTAACCATTTTACACATTTCACTTTTTCATAAATAATCAAGATAAATACAAAACAACATTTTTCTTGCATTTGCATGCTATTTGTAAATCAACCCAATTAGTTATTTTTCATTTTTTAGGTGTTTGTGTGCTTGTTTATCATGGTACTTACTAGACAAAAAATCATAACCAGACTTCCAAAACATGTCTACTACAACATATTCCATTTTATACTACAACACTTTCAACACCAACACAACAAAAAAATCCCATATTATCAAACAATTACGTCCAATCCCTTTTCTAACACCCAAAAACTTGGAGTGAATTAGGGGTCAACTATAACAATGAAATGGGACAACAAATATTTCATTCCCCACATCAATATCATGGTCAAATACTTCATACATTTGGACCACAAGAAATAGAACATCTCTTTTCTTCTAGTCCTCAACCAGAAGCATCTGAACCTCCTTTCTATAATAGGGAGACCTTATTTTTGAAGAAATGCTAGATTCAAATCCCATTTCCCTCAATGCTTATTTAGCAGTGAGAAATGTTCAAATGCAACCATTTACACCTCAACCCATTCCATACACTTACAATCCTTCATCTGCCATTGCACATCTCATTATCAAAATCAAGACCCTGTCATCCAACAATTGTACCCATACACTTAAAATCAATCTGAAACATTGAGCAATAGTCAACCCGAGATATCTACCAACTCTACTAACCCCTTTGAAACATTGAATGAAAAATATTCCACCAATCAACCTGAAGCATCTGAGGTCTCTTCAATCCCCATTTATGACCTCCACATGATTTCATCACAAAACACATCTACTCAATAGTCTACATCTTCACCAAGTACTTCTACCGATTCTACACCTCCCCTAAGTAGTACTTCCACTTCTTCATCCACTCCACTCGGCTTCCTCACAGTACAAACATATCCGTTGAGTTCTACACCTTTTCTACTATTGTATCCTCCCAACAAGTTACTAGTTCCATTCAGAACATCACCATGTCCATCCCTACAACTACACCATTGATTAATACCAGTGTCATTGCTAGCACTCACCCTATTTCACAATACATACCACAACCATAACAACCACTTGACCTCCACGCTCGTAGTATACACCCCAAAAACATCCCACAATACAATATCCTCGTAACAAAGTACTATCCTTTGTTGCCTCTGCCATATCCTTCCGTAAAACACCCACATATTCACAACCACTAACTTATACATCGACATTAGTTGCCAGTTCTTAGCTAGTATGTATAGCAATCACAACATATAGCCTCCCAACGAGGTTCTCTATCTCATCAAAACATTTGGTAAAAGAACGTCCCTTATCATCAAAATGTCCTCAACAAAACATTCCCTATAGATGAATACACCACAAAAAAACATACCTCAATACAACATACCCAATAATATGCATCTCAACAAAAATTCCACAATACCATATCCCACAATGAAAACCCTTTACCCACATAATGTTTCTAAGCGAACGTTCCCCAACAAAATATTTCCTACCAACAGGGCATTCCTCAACAAGATACTGACATACTCACAACCTAGCCAATCTTTATTTTAACTCACATATTTAGAACAACAAACATAACCTTATCCTCTCCAAGCCCTTTTAAATCGCATATCCAGTCTTGAGGCCGATTTTTCCTCATCCAAGAATGTGATCTCCTATGATCAAATTTTTAGTGAGACCATTCATCCTTCAATTCCATATAAGCCATATCTACCTCACCTGGAAGTCCCTAAGTTTGTCAAATTGTATGCAAGAAGGATCCTCAACAACAAATTTGTGCCATTTTTCAAGCCTATTATTTAATATTCCATGACACAAGACCTCTGCCGAGGACCTTTCTCATGTCCCTCACTAGGCCCCCTTAGATTGGTACGACAAAATTACATAACATTCCCTATTTTCTTTTGCATTGCTTTCCCAACTTTTCTTAGACCACTTTTCCATCAACATAGCCCGTAAAATCACTATCAATGACCTATATGCCATCGATAATTTGAAGACGAATCTATTGCTTGACTTTTTCACCCATTGGAGGGGTGTCACTAATCAAATATCCTTTACATTACCACAAACAAAGTTAATCAAGGTATTTTTTCATGCATGCGCTAAACACATCTCATCTACATTACAAATCCAATCATTTCAAACTTTTGATGAGGCTTTCACTATGGCCCGTAAATTGGAATTGTGAGATTTAGAAGATGGATAGGTTAAGCTTCATCCTAAGAAACCAAAAATTGAATTCCCATCTAAGTCAACATCCAACCCCGATAAGTCAAAAACATCTACCAATCTTCATAGTCAAATCCGCTCCTAAAGAAAAACTCTACTGCCGAGCATCTTTGTCAACAATGTAACTACACACCTATAGGGAGACTTATAACACAGGCTTTAAAAACAGACTTGCTTTCAACATGATATCTTTCTCACTGTTTGAACCATCAACATATCAATATCTAAACCCATTTGGTATCAAGATAATGACTATTGTAAATATCATAGGGTCAATGGACATGACATCAAAAGGTGTCGCACATTCCATAATGTACTTCAAGATTTGATCGACAAGGGTGAGCTCCACTTAGACAATCCAAATGCACCCCCAAATAAAAATATTGACATATTTAAGCAACCTTTTTTCGAATCACCCTTCATCCTCCGATCAACCACAAACAAATGTTGTCAACAACATCAATTGAATAAAAAATTGAGCCTATCCCTCAATCCACCTTGTCACTTATTGAATCAAAACTTGTGGAACCAATGGAAATAACCAATGAACCTAAAACTACAACTACTAAGCCTTCACTTGTTGATAACATCACTAAAAATATTCCTATATCCTCTCCATTTACCAAATCAAAACTGCAAAATCAACACAAAATCCAACGAGCCCAAAGTTGTTGAGCCTTTGCCTATCAAAATTTTACTAAAATTATTCCTACACCCTCGTCACATGCCATTACCGAATCTACACCCGCATCCTCTCTGTCTCCCAAAACTACACCTAAAACCACATAAAAAAAAACCCAAAACACCTTTCGCCTCGGGAAAATATGTCATTTCTATAACATCCTCATAAACCACACCTAGCTCATCTAAAACCACAAAAGGGATACATAAGCAAGGTATTATTCATGTCTTTAAAATAACTCAATATATTTTTTCGATCAGATTCCTTTATGCGGATATCATTCCCTTATACCGTAATTCTCCTATTATTACATGATCAAAATCCCCCAATCAAACCCCTATAATAAGTCCATATCCTACACCTTTTACATTACTTGATTATCCACAACAATGATCACCCACACGGGGTCCTTTACCCTCACATGTCGCACAGACCAATCATCCTCACCAATGAACCATCCCTACATGGCCCTTGTCATTTACTCGTCACACAGTTTGACTATTCAAACCAACGACCGCCCATGCAGGGATCCTCATCCACCACTTTTTATGATGTTTAGAAAGCCTCCACGACCAAAAAATAGACAACTTGTGATCAAACAACATGTCTTACATTCTCCTGAAAAAAGTATAGATGATACCTTGTCCCCATCTACTTCTACACCAAAAGGGCGTTACGCCACCATTTTAGATGACCTCTTGCAGCAATCACTTATTGCATTGCTACCTCTTAAACCATTTGATCATTGCGCATGGAAACCTATTTGGTAAGACTTCAATTTTTTTGTGATTACCACAGAACATGTGGCCATTCCATAGAAAATTGTAGATCCTTTCATTTGAAAGTATAGGAACTTGGTAGTCCACTCTTTCTTCCTTCTCAATTAAACAAAACACCAACATCAACATCATCGTCATAAAAACCTGAAGAATCTATCCCTAAAGTATTTGATCATCAAGTCGGTGGTGTACACGTCACTATGTGCTCACAAAATTTACACAAAGAACCATAAGAACATAAGAAAAGTAAAATTTTTTTGCTATACCTCCACCTCCCAAACTATCAACTTCATTTGATAAACCTAAGGTATCTATTTCCTTAGCTCCTAAGAGTCTAACCAAACACCATCATCAAAATAAAAATTTCCATACAAGTAGCAATACCCTCTTCACCGTAATACGAAAGGTTTCTATAAAAAAACTACACCAATCTCCTGTCAGGATGTCACTCTATGAGCTAGTTCAAACATCTCCTTTTCACAATTAGGACACGATAACATCCTTCCAATCCATAAATGTGCTAGCCAATGATCCAATCCATTTCACAATTTTTTGGGTGCTCTTAAAACATCCACTGCTATATCATTTGAACCATCTGAAATTCCCTCTCTTAGACTAGAAGACCATGACCTTCCACTTTTTATTACCGCTCAGATCAATGACATCTCCATCAAGAGGGTTATGATTGATAGCGGTGATACCATCAATATCATATCATCCATCACTTTCAAGCAACTCAAATTACCCAATACTATCATTGTTCAAACTTTGGTTCTATTATGATCCTTCAACGACACTATCACACCCAAATTCGGCACTGTCATACTCCCGCTTAAAGTCGACATCAAAACCCTACTTGAACACTTATACATTATAGAAGGAAAGTTTTAATACATGTTATTAGGACATACTTAGATACGCACCATGAGTTTCGTTCCTTCCACCATCCATCGCTATCTCAAATACGAACATGAAGGTCAGGCTCTCACTATCCCCATTGATCCAAATCTGTTTGCTTGATCGTATACATGATGTTCCACCTAAAATACATCTTTGTACCTAAATACACACCTGAGCCATCTAATGAAGCATCAACTAGTGCTTCTATCCCTTCTTCCTAGTTACTAGATGATTCCTCACTTAGTGAGGTTGTAAAATGTCTTACGCTTAGGGAATATCATCTCCTCATGCTTAACTCCATCCCTTCACCTAAAACATATGGCTTCCCTGAGAAACAACCCATGTATGATCCAAACATAGGAGATGTTATTTCTTATGGTCCTATGTATCTCAAAAAAAATATTATTTATGAGGAACTCGATAATCCTCCATCCTATGTCATTAATCCACACCGTGCTATGCCATTCACACTAAACTTCAAATATATCGATAATTCAAACTTCACCCGCATGTATCTTCATTACTATGTGTGGAGAGGTTTTGGCCTCAGGAGTTATGAACAAATAACTAATGATCAACCTATCCTTCTTTTCCTTAAATCTCATGAGAAAAGTGGTTTAGGATATAAAAGGTTCACCTCCAAAATGTGTGAAGTGACTATATTTAAGCTTGCTACATCCCTAACTATTTCTGAACTAGAACCATCACCACCAACAAACCCTGAAGATCTCATGGACACGAGACGACAACAATACCCATCCCATCTAATGTTAAAAAAAACCAATGTTATATCTTTAGGGCCACTTACTTATCAATCCAATCACTCCACTAAATCGTTACCCCTTGTTTGGCCATAAATGGTTGAGGAAGATTCACCTACCATAGATATCCTCTAGTGTCAGGATGACCAGGATATCCTTTTCCACATGGGAACTAAGGACCGTTTCCTTTAGAAATCTCTACCATCTGACACACCATCTATCCTTAACAAATCCACCTGCTATGTTAACTTAGGTACCCCTCAGGATCCTCACATAGTTAAGGTCGATCAATCTCTAGATTCACAAGAACTAAATGATTTCACCTCATTCTTAAAAAATATCACCAAGCATTCGCCTAGTCACACAAAGTGTTATGCCTAAATTGATCCCGGTCACATATTTTGATGCTAATCCAATAAAACAAAAGCTCTACAAAATACATCCTCGTATATCTCTCCTTATTAAGGAAGAGTTGTAATAGCTCTTATCTACTAAATTCATCATACCTATTGAATATCCATAATGGGTCTCCAACGTAGTTTCCATAACCAAAGCCTTAGGAAAAATACACATTTGTATAGATTTCAGGGATCTCAATCTTACTTGTCCAAAAGATGATTTTCCTCTTCCAAACATAGACCAGCTCGTGCCGACCTAACATACGACCGAGAAATGCTTTCTGTCATGGATGGATTTTCTCGGTTATAAACAAATTATCAAACAAAACTTCTTTCATTAACCCTTGGGGAACCTTATTCTACCATGTTATTCCATTTGGTCTTAAAAATGCAGGGGCTAGTTATCAACGTGCTATAACATACATTTTTCATGATCTCATCCACAAAGCGCCAAAGACTATGTTGATGAACTTTTAGGAAAATCCAAATCACGAAAAAACCATCTCGATGTCCTTGAATCAATATTCACTTTTCTCATCCAATTTTTTCTGTCTTAATCTTGCAAAATGTGTCTTTGCTATCCTCATTGGAAAATTTTTGGGGTTTGTCATATCTATCCGAGGAATTAAAATTGACCCAATGAAGGTTAGAGAAATCGTTGAAATGACTCCACCATCAAATCTTAATCTACTATGTATCCTCCAAGGTAAATTACAGTCCATTTGATGTTTTATATTGTAGCTTTCGACCGTTGTTAACCATTTCACCACCTCGATCCACAAAGACATATAATTTCATTGGGATTCTAATTTCCAAAAGCCTTCACCAAAATCAAATAGTATCTACTATCACCATCTGTGATCACTCCACCATGTGAAGGAGAACCATTTTATTTAAAAATATCCACCTCAGACGATTCCCTAAGAGCTATGATCACTCATCGTGATAATCAAGGTCATGAACAATCCGTATACTACATCACCGTATACTCCATGAATACAAAACATGCTACATTAAAGCTGAAAAACTATGTTGTGCGTTGTATTTCACCACCTCCAAGCTCGACATTATCTCCTCAATCACAAGACATATGTTGTCACCAATTTTAATCCACTTAAAACCATGTACACTAAACCTTATCATAATGATCACATAACTCGATGGCTTATGCTCATGACTAAATTTGACCTCAAAATTGTATCTCATAAGTCTATTAAAGGCCACACCATTACAAATAAGATTTCCGATGCACCCCTTTTAGATAATAAAATACCTCATGAACATTTTCTTGACGAATCCATCAACAATATCAATGAATCTAATATCGATGAATCTGATTTCATCCCCATTAAAATGACCCTCTTCTTTGACGGTGTTAAGTGCCAAGAGGGAGGAGGAGCTAAAGTTGTCATCATACCACCCTAGAACATTCCACTTCCATTGTCATTCAAACTTAACTTCGAACTTACCAATAACATGGTAGAATATGAAGCCTTAATCATGGGCCTAAATACTACTATTGTCCTAGGTGCCCACATCCTAGAAATCTATGAAGATTCACAATTCATCATCAGTTAAGTCAAAGGAGAATACCAATGTAAAAATGAAATCCTTCAAAAATATAAAGTTGTCGTCAAGTTTCTCCTTTTCCAAAGACATTCAATCATTACACCATTCAAGCCATTCCATGATCTTCTAATAGGATTGCATATACTATGGCATCCCTCAGATCCCTTTTCCCTTCAAAACAGAAAAATAAAAAGGAAAAAACCAAGATGTCTATAGTTGTTCAAAATTTGGATCATCCTTTACATAAAAATGATATAACTTCCATTAATAACATTGAAAATAATCCACTTTGGATCTATGGTACACATAGATATTTGACTATCTCGCTTGAATCTAAATTACCATCAGATTTATCAAATGGATCCAAATGATCATCCCTTCAATGCGTCACTCAATTTGTCATCATAGGGGCATCCTTTACAAATGTAGTTTTGAAGGTATATTATTACAATGTATTAAATCACATGAATCAACAAGAGCAATTGAATAAGTCCATGATGGCATTTGCGGTGGTCACTTTAGTGCAATGTCATCACTAAATACATCACACAATTATGGTATTACTGGCCTAATATCACTAAATATTGTTGTGCATACGTAAATAAATGTGTTAAATTCTAGCTCCATTTAGATCTCATCCACATCCCTAGTCAAGCACTACAACCCGCTTAATACCTATGGCCTTTCTCTAAATGGGGGTTAGACCTCATTGGTGCAATAAATCCTAAATCATCTCAACAACATCATTCCATAATCACAACAACTAAATACTTTCCTAAATGGGTTGAGGTGATCCCTTTGACCTCGAAAAATCTGAACCTATCATCATATTCCATTTTGGCATCCTGCATAAGCTCATCATAGATAATGGAAAATCCTTAAAAATAATGAAGTTAAAATGTTCTATGATACATTCAACATCAAACTCATTTTCTCGCCACCATACTATCCTCAAGAAAATGGACAGTCGAGGCCTCTAACAAAACAATCAAAAAAATCCTCATGAAAAAAGTAGATGCTTTGATGCGCATGCAAGAATTGGCATCTCCAAATCCCGTTGCTTTTGGGCCTATCGAACTAGCATCTGCACACCTACAGGCACTACACCCTATTCACTTGTCTATGGCTTTGAATCCATTGTACCGCTTGAAATTCAAATTCCATCATTACATGTATCCCTTAAGGACTTCATCCTTGATGAAGAATATTACCAAGACCGCTTAACACAACTAGAATTGTTAGATGAAAAGCATCTAGCAGCCCTCAAACATCATCAAGTCTATCAACAACGTATTAGAAGAGCTTTAAAAAACATGTCAAAGAATGTGATTCTAAAATTGGTGATCTTGTACTCAAAGAAAATCAAAATGTTACTACATTATAGCATATTAAATGTGGAAAGTTTTCCCCTAATTGGATTGGTCCATACATTATTACTCACAAGTATAGGTTAGGAGTATATCATCTTGCTTCTATTGATGGGGAACCCAAAAGGGAACCTTTAAATGCTTCACAATTGAGGCATGTCTATTGTTAAATAATTGATTATCATGACAATAGTTATCTCCCAATTCCTATATCTTCATCCTATCATTTCAATGGTATGGCTACCCATCAACATTCTAAATATGCCTTAAAAATGAGCACCACAACCCTATTCATCACATATTTCACATGGAGAAGTTCCCTCCTTTATGGGAACCACTTGAAATTATTACACCTATTCATCCCATACCAATCAAAATATGACACGAGGCATGTGTGTGTAGGTCACATACACACTTTATCCCCTCCTCGAAACAGTTTATCAGGGTTTTGACCCTCAGCTCAATAATAAAAGGTCATTTGGATGCGTCTCTTATCAAGATATCAAAATATAATAGACTGATCCCTCGAAGGAAAACTATTCATAAGTTTGAAATCATTATAAAAATATAAAACATATAATTCTCCCTCGAAGGAAAACTACTAGTTAAAATTGTGGACCATTCCCTCAAAAGATGACCATCTAGGTGAAAGTCAAAATGTAGACCATACTTTTGAAGGATGGATACTCATGTAAAAAAATATTCCCACATCGATCAAATTTCCCATCATAAAAACTTCCTGCATCGATCAGTTTGCTTCAAAAATCAAAATATGAGTTGGGGCATATACCCTACGAACTTGTTGAAAAGGAGATCCCTTTTTCCCACATCGGATTGTACACATAAAATCCCTTTTTTCATCCTAGTAAAATACTGTAGACACCCTAATTTCACACCTTTTCCAAATCAATGAATTTCCCCACTCCATTTCCCACAAAAATCCCCATAGAATTAATCGATTAATTAATCCATTTCAACCCCTAAAGTAAACCCAATCTTACTCACATGCCAAATATTCCATATGTCCTCCATTTGAGAATTAAAAATACAAGTTTAATCCTCACCCACTCTTTTTTCCCCACTCACCTAATCATTCCCTCATTTTCAAACTATGATTACTTAAAATCCCCTTAGTTAATCTAATTTCTAGGCTATAAATATAGCCTTACCCCCTCTAAAATAAACAGAGAATGAGCGGGAATGCCTGTCTCGAACCCTTGAATCCTTTGAGGAAAGAGTATCCTTTCCACCTCATTCTAATGCCAAAATGACCTCATCTTGAAGCATCCAAAATCCATAATCCCTTTGCCATTGGTGCAAAGTAAGTAGATCTTGTTGCAGGAAGGCATTGCTCTGGTTTGAGGAAAGCACCTACATTTCATGAAATCACGACTCATTCATGCTTCTTTTCCCATTTTAAGGTTTTTTACGAACTCACAAAGGAGCAGTATCTAGCTAGTTGCTTTACTTTATTGATTATCAACGTATTTTCCTAGCTCACATTCTTGCATGCCGGTGGGACTTGAACCCAAAGAAGTGTGTATTCGGGGTGACCTTTGGTAAATTATTAGGGTTTATTGTTTCATGGAGAGGTATAAAGTTGATCTGTAAAATTCAAAACCATTATGGAAATGCATCCTCCTTAAAACCTAGAACAATTATGCACTCTTCGGGGAGAAATACAATCTATTTGACACTTCATATCACAATTGGATGGTAAGTGTCATCACTTCAACTAATTATTCAAGAAAGATGTGCAATGCCACTTTGGAACCATGATTGTCAAGAATCTTTTTCTAAGTTGAAAGAGTACCTCTCTAGCTCACATGTTCTTATGTCACCAATTGCAAATAAACCCATGTTTCTTTATACATCTGCCACTGAACATGCCATAGGAGCTCTGTTAGCACAACACAACGATCAAGAAAAAGAACAGGTTGTTTACTACCTTAGTCAAACACTTATTAAGCATGAAGTATGATATTCCCAAATTGAAAAAGTATGCTTGGCGGTCACCTTTTCATTCCATAAGTTATGTCATTACTTGCTCAATCACACAACTAAGTTGATCACTAAGATTGATCCCCTCAAGTATCTCTTGTCTTGACCTATTCTCACAGGAAGAATGTCTAGTTGGGTCGTACTACTTAGTGAATTTGACATTGAGTTCATTCCTCAAAGATAAATTAAAGGACAGGCCCTTGCAGACCAACTTGCCAAGGCACCTCTTCCTGGAACAGAACCACTCCATTTTACATTTCTTGATGAAGATATTTTGTACATAGACATCGCACCAGCCTAGACTCTATTTTTTGATGGGTCTTGTAATATCCATGGATCGGAGCTAGTATTTTTCTTATCACACCTGGTGGGAATGTTATTCCCAAGTCATTTTGATTAGCATTCCCATGTACCAATAATATCACAGAATATGAAGCTCTAATCGTAGGATTAAAACTAGCTATATCTTGGAATCTTAAAGAGTTAGTGTATTTGGTGACTCTTTACTTATCATCAAACAAGTTAATGATCAATACCAGTCAAGGATGAAAAACTTATCCCATATAAGTGCATGGTAGATATCCTTCAAGCTATTTTCAATTAATTATCTTTGATCAAATCCCTAGATTTCGTAATAAATCCGCTAACACTATGACAACTATCGAATCTCTATTACATATCGCATCTAATCAACCCCGCAGCACATTTTATCATAGAAAATATTTGAATGCCTGCTTATGATCTTTCCTAAACACACTATGGTATGTGAAATCATGGGTCCAAATAACCCTTGGTACCATGATATTTACACCTTCATCTGTGATAACACATTTCCTACCAGCATGAAACCCATGCATAAACGGGCTTTAGCACAATGTGCCTCTCATTACACCATTTTAGAAGACACCCTTTATAAATGAGGATACGATGGAACCATGCTCGATGTATTAATCGGAGGAAGTATATGGTGTTCTAATGAAGTCCACTCGTGGTATTTGTGGAGCGCACATGAATGATATAACATTAGCCAAGAAATCCTGCGTGTTAGATATTATTGGCCCTCCATGGAAAGTGATGCATGCCATTTTGTCAAACGATATCAATCTTGTCGAAGCATGGTAATATTATCCACACACCTTCCTAAGCATTGCAATCGATCACCACACCATGTTCCTTCTCTCTATGGGGACTTGATCTCATTGGTAAAATCAAACCAACATCATCTTATAGACATAAGTTCATCATTACGCTACCAGTTACTTCACTAAATTGGTGGAAGCTATGCCTCTCACCTATGTTACTGGTAGCCAAATATTGAAGTTCATTTTTAATAATCTCATCTGTCGATTTGGCATTCCATCCTCTATTGTCATGCAGATAATGGGAAATCATTTAAAAACCAAGATGTAAAAGACCTTGCCAAATGTTTCTGCATCAAACTTAAGTGGTCTACTCCATACTACCCTTAGGGTAATGGTCAAGCAGAAGAAACTAATAAGACTCTAAAATCCATCATGGAAAAAATTGTCAATACACATGGATGAGATTGGCACACTCAAATTTACCCCACTCTTTGGGCTTACCGTACATCTTACCGCACACCTATAGAAGCCACCACCCGTTTTCCCTCATTTATGGTTGTGAAGCCATTTTACCTATTGTTGTTGAAATCCCATCCTTGATAATCTCCTTAAAGATATAATTAATGAGGATGAATAACAACAATCTTGACTTCAAGAGCTTGAGATTCTCGATGAAAAATGACTTAAGGCCCTCAATCATCTTCAAGTCTATCAAAAACAACGATTCTTGCAATGTAGTTATCATAAAAAAGTAAGACCTAGAGAGTTTGAGGTTGATGACCTCATTCTACAAGAAAATCAAAATAATACCACTAAAGAGCAAGAAAAAAGGAAAATTTGAAACTAATTGGTTATAAACCTATGTAATTACAACTTAATTTGGTTCCAGAGCCTATAAATTGGCCACTGAAGATGGTCAGGAACTTGATGAACCAATGAATGCAGTCCATTTAAAGAAATTATATTCTTGAGGTGCTCCTTATTCTAGGAGACAACAACTTGTACATTGTTCCTTCTGTCTTACTTATCTTCGAATAATTTAACGTTATTCATTCCATTAGCAGATACTCTCATTATCATAATCATATCTTCATATTCACCATCATGAGACAAGTACTAACACAGATCCTATTAAGTCTTGTGAGTATCACACTTCTTATAATATCTCCCATTTTCAACCACTTTCACCTACGAGTCATACCTAGAAGCTTAATGATGGTAATATATTTCCTTTAAAGAAATTCTCTCTTTCATAACAAAGCTCTAAACTTGTTTACCCGATTCATTTGATCTTCCATCTTAGTCTTCGATGTTGAAACCTCACGTCCTACTAGTCATGTGCGGTTGAGATTAAGGGCGAGATGTTCCTTCAAAATACAAAAACTATTGTAAAATTCAATTGATTAAATAAATTGTGAATAATTCATTGTCACACCTTTTGTCCTTCACAGTATTTGGTGTTGAGCCCATACTTCTTACTGGTAGTGCGAGACTAGGAATAGAGGAAGGTGCCCTTACTTGTCTATGTCTTGTCTTTGGTGATAAAATCTTGCGTCTTACTAGTAGCATGGGCCAAAGCAAAGAGGACATTAAAAAATCATAAAAATGTTACAAAACATTCAAAAATTCAAAAATTCAAAAACATTAAAAAAGGAATTTACTCGCCTATATTTTTCCTTCCGTGATGAGCCCTTGCTTCTTACTGGTAGCATGGGGTAAGGCATAGGGAGTCATTACAATAAATACAACATCTTATCAATCTAAAATGCTTACAATATAAAATCCCCAAATAAGTAATTTAGATGCCTAAGTGAAGAGAGAACTATCCCTTCACCCATATTTTACCAACAGTAGGCCACATAACTATCTAAGTCTAGCACATGACCTATATGGTGAAAGTCATTTTTGAAACTGGTTCAATGACCTTTAGAAGAATTGCGTCACAATTTCCCAAAGGGATTATTATTAGCACTTGTCTCTATCTACATCCTACGTCCTTCTTGATTCTCGGTGATGAGCCCTCACATCTTACTAGTTGCGTGGAGTCAAGAATGGAGTTAGACTTCTTTCCATCATATCATCACCAACATATCCTGCCAATGGAGTGAGAATTTTTATTATTCGAATCATGAGTTACCATGAGGAACATGGTACATATGGATGATACCCTAGTTTATCACCTCGTAGTTTGCATTTTTGTCAATACAAATCTAAAAAATCCCCAAAACAACATAAAAATCTAAAAAATCCCTAAAATAGTAAAAAAACCTCAAAAAATCCCCCAAAATAGTATTAAAATCCCTAAAATAGTATAAAAATCCAAAATCTCCAAACACATTAAAAATATTAAAATCCCCAAAACACTAGAAAATATTGAAAATCCAAAAATGCATTGGAAAATTTCAAAATCCAAAAACATTTGAAAACTTTTCAAAATTCCAAAAACATATAAAAAATCACAAAAATTCTAGAAAAAATAAAAATAAAAAATTGTAAAACCATAAAAAAACCCCAAAAACTTAATAATCAACACAATCCATCCTTTGAACTATCATCACCAACAATGTTTCAACCATTTTATGACTATCAAACTCAAACCACTTCCTCTCATGAGAATCCTCACTTGGGAAATTCCGGCTCTCATTGTTTCCTTGTTTGAGGATAATGACCCAATCCATTCTAGGTCATTGTACCCCTGCTTAGGGGCACATCCAATCAATCATCACTGGAACATGTTGACGATCATCCTTAGCGGATGGACCATCAGAGTCATAGGAAACCTTAGGTTAGTGGGACGTGCGCCCTAAGGTGACCTCTAGATTTTAAAGAAGCTAGTTCTTCTCTGTAGTGCGAGATGAGGGTTAGAAAAGTGAAACAAAACATAAAAAGTTAACGGGGGTGATGCACCGAAACAAGCCTGTTAAGAAATCAATTGAGAACGCAACTTTCTGAAAAAGGGAAATGATGAATGACTGAAAAGAGTGGACAAAATTGCACCACATGCAAGAGAAGATCACACAGAACATTACCTCAAAATAATTAAGCACAATTTCTAAGATAGTAATAACATTATAGATATGCACAATTTCTATGTGAAAATAAAGGTGATCAAAGACAAAAAGATATGCAAAGGATGGACAAAATGCACCACAGGGCATATTAAATTACTCCAAAAATTATGCACGTATTACAATAAAAAAGAGGCAAGATTGCTATTACAAAACCCAAGAAGAAGGCTAGAGCTCTAGGCCCCTGCCTTTTATAGAAGAGGGATTGAGACAAAGAAGAAAACCGACTGATTGCTGATCCTTTTTTGAAAACCCTTGATTATAATATATAGGAGGAGGAGGAGGTGGTAAGAAGCCATCCTCAAACTCCTTTCCAACTACCTTTTAATTATGATAAATGGAGCGAAGTGACAAAAACAAATTTTTTGAGATCTTTCTCACACTTTCCCATTATCTGCCCTTTCTAAAGAGTGAGAGCCATGCCTATTTAATGCATCTTTAACTATCTTGCGACCGACTCTTTTGAGATGGACTCACTTTTTGAGGAACATCCCTTCAGCTCTTTATTACATAACTAGATCTTTTGATCTCTTGTGCATTGGTTCCCAGGCTCATGATTCAAGCGGTGCATGTTTTGTCATTCTATTGGAATGAACCTTTGAATGTAGGTGAATAAATTGAGTATTCGTAGGTTCACACTCTTCACACGGACTACGCATTAACTTCATTACTGAAGTGACAAGCCAAATGACCCTTTACTTCCGATCTTTTGAAAAAATATCTTGAGCATTTAAAACTTGCAGATAAGTCTCATAATTACTCATATGTGATACATGGCTTGTCACCTTTTGTGACTTGCTTTGAACTTGAGTCCATTTGTCATGAAGATCCACGTGGAAGGCCCACGCATCCTTAATATTTTTCTTTTTTTTAGGGTTTTTGGGAATGCACTGTGTTGACACTTGGCATCATCTGCAAGCATGTCGTTTGTTCCTTTGGGAAAGTAAAGGACCTTGCTACATATAATGTGAAAACCCCTTTTAGGCGGGGCCCTTATAGTTGGCTCCACGTGGAAACCCCATGGGAGTCTGAGACTTCATTCCCTCCTTTGACTTCTAAAGTTGCATTGGTTGGACACTTGGCATCATCCGTGAGCCTTGCTTTCTTTGTGATTTGGCTAAGTATTTTCCATTGGTGAAGACTTGACTCAATGGGATTCAAACATATAGGAATCCTTCTGGCCGTGGAATTTAGATAACATCAGCGACTCACTGGGACCATTAGCATATTAAATGGAAAAAACCAACAATCTCCCGTTATCTATTGTGTGAATCGGGCTGTTTAGAGCTGATCCAAACGTTGATTTGTAGTATTTTTAACGTTGCAGAGCCTCCACGACTACTAGCTGATCCTTATGCCTTCCTACTCTCATAATAAAAACTTTGTAATTTATTTTTGTGAGAGTAGAAAATTGAAAAACCAACCAACAGAATCCCCTGACTGATTTTAGTTTCTCTGTATTTGTTCGAAGTGAAGCTTGCAACCGCCACAGACAACTGTGAATTCTCCTATGATTCGAGTCTTCTTATGGAATATGGTGCCTCTTAATGGAGTAATATAAGCATGGGCCTATATAAAGAGATAAAACATACATGCCTCAAATGAGTCATGCAGAGTGTGCACAAGCACTTATTTTGCTGAAAGTAATCTACTCCTACTCCTAATCTAATTGGATTGGTAAAAGATAAAGAAAATCGGAAATGTGCAGAGAAAAATAACTTCCCTTTCTTATAAAGTACAAACATATAATTAATTTAGCTATAGGCATGGCCTGTAATAAGAGTGAAAAATTACCTTTCACTCTTCCACCCACAGTATCAGTGAACAAAATGAATACCTCCTTGAGATGTTCATCTTTTGGTTAGAGGTGTTATAGCTGACCCTCGGGGCCTTGAAAATTATCCTCATGCCTTGAAGTGAGCATGAATGGTATTGAAGTTTTCCTTGGTCTTGATGAGGACCATTCTCTGGTGGGAGTTGGTTTGACTCTCTGTTCTTACCCGTTATTCTAGATTGCATCTTTTGGAACAAGGCTTTCTTGTAGGCTTCTCTAGAAGGGTGTCATCCTTATCCCTTCCCTCCTTATTTTTAGTAGTTTTTCGGTGAATCCAGGCTCTTTGATTGAAAGCAAAAATATTTCAATGATACTTTTTCTAGAGCCCTTAGACTAGTCCCGGGGAGCTATTGTGAGTAGAAGGCTGCCTTTGTTGTGGGGTTGATGAAGTGGCGAAGGTTTTTATTTCCATAGGCCCTTCTTCATCGAGGCATCCCCCCAAATCTGATAAGAACTCGAGCTCATCTTCTTCCTCCTCTGTCAAAGCTTCCCACTTTTTTATGATGGCTTTTGAGTCTCAAATTTTCCATCATGTGTGGCTTCATCTTGCAATATGAAGCCCGTTGGCCAAAACTTTTCCAGGGAGCTGCTTTATGGGGAGGACAAACAGAGGCAACATCTACAACTTCTCTAATGCTCAGCTCGTGATACGAACCTCCTGAGTTTGTATCACTTCTCACCATATGATCCTCTTATTTTGGATTTAGAGCCATTACTTGTTGGTGCAAGGGGTATAACTGCTTGAAGAAAGGGGAAGGGTGGAATGGATGGTTTGGAGATGGAGAAGGGGACAATCCTTGGTGGTAATGAAGTCATGATTGCATAACTCCATAGGATGAAGAGAAATGGAAGATGTGGAAAGAAAGATGAGTGGAAATGGATGAGAGGGAGGTATACGAGATTTTGTAATGATTTTTTCGGACCATGTGGAGTTGTTGGATGTGCTCTGCAACTATCTCCATTAAATTTTGAACTTTACCAGAATAGACCGAGTTGATGCAATGATAAAATACCACTTTGATTCATCCCACCGGGCATGCCAGGAAAAATGTTGACGATCATCCTTGGTGGATGGACCGTCAGATTCATAGGAAACCTTAGGTTAGTGGGACACACGCCCTAAGGTGACCTCCATATTTTAAAGAAGCTAGTTCTTCTCTACAGTGCGAGATGAGGGTTAGAAAAGTGAAATAAAACATAAAAAGTTAATGGGGGCAATGTGTTGAAAAATACTTTTAAGAAATCAATCAAGAACGTAACTTTCTGAAGAAGGGAAATGATGAATGACTGAAAAGGGTGGATGAAATTACACCACAGGATAGAGAAGATCACACAGAACACTACCTCAAACTACTTAAGCACAACTTCTAAGATAGTAATAAAATTATAGATATGCACAGTTTCTATGTGAAAATAAAGGCAATCAGAGACAACAAAGATATGTAAAGGATGGAAAAAATGCACCATAGGGCATATTATATTACTCCAAAAATTATGCATAGTATTACAATAGAAAAGAGGCAAGATTGCTATTACAAAACCCAAAAGAAGGCTAGAGCTCCAAGCCCTTGAATACTACGAGAAGAGGGCCGAGATAGAGAAGAAAACTGATTGACTACTGATCCTTTCTATTTTTGAAAACCCATGATTACAATATATAGGAGGAGGAGGAGGTAAGAAGCCATCCTCAAACTCCTTTCCAACTACCTTTTAATTATGATAAATGGAGTGAAGTGACAGAAACATATTTTTTTGATATCTTTCTCACACTTTCCCATTATTTTCCCTTTCTAAAGAGTGAGAGCCATGCCTATTTAATGCATCTTTAACTATCTTGCAACCAACTCTTTTGATATGGAATCTCCTTTTGAGGAACATCCCTTCAGCTCTTTATTACATAACTAGATCTTTCGATCTCTTGTGTATTGGTTCTCGGGATCATGATTCAAGCGGTGCGTGTTTTGTCATTTTATTGGAATGAACCTTTGAATGTAGGTGAATAAATTGAGTATTTGCAGGTTCGTACTCTTCACACGAGACTATGCATTAACTTTGTTACTGAAGTGACAAGCCAAATGACCCTTTACTTTCGATCCTTTGAAAAAATATCTTGAGCATTTAAAACTTGCAAATAAGTCTCATAATTACTCATACGTGATACATGGATTGTCACCTTTTGTGACCTGCTTTGAACTTGGAGTCCATTTGTTACAAGATCCACGTGGAAGGCCGAGCATCCTTATATTTTACTTTTTTCAAGGTTTTGGGAATGTGATGTTCGACACTTGGCATGGTCTCATGAGCACACCATTTTGTTCCTTTGGGAAAGTAAAGGACCTTGCTGCATATAATGTGAAAACCCCTTTCGGAGGGGCCCTTATAATTGGCTCCACGTGGAAACCCTATGGAAGTTCGAGACTTCATTCCCTCCTTTGAATTTTGAAGTTACTTCGCTAGACATTTGGCATCATCTGCAAGCACACCATTTTGTTCCTTTGGGAAAGTAATGGACCTTATTGTATATAATGTGAAAACCCCCTTTCGGGAGGGGCCCTTATAATTGGCTCCATGTGGAAACCCCGCAGGAGTTCGATACTTCATTCCCTCCTTTGAATTCTGAAGTTACTTCGGTTGGACACTTTGCATCATCTGCGAGCCTTTGCTTTCTTTATGATTTGGCTAAGTCTTTTCCATTGGAAAATAATCAACTCCGAATGGGATTTGAAAATGCAGGAATCCTCTTAGCTAGGGAATTTAGATAAAAGAACACTTTACGAACATATTTACTAGTTCTTGTGTTGCATTATTTGTTACAAGTTATTAATTTCTTTCTTATATCTTGATATATTATAGGGGGCATCTTGATTTTATGTATCCTGGTGTTCTCTCTAATATACTTATGTTATCTGATTGTATATCATATTGGGGCATCATACCTTATTGATGGTCTTTGTCTATGCTATCTTCCACTTACATATTATATTGGGGCATCAATCCTTTTTGATAGCCCTTGTTGTTATGCTATCACACATAATTTAGTCTAGTCATCCTGATCCTTTATATCATGATGCATCCTGTTATGTGCTATATTAAAATTGAGAAGCTTTTTTCATGTGAGTATCTTCCTACATGATCAAAATCTTACTTTGCACCCCATCCATTCACCCATACTACTACATTCTCCTATTTGGGAACCCTACTCAAACACCATTACAGTTTAAGAATCCTACTTGAATATGTTTCTTAAGTAGCATTCACTATCTAGAAAATCCTCATCTCCCACAATGGTCACCATGTATTTGATCCATTCATCCTCTCTTCTCATTTCTACTCATCCTCCACTTATCCCCACATTACCCTTCTCACAATTCCCATCCCTTCTCACCACTTTGTGTTCTTCCCTTTCACTCTTCTACTTCCCGCTTGACAATCTTACTTAATCACCCCTTTTATGTGGGAATCTTGGTGGAGGTATACCCTCTTCCTAAGATCTTCCTGTTGTAGAAGCTTCTCCACCATCTCCTCTCTCATCAAATGAAAATCACCACCACACACATATTTCTGCTCTACCTCTTCTACTTATCATTCTTGCATCATCACTCTCACCACGTGGGCATCCCAATTAAGGATTCCCTCACACTCTCCGTCCTCCACCACATAAGTTCCTCCATCTATTCATGTTACACTCCTTTGTTTCCTTTCTTCCTTGTTATCACCTCCTCTTCCACTCTGGCATACATCACTCACTCTTTTCTCATCCTTCCCGAATCCATATTTTTCTTGGTAATCCTACTTACACACTCTCATAGTATGGAAAATTCACTTGAGGGTTCCCCTTCAGTCCATTTTTTCATACCCTCTTCCCATCAACTCTATCACTCACTTACTTCTTCTCATCATTCTTCTTCTTCTTCAGCTTGGTGATCCTACTTAACCATCTCTCGCCGCATGACAATCTTACTTAAGAGTCCCTCTTAAGGTTGATCTTCCCTATGGCCTTCCCCCATCCCATCATATTTCCCCATCTTATTTCTCCCACCTCTCGTTGTAATCATCTGCTTCAACCAACCATTCCACCCCTGTACCCAATACAATGTTGTCTTTCTCCTTACATCCCATCATTGTCAATTTGGTGATCTTACTTAACCACTTGCACAACATGGTGATCTTACTTAAGAGTTCCTCTTAAGGATGATCTATCTTCTTGCCTTTCCCCATCACTACACATCCTCACCCTTCAATTTTTCTTGACATTCCCCATTATCACATCCTCTTCCATTCTCGCAAACACCACTTCTTACTTTTCCACTTTTCATCTCCATCATACCTCACTTGGTTATCCTACTTAAACACTTCCGTCGTATGACAATATTACTTTAGGGTCCTGCCTAAGTTGAACTCATCATTTTGGACTTCTCCCTTATGTCATTATTCATTCATTATGTTGATCGATTCTTCCACCTGCTCTCTCCTACCAACCAAATTTTCCTCCCACTATTATCCTTTCTCAGCCTATCATCTCACAATGTGTGTCTACTATCTTCCGCATATAATTATGTTCCTTTCCCCATACTCCTTATTGATCCATCATCCTTCATACCATTTCTTCCCATTATTTTCATGTCTTGTTTCTTCATCCTCACCTCATTCGTCCTCATCCTCCACATCCTCTCCTCACCTTCACCTTGTCACAACTCATCACTCACCTTTTCTTTACTCTTTCCACTCCATCTTCTCGAATTCTCCCACATATCTACCCCCATGTTTACTCACCATTATTGTTGACATTCCTATAGCATTATTTCATCATCATCATCTAAGCGCTAATAATTATTAGTGGAATTTCCTAAAATTCAATCATCATCATTCTGCACAACCTTGTTCAATCCATTTGACCTTCTCCATTTTTTATTCATTACTTCCTTCCTCTAGCCCCACCACTCATTATGGGTGGACTTTCCCTAACATCCCTTCGTTGGCGTTTCTCTTTCCATCCCTCATTTATTTTATCCCTTTCTTCATTTTTCCTCTCATCCTTCCCCACCGCTCATTATGAGTGGAATTTCCTTAAATTCCCCTCACTGGAATTTCCTTAAATTCCTCTCCTTTGGAATTGTCTCTTCTATCCCCCATTCCTCTTACCTCACATCCATTTTATCCACCCCCACCCTTTCTTGTCACTTCTTACCCACCTCTCCATCTTCCCCTTTCCCCTTCAATATATTTACTATCTTCATCATACTCACTCTATCTATTGTCTTGTAATCCTTGTATCCTCCTTCATGCATTTCCACATCTTTTCCAATATGTGTCATTCCTCCCCTCTTTCTTCTCTTTACATTCCTTATACTACTCACTCTACACTTATTATCCCCATTCTTGATTTCCTTCCTTCTGCATCATTTTCTCTGTTATCCTCTCCTCCCTCCCACTCCTCATCTTATTTCACTTCCTCTGTATCATCTACTTCACCTTTTTATCTCATGTTTCCTTATTACTTCCCCATTTATAACCTGGATTTTCAATGTTGTCCCATCTTTTTATCATCCCACCCTCCACATGCATCTCCATGTGGTCTGTTCCATATTCTTTACCTTGGTCTTCCTCACGAGGACCAAGTTCCTTCAATCTTCTCCCTGTATTCGCTTTGTCCTCCCTTCCTCCCCCATCATTGTCACTTTCCTTCTGACCTCCCCTCCTTTTCTCTACCACCCCTACCTTTTCACTCATCCCTGTACCCAGCTTCTCTTCTTTTCTCGATATTTTCCATGCTTTCTTGGTCCCTCATAGTTTCTTTTTTCTCCATTCTACCTCTTCTTTCGTCTTCTTTAAATTCTTCAGGGTCCTCATCCCCTTCATTTTTCCATCACTGTCTCCCTTTTCCTAATTTTACCCCTACTCTCATCTCGTCTTCTCCTTCTTGTTTATCTTTCCCCATTCACCATACCCTTGTCTTCTTCACCTCTTACTTCTACAATTTATTGATTTTCTTAGCTCTATCATCTCTTTCATTTTTCCATCATTTCTCTCCCTTCATTTCCTTCACTCTTCTTCATTTTTATCTTCCCTTTATTTTGAATCTCTCTCCCTTTTTATTTCATAATTTCACCCTCTGCTTTGTAATTTTCTTGTCTTCTTCTTTCTTATCCTTCATCATTCCCTTCTTTCCCTGTAATCCCTTTCTCTTATTCTCTTCTACATCTTTCATTTCCTTTTTACCTCCTTTGTCTCCATATCATTGTCTCCTTCACCTTTCTTGCTCTTCTCATAATCAACCATTACTCCTGTCCATTCCATTTTCTCTTTCCCATTGCATCCTTCCACACATCCTCACACCTAACACTCAAGTCCGATTGAATCCTTTCTCCATTTGTGTTGTGTGGTCATTCCATTCTCTTGCACCCCATTCTTGTCCTCCTCTCCACATAATTAACCTCTCATCTCTTTAAGAGCTCTGTCATATATTCCATGCTCATCAACCCTCTCAAGGGGGAATCATCACATCTATCCATCATCATATATTCTCATGACATTTTTGTCTTTGAGGATACTAGGAAATCCATCACCTACCACCTTCTAATCTCCCCAACAAACATTCTCTCTATTTTTTTCTTAGGAAAAGTTGATTTAATTCTTCCCCATTCTTATAAGTGAAAGTTTTTTCTACTTCTTTCTTAGATAATGGTCTCTCTTTTCTTTGTCTAATAACTTCTTATTAAACAAATACCTTCTTTAAGAATAATATCTTCAAAAACTTCAATCCCACCACCCGAGGCATATTCATCCATCTCATCTACTTTCTTTGAAAGGATACTACTTTCATAGTACCCTTCCAAAGAGGGGAAAATGTAGACACCCTAATTTCACACCTTTTCCAAATCAATTAATTTCCCCACTCCATTTCCCACAAAAATCCCCATAGAATTAATTGATGTTAATCAATTAATTAATCCATTTCACATGCTAGATATTCCTATGTACCCCATTTGAGAATTAAAAATAAAAGTTTAATCCTCACCCACTCTTTTTTGTCCCCACTTACCTAATCATGCCCTCATTTTCAAACTACGATTACTTCAAATCCCCTAAGTTAATCTAATTCCCAAGCTATAAATACAGCCTTACCCCCCCTCTAAAATACATAGATAATGAGCTAGAATGCCCATCTGAAATCTTGCATCCTTTTAGCAAAGAAAATCCTTCTCACCTCGTTCTAGTGCCCAAATAGCCTCATCTTGAAGCATCCCAAATCCATAATCCCTTTTTCCATTGGTGTAAATTAAGTAGATCTTATTACAGGAAGGCCTTGCTTTGGTTCGAGGAAAGCACCTACATTTCACGAAATCAGGGCTCATCCATGTTTCCTTGCCCATTTTGAGGTTTTCTATGGAATTGCGAAGGAGGAGGTATATGGATAGTTGTTTTACTTTTTTGATTATTAGCGTATTTTCCTATCTCACAAAGACAATTTTTCAAACCCACATTCTTATCGTAATTAGTGTAACTACCCATTAATGACCTTACTTAACATTTGAGAAGGCCACAAGTACAAGTGTATTTTTCAAAACTCATTGTGTATATATCAAGTCTATAGTGGGGCAATCATTCCATTTTTACTTCATTAATTCTAAACATTTGGATCACATTTCAAAATCATTTAAATCAATCTAACATATTACCCATCTAAAGCATTAACACATTTTCAGTAGAAACAAGCAATAAGAACCATATACAGATTGAGAATACAAGTATAAGCCATAAACCATCGTCAACATTATATATATATGTGTGTGTGTATATATATACGTATATATACATATACATATATAGATACACACACACATACACACACATATATGTATGTATATGTATATTTATATGTATATATATGTATGTATATATATACATATACATATACACACACATATATGTATAGATATATGTATATATGTATGTATATATACATACATACATACATACACACACACACATAAAGTCCGGTATACATCTTAATTAATGTTTGAATAATAAATATATCATCCCTAAAAAAATGGGCTTCTATAAGCCTATGACATCATATATAATCAAGTAGTAAAATCAACATCTCCTAGCATCGTACTACCACCACCCTCTCCTCTAGGAGCGGGTGTGCCTCTAGATGCACTCGCATCTCCACTATCCCTACAAACAGTCATGAAAACAGCCTCACCTCCGGCTTCTCCATCCCCATCACCCCCTCTCCTTGGCCTCTCGAGGTGGCCATCCCATGCTCACTGCGCTAGCACTAGGCCTCACTGCTTCATGGATCCCCTTGGGAAACCATGTGATTAACACATAAGGTAGCGTCGTGTATCTCTTGATGATCAAGTCCACGTAGTAATCCCTCTCTACTTGCATAGCCTCATAGTGTGCCACTGAAATCATACCAGGAGGAGGTGTTGCAGATGATCCCCTCTACCTACCGAGGCCGAGCCATCGCCGATAACTATGCATCGGATACGAAGGCCTTGTGATCCCCAAGGCCTTCCTTAGTGTATCCCTACGTCACTTGTACTTGTCTCTATCATAAGAGCCTCAGTATAAGCTACGCCTAAAGGCTATCCCACTCAACAATCAATCCATCCCTCTCTATGATAAGGGTATCCTAAACTCCCATAAGGTCATCACACTCTCTCTACGATCTGTTTCCATCTCTCCCTCCACCGCACCTTCTTGACCATCACTACTGTAATAGCTGCAACATAAACATCATCACCCTTACCCCTCTCATCATCTAGTACCTTTGCTCCTCCTTACGCCACCCGAGCACATACTGTCGACCATCCGTGTTGCCCTCTCCGCTTGCCTTAGTATGATTAAATTTCCTTAGTGATCGGGCCCACCATGCAGTAAAATCTGGAGTCACCCCCTTATCATCAATTAGAATAGTCTGACCCTCGTCATCAGGACCCATGCCCCCTACTACTCATCAATAAACTACATGCCTCACTACAAATTATCTCAGAGTCTCGGTATCCCTGTCCTACACACCTCGTACTGAATCCTCGGGTATGCCTTGTATCAATCTAAATTGCCTCCTACCATGATTGAAACGTAGAAGCTCATCCTCTCCAGTCCTATGACCATGTATCCAAATATCCTAATGTAAGCATAACAAGTCCTGAGGAAACTCGAGCCAATCATGGAAATCTAGGTATAGTCTCCACACCACATCTCCCACTTGTAATCCCGACACCAAGTCTCTAGTAATAACTAGGCCCCTTGGCCTTCCTCACTTGACCCAAATTCTGGCTCCATCTCATGAAGCTAGGATGTCTAACATCAATATCACAAGGTAAGCCCAATGGATGAGCAATCACAATGTGCTTGTGTGCCCAACACTATAACAAGAATCCAACATCAATACCATAACGCTTGTGGGCCGTCCAAGCCCAAAAATATATGAATATTTGTGCCAATAAAGTATGTGCCCACTCAAACACCATACGATGCTCCATCATCTCAACAACAACGCTGATCATCATCTAAAGAAAATGACTACCTACTGAATCTAGTAAAGCAAAACATAAAATATCTATCATCATGATGGTCATCCATGGAAAACCAGCTCTCACAGGCTCATATAATTCTTGGTAATCAAATTCCCCTGATGAATACCTCACATCCCAAGAATTCTCTCCATATAACCTTTGCATAGTATCTAGTCTCTCATCCTCAGTAATACAATAAATCACATGTCCATGAACCAATAATCTCATAATACGATGAACATCCTCAAGGGTAATGGTCATCTCCCATGTAGGAAGCCAAAAGTATTGGTGGAAGGATTCCACCTCTCTAACAACACCAATATCAAACTGTGTCATCTGTGAACTGTCTATATAAGACCACATACCACTAAAACCCACTGCATCAAGATGCTCCCAATCCTCATCTAATAAGTCTGCCCTCACCTCATCCAACATCAATGGTATATGATCACAGATAGTCAATTGTGCATCCACCTACAAAACACAAGCACACAAGAAAAAATGTTAGTATCATCACATTAGTATTGGAAATATCATTCATTCCAGGTATTAAGACATCAAATTTATTGTCCAAAATCTACTAACGAAAAACAACATTATAATAATGACATCAATGATATTGACATCCAATATATATATATATATATATAAATATAAATATATAACACATATGACAACCATAAACATTCCAAAAATTTAAAAACATTTATCAAAAACCATGCTTTTCTATTTAACATACAAATTGTTTTTATCACGGTGAATTATGATGATCCACCTAAATCGCTTGTGGCGATTGAAGGAATTGACGACAATTCCTACTACTAAAATTTAGGGCATCCATGAAACCCCCAATACGGCTACGAATAGCAAAAATACACAAAAACAACATAAAAAGGATTAAAAACCTACCTCGGCCATTAGAGGCTTGCATTTTCTGCTCGAGGTTCCCAAGTTGTCGATTTTCACCGCAAAAACATGTTTTTCACGCCAACAATCGCTATGTCAAAAACATTTCACCATGCTTGTAATGTAAGGATATTTATAGCCCTTATTTTTTACGTAATACAATCGCCATTGATTGCACTAATCATAGGAAATTTTATTGCTTTAGGCATACATGCCCATATTTCCCTAACATTGTGACATTTTTGCTTTTGTACAAGTGTGTCATGTTTTCAATGAACCTTAGCCCTTAAAATTTTGAATCAAACAAACATAGTCAATATTGGGATTCACCCTTCATATATGGGATATGAGAACTTTGGACCCCATTGATTGGTTTTCCCATTCGCAAGTTAACCTAGAAAGGATCATATGTCTATAGGTATCGAACAATTTGGTAACCTTGTCAATTGATTCCCTGATAACCCGTTCTATACCCCCTTCAATTGGGGCAGATTTTGAAATAAAACACATTGGTGTTCATTGTATTGCGTTAGAGTTGAATCGACCATATAAACAAACCTTCTCATCATTTTGTCTAGTGATTTGTCAAAAACAATCGCCAGACAAAAGGGACAAATGTAGACACCAAAAAATCGCACCTTCCATTCTCACATGAATAAATGATTAAATATTACCATTCATGTACCATTTTACGACTCAATTCCTCCATTTGAGTGGTCAAGCTTATCATCGCATCATTACGACATCCCTAAACCTAAGTCATTAATCCCTTCCCCCTTTAATTAATTAATTTACCTCACATTTCCTAAATTCATTTACCCATCTCAAAATTAATTGATTAATTAATAATCAAATTGACTAATCCACTCACCCACACACCTCACCATGAGAACTCCCTCTAACTCACTAGTTGTAGCTAGTTTAAATATGCAACCTTATAAAAATATTACTCTAACCACCCCTAGCTTATCCCTATAACCACTTCTCACCCCTCACTAGTTAGGACTAAATTAACTTGGGAAACCTTCTTAAAAACATCTCCACATTTATCCCAACCGACTTGGTCTTAATCCGAGTTCATCCCTCTAAACATCTTAACCTCTTTCGCAATATCTTACAAATCAAATTCAAAATGGCAAGAAAATCACTCTTGTCATCCCCTAACTTGAATTAGCTAAAATTTTCGATGATTATCCCAATCGCGAGTGATCTATATAAAAAATCTCTCTACCTCTTTAGTAAAGGATTTTGGAAGGAATTCATGACCATTCACGACCATCTTGACAAACCAGATCATTATCACATTTTCTCAAGTATTAAAGCAACATTACCAGGCTCCTATCAACACCGTTTTGCATCCAATACACCCTTCAAGTGTTTTTGGAGCTATTTAGCCTCGATTGTCAGACAAAATCACAGAAAACTAGTCCGTCATCACCATTTATCATACAAAGGTTCATTTTATCATCTTTCATTCTATTTCATCCTGAAATAGTCTAATTAGATCATTATTTACTTTCTGTATTTCAATAGATGATAGTTTCATCTTATACATTCCGATTATAAATGTGTTAGTATTTCATAGAATTGTATGCGATTAGCCTAATCACCTATGATTCCTGTGTTTTCTTTCAAACATTAGTAATCAAATTTCATTAGAATTTTTATTAGTTAATGTATGATTTTGTGTTACTAATCTGTGTACAAGGTATGGATCTTGTATATGGCCATATTAGGTACGAGTCATCACATTACCAATATTGATTTGCTACCAATCATCCAACACCCCTTACAATGGGAACAATACGATCTTCTTCACAACTTGAATCGTGTTTCATACACGTGGCTCCCCTCGTGAGGTTGAAAGACATTTTTTCTTCTACCCAATGAATTCATGAAGCAACCAAGGAATTTTGGGAAGCATATTACGAGGTCCAGAGGATCCAAGATGACCTTGCATCATTCGAGTACAACTATGAAGTAGGCCAAAACATATTAGAGGACACCCTCACTTTATATGAATCCAACATTGAGAGCAACTTCAACCTTCTATACACTGATTCTAGCCTTGCACACCTATATAACACAAAAGAATAAATATCTGATTTCTTCATGGAGGAATACATCTCTGAACCTGACTCCCACTTCACTGAAGATGATGATTTTTCTTGCTCAGTAGGCTTAAAATCATTAGAGAACCTAGACATCGACATAGATTCTGATTTTGTATTCTAGGCTTGTTATTTTACATTTCATTACTATCAGCTTGATGTATGTAGTAATCTAAATAAGTGATAAACAATTAATCACATTTTCCATCTATCATACAATGTACTCCATTTCTCATCAATAAATCTTAATTTTTGAAAAACTAGGTTGGTGTCCACATAAGGAAGTTATTTTGACTTCTCGGGCGGCCTTTAATAGGCAACTTGCCCACCCTATTTTAATAACTATATTTTTATAAGTGTCTTTTATTTGCGGGCTTAATTACGGTGAAAAGAAACTTGGTTCATTTCTCATGGAGCAAAACCAATCATACACCCATCACATTTTACGGGTATTTTAGAAACCACGACATATTGAGATTGATAAATTTTTTCCTTCTTGTATTAAAAAACTAACCCTTGAGGTAAAATTGTGCACAACACTTACACACTTATCACTCATACGCCTAGTTACGGTCAGTCACATGGATCCATGTCCCTCATTCTTCACACATTTTTCTTGAGTTGTCTTTGGACACTAGCGCCTAAGATTGGAAATTATCGCCTTGGTGTTCCTATCCACTGGCGCGTGCGTACTCTTTAATTTTTATCTTATTTTTGAGATTTGAGGTCAGTATTTTTGGTTCGTCCACTCATATCTTGAGGTACTAGTCAGAATTTTGGGTCATTAGTGTCAAAATTTAAGCAAGAGATCCCTATATAAACACAACATACATACCATTATAATGGCGGGTAATTTTTATCAAGGGATATCTATCTACATATCTCAAGGGACTACATTTGGGTGCATTTTTCTACATACACACTTTGCAGGAAGGGGAAGTTCATTTTTACATCCCACACATTTGCATTTTATCTAGCTATTGCCCGCTATATTGGTGTCATCGGTGTGAGGGAAACCTAGGAGCACTATTGCACACAAAATCACATAGAACTACACTGGGTATGAGATGTAGTGCAACAATCATTCATAAGTTCAGTAGTTGACAAGTGAGGACAGTCTGACCCCTCATTTTGCATCTTTATTTTTTAGGATTTGATGTATTTTTGAATGTTTTGGAGGAGGAGATTTGTGTTGAATATTTATAGGCACTCCCATAGTAAAAGTGTGAATTTCAAGTGATCAGTGGAAAAAAGTGTGAAAACGTAACGATAATGTCCAAAAAAGACCCCAAGTTTTTTCATAGTTTATAGTGACCACTAGAAGTCTAGGGCACTTGTAGGCATCCTGCCCATATCTAGGCACATGTGTCTAGAAATTTCGAGGACCTCTCGCATTTTTTTGAGCAGAATTGCGATGGTATGTGTTTTTGTTCTATCACATTCTCCAATCCAGACACACTTTGGATAAGTGAAATCAAGGTAAGTGCCCTATCTCTTTTATTTGATTTCATAAATAAATCAAATAAATTTCCTAACATATGTATTTCATTATATATCAATTGTAGTAGTCATTGCTTTCAGATTTAATAAAATAAATTCAGATTTTATTGAATCATTTTGGTGAACCCGTAACTTAGAACTCATTTCCTTATGATCCACTAAAACCTAATGCCTAAGAAACTATCGCTGAACTTAGCAATATTTATCAAAATACTCTTCTTTTAGACAACACTCAAAGGAAATTGTTGGCTAATGAATTCAATGTTCCTACTAGCTTTGATCATTCTACTTTGTTAGCATTGTTTCTAATCCCGTAAGATTTTCAGGTTGTAGACCTTGCTATATAGTAAGCCATACTCCACCCTCTTCTATTTTTGTTGAGACTCTAGATGATGCTATTATCCATTTTATGCTTAGTCTTGATGATGATACTTCAGATAAAAACATGATGAAAATATATATGTGCATGATGTTGTTTCTAATACTAGTTAGGATGATTCTATAGTTGCATCTCATACTCCTTGCATTTCTAAAAATGTCTCCAATGATTGTAATGATACATCTCATACTAGTTCTCCTCCTACTTCATTATATGTTGATGATATGCTTAATGAAATCCTTGCATCTGAATATTTTTTTGATATTGATGATGCACATACTAGTAACGATTCTACTTCTTTACATACTTTGCTAAATGTGAATTCTCTACTCCGCTTTCATCTTCTTTTGAGATTGTATCTAGTAACATGCATGTTGATTCATCTCTTTCTATTAATTCATATCCTAATAAATCTTCCGATGTTATTCCTACTATTCCTATCAACACTACATGTTCTTCACCACCTATTAATTCTCGCACCTCTATCAAGTGTTTCCTTAGCATTGACATCTTCCACTTCTTCTATTGACATCCCTATGATCACTCATAATGGAAAACTTCAACCACTCAATACACCATTCACATCTTCTACCATTCCTTCACATGACATCTTATCACTCATGCATGTTGTTGGCCAATTACAATCTCAGTCCAATCTCTCACACTTGAAAGAAAGGCCTATTATGCTTCTATCGATAATAATTCTTTACATGGAAATCCTATTCCAAAAAAAGATTCACAATTCAACATTTCCTAAGGATTTCATTATGCCTACATTTTCATGCTTTGATCGTACTGGAAATCCATATTTGCATGTCAAATATTATCATATAGCTATGGATTCTTACTCCAATGATCAATTATTATTTAAAGATTTTCATCATAGTATTATTGATGAAGCTCTCCAATGGTACACACATCTACCTTTCAAATCTATTAGTACCTATTGTGATATGGAAGATACCTTCCTTTGACACTTTATACTTAACAATGGTCCTAAAGTCACACATGATCGCTTACCTAGCTTACATCAAGGCAAGACAAAACCTATTATTGATTACATTTTTGTTTTAATGTTTTCATGCATCAATTATTCTTTCAACCTATCAATTTAGAAAAGAAATTCATCTTTTGTCATGGTTTGATTCCTTATTTAAAGTAACACTTGCAATATGATACATGTGAATCATTCACACTCTTATGTTATAAAGTCATTGATTTAGAACAAGATCTCATTGCTACACATGTCATAGATCCTCCTCCTAGTTATGCTTCTATTGCACCATCTAGTTAAAATCCTCTTCCATCTATTGAGCATCCTCCTAGGTCTCCATCTCACCCACCTCATAAGTAAGATCAGTCTCATCAACCACATAAGCATCCTTCATATCCTCCACCGCGTAAGTTTCATCCTAAGACTTCTCCATATCCTCCACAGGCGCCATTACACTTTTCTCATGATGTGTTGCATACTTTTCTTGACAAGTGTTTGATTTTCTTACCTTCTAATCAACATCATCCACCTCATCAATTGTAATGGAAACGTGATTGACCTTATTGTAACTATCATCGTATCAATGGACATCATGAAAACAACTATTTTACCCTTCATGATCGATTACAACAATTAGAAGACAAGGGTGTCATTGCCTTTGGCTCTTGCTCTCATGAGTGGTCTATGTCTCCAATTCCACGTAAGCGTGCATCTATTTTAGTTCACTTATATCTTGTACCTACTCCTCCTAAGGTCACTAGTTATCCGTGTTGTCGTGTAAATGTGCAACATTGAAATTGACAATTTCCAAACACGACAAAGATACCCCAGTGTTAATTTTTTCAAGTCCCATCATTCCAAGACACCCCAGGTCTCTCTAGTCCATCCAAACGACCTCCTAACTAATGTTATCTCATCCCCCTAGGTGATCTATAAATGTCTATTCATTCCCCCTAGGTGATTTTAGGGATTTCTGAAAAGATACTATCTTCCGCTAGGATTGGGAAGGGCTATCGCTAGCCTTCCCATGACTGGATCAAACCCCTTGGAGCGGAACAAAAGGGAAAAAATCAACATGGAGGTGAATTTAAGACATTATAACATCATATAAATGATTTTGGAAGGTTTGGAAAAGATTTGAAAGACTTGGAGCAGCTTGAATAACAAATAGGGTTCACAAGCCTAGGCAGTACACATGCCTAAAATAGTGTCAAGCTTTAGAAGATGATTTCGGGAGCTTCGGATGGAGTTAGAGTAAAAAAACATCTCCGAAAGAGAATTCGAAAAATACATGATGGTGAAATAATATTTTTCACAACACCTTGACATATATGACTTACATGTAGTTTTATCAGGAAAAATGGAGTCTCAAATAACAAATCAATGTTTTCGGGGATCATTTGGATGAAAAAGACATGAGAATCAAACCATGGGATTCAAAATGAAATTTACCGTCAAGATCATATAAAATTTTATCAATAAATGCCACCTGGAGCTCATGTTATCTTCTTTCTAAGTTGCCCTCTCAAAGGCAGTTTAGGACTTAGTCATATTTCGGGAGGACACGTGTCAACACCAGGAGCCTGGTGGGATTTCATGTCCCTGACGTCCCTGAGGTCAGGTAAAATAACCATTGAAAAATGTGCCGAGCCCCCATGTGACCTCCATAATGTATTTCGGCCCCAGGTGAATTTTGGAGCCTCCACTCCCGCCGTCGGATCAAGCACCACGTGTCACCTCCAGACCACCATGGAAATTGATGTCTATTATGTCCCTAAGGTGAGGGACATCAAACCTTGAAAAATTCACCCAGACCCCTATGGGGAGCCTTTTGGACATCCATGCAACCGACTTTCATCCCCTAGGTGCATTTTTGGAGAATCCACTCCCTGCCGTTGGTTCAAGCGCCAAGTGTCATCTCCACGACCATCATGGAAACTGATGTACCTTATTTCTATGAGGTGAGGGACGTCAGACCTTGAAAAATTCTCCCATCCCCCTATGGGGAGCCTTTTGGACATCCATGTGACCAACTTTCAGCCCCCAGGTGCATTTTTGGAGAATCCACTCCCTGCCGTCGGATCAAGAACCACGTGTCAGCTCCAGGACCACCATTGAAAATGATGTCCCTTATTTCCCTAAGGTGAGGGACATAATACCTTGAAAAATGTGCCTAACCCCATATGGGGAGCCTTTTGGATATCCATGTGACCGACTTTCACCCCTAGGTGTATTTTTGGAGCATTCATTCCCTGATGTCCCTTATGTCCTTGAGGTGAGGGACATAAAATATGGAAAAATGTGCCAATACCCCTATGGGGAGCCTTTTGGACATCAATGTGACAGAATTTTAGCCCCCAGGTGCATTTTTGGAGCATTCATTCCCTGCCATCGAATTGAGGACACATGACATCACCTTGACCACCATGGAAAATTGATGTCCCTCATGTCCCTGAGGTTAGGGACATCAAGGACACAAAAATTCTCCCAGCCCCTCCATGTGCATTTCTTTGAAAATTTAAATCTGGCACTTAGCCGTTTCTTCCCCCTCATTTCTCCTTCACAACTTCATACCTTGTCATGGCTCCGTGAATGATTGTCTAGACACCCGGTCCACCATTGTTGCTCCGAACAAGCTCCAACATGGCCACATAAACTCTCCACACCATGAATGCATAGTAATATGTAGGCCTCAAGAAAAAATGGAGTGAAATGACGAAGAACGAAGAGAAAATGGAGATTTTTCATGAGATAACTACGAAGCCTCATAATGAGTGTTTAGAGTAGAAAAAAATAAAATGACCAGCTCTAAAAATAGTAAGTCCTTTATATGGGTGCTTACTATTAGTCCTTTTAGTTTAAAATTCCTCCCTTCTGACTGAAATTGCATGAACAACTCTTGGAAATTCATTTCAATGGTTCCCAAGGTGGTAAGCCATTGAACTCCTAACACAATGTCTGCTCCTCCCATGGCAATGGCATACATATTGCTAGTTAGCAAGTAATCTCCCATGGCAAGATTAATGTTATGGCATTTTCCTAAACAACTAACAGTTTTCCCATCAGCGATCATGACTTGACATTCTGGAGCTGGATAAACAAAGCAGTTCAAGCGTACCACTAACTTATGATTGATGAAATTGTGAGTACTTCCCGAATCAATCAACACTGTTACCCTCTATTTTTTAAGAATCCAACTACTTTGAGAGTTTGGGGAGTGCTAATACTAGAAATTGCATGGCATGATATTGTTGGTTGGGGATCTCCTAATTCCTCCTTTGGCTCTACCTCTTCATCTTCTTCATTTTCTTCTTCTTCAGTAGGTCCCTCAATGTAGAACAACTTCTTTTCCACACACTTATGTCCTGGTCCAAATTTGTTGTCACAATTAAAACATAACCCTTTGGCTCTCTTTTCTTCAATTTTTTGAGGTGTCAATCTCACTGGCCAAGGGAATGATGGTGGAAGGGTGCTACGATCTCTGATAGTACTGACATTTTGTTTCCTATTTGAAAGAAATTTTTCCTCTGCCTTACGTGCCATGATCATAGAGTCTGAAACCTTATGAGGATTAAACATACGCACCTCAGTCTCAATTTTTTCTTTAAGACCCCCATGAAATAAGTCATTTAAATTATCTTTAGGAATATTTTCCACCCGTAAGGAAAAGGTTTTGGAATTGATGGATGTAATCTTTGACTATTCCTGTTTGTCTAAGCTTTGCTAATTGGCTGAAATAATTCTCTGACACACTAGAACTATAGTGAAATTGTAACTCTTCGGTGAATACTTGTCCATGTAACATTGAGGCCACTCTTTTTCCTTTGAGCACATAACCATCGATACCAAATGAATTGGTCAGGTTCAAGATACAACGATGCCATGGTAACCTTTTGTCCCAATGGAATCTGATGAAGATCAAATAAATTCTCCATCTGGTTAATCCAATTGAGTGGATCCTTTCCATCAAACTTACACATTTCCACTTTTGGAAGCATGTTACGGGCTTGTAGAGTGTTTGTATTTGGATTGGTCATGTTTGCAGATCCACCCTGGCTAGTTTGTTTATTACTTTGACCTAAAGATCCACCATGGTTAATATGAGTATGATTGAGTTGTGGCTCATTAGGAATGATATGATGACCCATGATATTGTAGCTAAATTGTTGAATGAAATCCTCCAATCGTTGTCCAATATTTTCTACATCTTCTTTGTTGGCCACTCTACCTTCGAGGTTTCGCAACTCTAACTCAAGATAGCTGACCTTATGGTCAGTTGAAGTAAACCCTAACCCTGAGGACTCTGTAGATACCCCTTATGAATCTAACTCCTCAACTATTATCTCATCCTTATTAGGGGTTTTACCTGAGTGATGGGATTCTTTTTGCCTCTTGTCGAAGGCCCAGCCATGATGCCCCAAAATGGTAAGATTTAAGGATCAAGGTTGAAATTTAGGGTTTAAGAATTTGATAGGAATTCGGCCAAATTTTATAAAACTCAAAGAACAAACTCAAACTAATTTTTAATCTTCTTTCTTGAAATGTAAATAACTTTGAAAAATTCCACAAATTGCACCCTATGTATCCGAATTACGAAAAAACATAAAACCCCTATAAATTTTGTAAAACAAGTAAAAAATTATTAAAATTTTGAGGGAAGCTTACTTGACTTATTTCGCCACATCACAAAAAAATTTGCAGAAAAATTCGCTACCAATGTTGAGATATGGATGAACCTTCAAAATTAGGGTTTGACGCAGTGTTGGCCGAGTTCAAGCTCTGATACCACTTGTAATGAAATTACTTGTATAATTCAGATCATGAGTAGAAATATAACACCAAATAACACAATATTCCAGAATAATGATCTCAATATGCAATTAGAATAGCTTCGCCACTTCGAGGGGGCAACCTCCAAACCATACAATAATACTCAAATGCTCCAATGATGATAAACTACTACCTACTAACCTCTATATATACTATTCCTATGCTATGGCCAACACCAAGGCTGACCCACTAATGAAAATATAACATATATGAAAGAGATACATAATGATAAGAAGTTATGATAGCCACAAGTTGGCTATATACATCTAATATAAGATATATGATTAAGGGCGTAGCAATATGAAACTGGTAACATGAGAGATTAGGGACCCTGATATCTAACTCCTCTCTATTTTTCTCTTTCCATGTACATGTAGCAGTAACCTCGAGCAATCATGAAAATCTTGGAAAGAACTTTGAGATCGGGCAATGACGGTTACTCGGTGATCACGTTTTCAAATTTGTCTTTATGCATTATATTTCCTTTGATAGCCATATCCCACAGCTTGTGTGGGATAAATGTACTCTTTCTTTATGAATAAATGAAATTATCTTATGCTATGAGTTGTCTAAGTTTCCTATACATTTCTATCTAGTAACATGATGTGGAATGAACCTAAACATCTCAACACATAATATAATTTAACTTAATCACAAGGGAATAAGTTGAAAAAATTGTACTTGTACTTGATTTATTTTCTAGAAAACAAGTAACACAACTGATTGTAAAAAAAATCCCACTCTACAAATTAACAACTCAATCTACTACTTTAGAGTGTAATTTCTAGTATATTCCATCCTTCCCACCTTCACCAAGGATGTGAAGTAGTATTAAGTGGCTACTGTATGGTTTTGCTGAAGACAACCTATTTGAGGGGCTTTATATGCAAGACATTGCATCCTATAACAACTCATAAAGCTTTTGGTTTCCTTACATGTTGTCCTTCAACCTGTCCAAAACCAAACAACTAAATTTTTTTGTACCCCCCTCTGATGATTGACAAAAAATGGTCAACATATTTGGCAACTTTTCTGACTTGGTTTCCTACTAACTAGCTACAACCCCTAAAAAGACCTTTTCCAGCTGTGAGAAAAATTTGAAACCTTATGCCAAGTCTGACCATACATTCAAAAGGCTGCATACTACTCACAAAGACTGAAAATTCTCCACTAAAATTGAAAAAACACAATAGAAATCTATGCACAACTGTAGTTGGAGGAAATATAAACTATTACAAGGCATGCCATTTAATATGGCAGCCACTTATTAAAAGAAGGAAATGGAGAAATATGTGTATAAAGCAATTAGAGGAAAGCATGGGAAACTATAATAAAATGTCAACTTATCTTGTCTAGAAAAAATGCTTCAGATGAATCATGTTGACTGGGATCAGAAGCTCTTCTCCATCCATTCTTGCAAGCTAGAAATCATTATGTGGCTTGCATCTAATGATAATGTAGGGTCCACTCCACAATGAATTAAAATTTTTGTGAGCACCTGATTTATCTCTGTCTTTATCCCATTTTAGAACTAAGTCACCTTCATTAAAAACTCTTGCACTGGCGTTATTGTCAAATGTATTCTTGATTTGAGCTTGATTTAGATCCATAGACAACATAGATTGATTTCTAAACTCCTCAAGCTCCATGATCTATTCATAACTCACCTCCATTGGCTCATTCTCTATTAATTCTACTTGTTGCATCATTCCAAAGCTGGAAGTTCAAGTGAAATTAGAAGCTTTGCTTCAAGATCATAAACAAGCTTGAAGGGTGAATTTTAAATTGATCTTTTATGAGTTATTATATTATCCCAAAATTTGATTTTAACTTGGTATGCTAGGTTCACTGATTTTCATATGTAGTTCTTATAATTATCCTTAACATATTATTATTTGTACTTTCAGTCAATCCATTACCTTGAGGGTAATAATTGGATGATGCGCTAAGATAAATACCATTATAAATAGCTGATGCGGCAATATTTACACCAAAAAAATATTTTTCATTATATGAAATTATAGAAGAGGGAACACCAAACCTAATTATTATGTCTTTGTACAAGTCCAAGATTCTTGTCTCATTAACTTTTTTCAAAGAAATTGCTTCAGTCCAACATGTGAAATAATCAGTTATGGTGACTATCCATCTATGGCTCAATCTTGAAGGAAAGTTTATAAGAGCTATGAAGTCAAAACCCCATTGAGAAAAAAATAGATTATCAACTGTAATTGGATGCAGCGGTAAGGCAACAAGCCTCTCTTTACCTATGAAGAATGCACACTTTTACACTTTCTTACCCAAGTATAGTTGTCTTTGAAGAGTATAGGCCAATAATACTCTCCTTTCATGATCTTGAGGGATGTAGTTTTTATAGAATAATTCCCTCTTCCTTGCTCATCATGAAACTGTTCATGAAATCTTTCAACTTGGTTGGGCTCAACACATCTTAATAATACACCGTTAATTTCCTTCTTGAATAAAACACCATCAACCAACAAGAAAGGAATGGATTGAAGTCTAAAATAAATTATTTTTGAATTTTACCAATTTGGTGGGTACATACCATGCTGAAGGTACTTGTTCATGTCCAAAATCCCATATGTAAGATGTTGATTTTCTGCATTTTCATGTCCATTCTGCATTAATAAAACAAATTCCTTTCTCTCTTGCAATTCTTGAGACAAGTTCTCACATAAACCTTTGCCTCTAATCATCTTGGTCACTTTAATGATGATGGCATACTCCATCACTTTAGTGATCCAACCTGATCTTTTCTCACTTATGTCCTTGTTCAACAAAAATTCTTTGATACTTGGATGAGAAACCATTAAATTTATACTTGTTGTTAGAGAGAAAATGTCTAAATTTCTTAAGTGATCTAAAAATTGAAAGCACATGTTTCTTAACAAATGAGTACCTCATTTCTTACTCCACCAAAATTTGAGTGAAAAAGGAAATTGGCTCCTCCAAGCCATCTTTATTCTGTTGTGTTAACATTCCTAAAATGGTATCCACGTTAGCATAAGAATACAACATGAAATATTTTGAAAAATTAGTATTTATGAGCGTTGGGGATAAATTTATCGCTTGTTTGATGGCTTGAAAATTATTCACTCCTTTTGACTAAGTCAAATTTTGATCCTTCTTAAGCATATTGGTCAATGTTTTTGAAAGTGGAGCAAAATATGCAATTTACCTTCTAATAAAATGATTTTTCCAAAGAAACTTTCAAGTTATTTCTTATGTTTTGGAAATGATTAAGTGAGAATAACACTTACTCTTTCCAGATCAATTTTCATACCATGTTTTAAGATGATCTGATGAAGAAAATTACCGTCATGAACTGAAAACATACACTTTTTGGGATTAAGTGACACACCGTATTCTCTGCATCTTTCAAACACTTTTTTGAGATGCGGTAAGTGATCAATTACAAGCTTTGAAAATATTGTGATATCATCCAAACAAACTAAGATAAACTTTTTAATGATACCATGGAATGCCATGTCCATATATCTTGGAAAGTATGCACCTACATTGGACAAATTGAATGAAATTTTTCTATATGCATAAGCCCCACTTAGTTGTAAATATAGTTTTAAACTCTTCTTCTTCCTTGACAAGTATTTGATTGTAACTGTTATATCTGTCAAGCAAAGAATACCTTTCTGAACCTACAACTATCTAAAGTATTTGTTCTATGGAGGGAAAATGATAATGATCCTTAAGAGAAACCTTTTTTAAATCACAAAATCAACACATAATCTGATTTCACCATTTTTTTCTTACCAATACAAGATTAGCTACCCAAGTTGAATGCTCAATGGGAAAGATAATGGAAGAATCAATGAGTTTTTCAAGCTCTTTCCACATCAAGGGTTCCAACTTTTGGTTAATTAGATTCTATTTTTGTCTAACTGGTTTTGAATCAACCTTTGATTCAATGGTATGCTGAGCTAAAGAGTGATCAAATCCTCTAAAATCAGCGTATTGCCATGAAAAAACATCTACATACTCTCTAAAAATCTCAATGAATGCATCCTTTTATGATTGTGAACATACCTTACCAAAATTGAGGTTCTTGCCATCAAGAATGGTGGAATTTTCATGTTGATATGTTCATATAGCAAGGATGATGCTTCATTTCTTCAGTTTCACCAAATATGGCTTCCAAAGTGATAAGGCCTTTTCAGGTCTGGGTCACATGGAGAGTTGGCACTAATTTGGGTCTCTGCCACTTGGACCCGGCCTTGGTGTTGCACTGATGAGACACGTTGCGGCTTCCTCCGACGCTCTTATACTTAGTTGATTTAAATGGCCGGCTTTGTCCCCTCTTTAGAGTTGGGACACATGGCGAGCCTGCAATGTTTCAGGTTCTGCCTTTGAAGTTGGAATTTGAAGTTGTGCAGAGTTGACATGTGGCAGCTTTTGCTAGCTCTTCCCCATTTTGGCCTTTCAATGGCCGATGAGACCCCATGGGCTCGTCGGCCCGTACTTGAAAACTGTGCCTTTTGACAAAGAGTGTAAAAGTTTCAAAATCCCTCGCAGACCCGCCGGCCTGCTTATAGACTTGGGAAATTTTTTTTCCTTGGCCCCGTAGACCCACCTTCGGAAAAATGTCATCCTCGGGCCCATCGTTCTGCATTTTCCCATTTTGGGCAAAAAGACATCTTTGGGCCTATCGGCCTGCTTTTTCCACTTTGCAAAAAATAATCCTTCTCAGGCCCGCGGGCCCGCGATTATACTTGTGTCTTTTTACAAAAAAGGGAAAAATGTCAAAATGTCTCTCGCCACCCCACTGGTCCGCAATTTCCATTGGCAAAAATTATTCACTGAGCCCACGGGCTCGCTTTTGGTAAAAAATCCCTCTAAGGCCCGTCGACCCACAACTTGAAAAATACGAAGAGCTATAAGGACTTCTTTATATCTATGGAAAGGGGAAGAAATTTCCTATCTAATGGAAATGCTTTCAGGTGCCTTAAGTGCTTGACATGTGTAAAAATTCAGATTGAAGAACAGAGGGGAAAAATGTTGTTAGTTGACTCAAAATAAGTGTTATCTTATTTTGGTCAACTGTCCTTTGTAAGGATACTTCTTGTTTACAAATTACCAACCAAATTGATGAGAATAATAGGATTAAAAACTTCTATCTTCCATCCTTGATGTACTAAATAACTTGCACATTGATGGTCCAAAGTGTGGGTGAGATACACATGCACGATAAAATTATTTGTGTCATCCATTTCCTGATGCATATTATCTCTACCAACCCTTCATCCCCCATCCCCCTCTGGATGATCTGGATATGGGTATGGGGTCGAGGGAGAGTCCCCCAGCCCCCCTATCTTATCTCTCTGGGAGGTTTTCGATCGAGTAAATAGAATGGGTAGGTGGGGGCGGGCCCTATCTATCTACGAGGCAAGGCCCTATCTGTCTATCTGGGGTTTCTTGGCCATTTATCTATATCTGAGGTAGGTGGGGCCCCCCTATATAGATTCTCTATGGGATCTTCTATATATGGTCGGGGCTGGGATAGGTGGGTTCAGCTCTATAGACGTGATATGGGTGCTAGCTCGACTAGAGATGAACGAAAGACTGACTGGAGATATGATATGCAGGACTAAAGATGGTATGATACCGTAGACTAATGATGATATACCATCGACCTATATATCATAGAGAACTCATATAGGTAGAGGGCCAACCAGCCCTTCTATTATATACGTGATACAACCGGGATGAGAGATAGAAAGTGCTCGAAATAGATAGGAAGGATCTCGATCCCCAGCCCATCTCCCCTACCCCCTACATCTATAGATTCTCCCACCCCCCGATGAGCCGATTTAAGGGAACACATATCTCTATAATAATCATTTGATTATCTCAAATGATAAGAATTCCTTAAGAGACAAGAAAAAAAATTCTCAACAAAAAATAGTTACTAGTTGATATTATTATTAATTTGACTCATAAAGACATAAAATTAATGTTGTCATTCTAAAATACCTAAAAATAATATTACTTCACTATATATAATTGGACTCTTTTCCCTCCTAGTTACAATCATAAAAGCCATATTACCGTCCTTATTTATAGAGAACTAAAAGTGTAATCTAACTATGCGACCTAATGAAATAGACCCTACTAAAAATATATGTGAATGAACTATAATTTCAATATATTTACTAGTGGTTTACTTATTAGGGCCATTTCTATGAAAATTTTTGTAATATCAAAACTTGTACCACACTCCTCCATTGACCAAGACATGATGAAATATGAAAGGCACCACAACAATAAATATAGAAAACAAATGTGAAGTTGTATATTAAGAAAATTTAAATTTTGGTGGTTAGAAAAGGTCACTTATTAACACTTAAAATACAATCAATACAATGAAAATTATCAATCCATAAAAATAAAAAAACATCACCAAAGATATCACAAAAACATACAAACCCCAATATTCTCAACAATCAATAATTGATAATTGAAGATATGACATGAAATGTAACATTACATTTATCCACTTGGGAAGTGAAAGAAATGAAATGTATTATTCTATGTGTCTATTTGGGATACTTCAGTTATAAAATTTAGAACAAATTTAAAAATAACTAAAAACCTATTGAGTTAAATTTGACTCCTACACCATGTCTACATTTCAAAACGATTAAAATTTAGAAATTTCATAATTTTAAATCCCTTGCCACAATTTCTAACATAAAAATAACTCCTAAGACCATATCAAATGATGAGTAATAAGAACTTAAAAATAACATATAGATCCTAAGTATAATAAAATTGTTACCGAGATTATTATAATCCCTACATATTTTGAGAAACCAAAAATAGATCAATCTATCTTTGAAAATTAGAACCCCATAATTAGAATAACTAATTTGTTTATAACATAACTTTCCTTTAAGTCATGAGAACATCACCAAATATTGAAATGAAATTATGAAGTCTCTCTCTTCGGAATGAACATAATAAGTCTACTATTACATGGAAAAGTTTTTACAATTGGTACGGTAGCTTGTTCAATGGTTAAAAACATTATATATTTAACATATTTAGTCGTAATATATATTAATCCATGAAGAATCAACAATATTATACTATTTGATTCTTCAATAGACAAGTTGTTTTTCCAAATTTCCATTATGTCATCTTCCTTCACATATATCTATATAAAATATTATAAAACAATGTTGATATCTTTCCATCAAAATCAAACTAAAAATTGGTTAATTATTTTTTTGAAAATTGGTAAAAGGAGGGTTTTGGCAGGGTCCCTTCCTTGTTACAACATGGATCTACTATCCAAATATAGCCATAATAATTTCAAGAAAAGAGAATATAGAACAACCTAAAACCAGCCCAAGAGCGGCCTAAAACTAGGAAAAAACCAATATAAATCCTAGATTAGATAACCAAAAAACCTAAGCCAAAGAGGCTAGACGTCTAGAATTTATATTGGGGCCACAAATCCTAGTCATGGTGGGGTGGAAAAAAGCATGTGCTATTCATTTTTTAACACTTTTCCATCTGTCATCTACTCCTTTTGAAGCTATTATGTCCACCTTCCCCAAAGATTTAGTAATCAAAGAGATTACTTTGTCGTTTTCGTTACCTACCAAATAAATCTGAGGTTATTCGGAGATCGCATGTCCCGTGAGAATAATTACGGATCTTTCAAATGAATTTTCACGAACTGATTTTCCACAAGCTTTGTTAACCGTGCTAATTAATTTCGGAGAAGGTAAATATTTTGAAAGAGAAGTGGGCGGGATTTCAACCAACATCCCTTGACAATTGTTTGAATTTTCTCCCACCTGCTGCATATTTAAAATTTTTGTCTCATCTTCCTAGGAGACCACATTCGAAGGGGAGGCCATGACACCAGGGGAAAATATATCTATCCTCTCACAATCAGGTGATGTTTCAACCTGTAACAACACAAACAACTCATGGTCATTAGTTAAAGGGGGAATATTGGTCTTTTCGAACATCACAATATTATCCTACTTCATCTACTGTGATATGGGAATCCGTATATCCTTGCATCTGTAAGCCCCATGATTTTCTCTCCCACATTTTCCACGATAAAAAAGTGAGTCCTCATAGACGATTTTTACTTCTAGACCTCGTCTCTAGACATCAGGTTTATGGCCTCTGGAGGTGAAGAGCTAGTAAAGACATTAATACACATCCTAGCTACAATGAGTCTGGACCTAGCTGACGTGGTTGGGTCAAGAGAAGTCAGATCCCCCATCGATTTATCTATTCCAACTAATACATCCACTTCCCATAACTCCAGGGGTAGTAAGAGAATCCTTAGCCACACAAGACATGTAGATGGAGTGTGGGTTTTTGATCCCGGTCTCCATTTAACAATGGAGAAAGTGGTTATCCCATAAAACCAAGGGCCACCTTGTACAACATGATCCAATTCTTCTTCAAGAGAGAATAAAAACAAGAATCTTTTTTCAAATAGGGAAAAAGTGTTGACTTGCCCAAAATTTTTTCATTTCTTTCTGATCTAGCTTCTTACTTGATAGATGTTTGGCCTAATCCCTAAAAAAAACCCCATCAAAGTTTAGTTCTACCTTCCACAAGCTCTGTTTACCACAATATATAGAAATTTCAGCTATGGAGTATCCTATTTCCATTTAGGCTTAAGCTTCTATAATGTCTCCTCTGGTTCTTTTCTGAAAACCTTAGAGGCCCACGATCCCGGGCTCTCCCCTGTAAGTTTCTCAACCATGCTCCTCTGTTCTTTGCTACTCTATTATTATTATTGTTATTTCTTATCCCTAAAATTTTCTACCAATTCTATGACACCGAATGAAAAATTATACGATCCCATGATCCTCATGTACTGATTCGTGTAAAAATTAGATAAGTACAAGTGAAGTTATCCTTCAACAATGAAGGTTTAGGCACTTTTGTTTCCTTCATAGAATTTACAAAATTAGTTGGATATATATTCTTAAACAAACTATTCAAATCTCCAAGAGAGTCTGCGTATTTTTCTAAACCATACGATTACAAATAAAATAAAATAATGGAACACTAGAAACTTTGTATTCATGAAATTTCAAAGGGTAATTAATACAAAACATGTATAAATTGGGTATACAAAAGAGTAGAATAGAATATGACATGCTTCATATAGTAGCATTCCGACTCCGTGAACAAAATTATCCATCATCTTTATTTTGCATAATTAAACAAAGGACAAATGTGCCATGAAAAAAACAATCATAATTGGGAGAGGGAGCGAGTAAATTGGTGTCGATTAGGATATACATGGTTTCACTGCTTGCTTGATGGCATCAAGAGTTTTGTCATTGGTCTTGAAAGACTTTACAAGAACATTGTCGCTTATACCACTTGCAAAGAGATCAGTGGGAAAAGAAACAGTCCTTGAATTGGCACTCTCGAATGCACATAAAGCAATGGCCTCCTCGTTATAAAACTTATTGAGTTTAAAATGGAGGAGACCTTTGAGAAAGATGAATAGATCTCCTACCTCAACTGTCTAACCACCATGGATTCTCCCTACCCACCATGGATTCTTTCTAACTACTATGGAGGTTTTATTAAATAATGTTGCATGCAGGCTCATCTCCTACTAAGAAAACGTGTCTGGGGGGCTCATACTCCCTCTAGAGACTTGCATTCTAGTGATTTCCTTAAAATAAGATATTCTATACTATTGACATTATAGGTATGAGAAGATATCAAATAAAAATATCAATATAATCAATTTAACCTCTATCAACATGTAATTCATAATTTTAGAAAGGTAATACTATTCTAGTTAGGTTGTATTTTATTATTTTCTATAAAATTTACATATACATTGTTTTTCCATCTCTGAGTACACATATCCTAATTTTATAAAAATGGTATGTGTATTATAGTAACCTCGTACTAGTACGGGTACCCTTACCTATCTCCTAGTAACTATGGTATTAACACACTTATTGATAGCGAGAAGACAAAGAATTATTCAATGTATTAAACAAAAGAGCAGAGCCCCAAATATAAAGGCTGCGAGAGGAAGGAAGACAGTTATAACTATCCATCAACAAACAATGTATTAAACTAAACTAATGCTAACATTCCCCCTTAATACATTGTTTCTACATATGTACCCCCTAAAATCAAACTTTACCTTCTTTGAGAGGCTTGGTGAGAATATCTGCAACCTAAAATCAAATAGGGCAATCTTGAGCTGAATTTGATGGTTCAATACCTGTTCACGAATGTAGTGACATTCGACCTCAATATGCTTTGTTTGTTCATGAAAAACATGATTCTTCACAAGATTCAACACACCTTGATTGTCACGTGATGAATGATGGGAGGTTTCTCTTCAGAATCCCTATATCTGCAAGAATGCGACGTAACCAAATCACTTCACACATAGCTCCTCGTGTGGTGCGGTATTCAGCCTCAGTGGATGAGAGAGAAACAATAGTTTTCTTCTTGCTAATCCATGAGATAGGTCCAGATCTGAGATGAAAAACATACCCTGAAGTGGATTTCCTGTCATCAACGGATCCTGCATAGTCCGAGTCTGTATATCCCTGTAAGAAGAACTGAGTGTTCTTTTGATACTCTAAACCAAAGTCAACTATACCTCGAGACATATCTCAACACATGCTTTGCTACTATCCAATGACATTTCTTCAGCTCCTGCATAAATCTGGTGAGATAGCTCACTGCAAAGAAAAGATCTGCTTGGTATAAGTCAAGTAAATGAGACTCCCCACAAGCTACCTGTAGTGAGTGCCATCTACCTATGGTGAATCCTGGAATCTAGATAATTGCAAACCTTTTTCCATAGGTGTGGACATTGGTTTACAATCTGACATTCCATACTTCTCCAGGAGAGTCTTGGCATATTTCATCTGGGAGACAAAGATATGATTCTTCTTCTGCCATATCTCTAAGCCAAGACAGTAGTGAAGTAGCCCCAAATCGGTCATGTCAAAGGATTTCTTTAGATCATTCTTTACATCATCCACAAGATTGTCATAGAACTTCATGTGATCACAAGATCATCTACGTACAAAACTAGAATAACAATCTATGTTCCTACCTTCTTGATATACAAATTTGTATCTGAGGGGCTACGAGTGAATCCATGCTGCAATAGGTGATCATAAATTTTTATATACCATGCCCTAGGTGCTTGTTTGAGTCCATAAAGTGACTTTATCAGATGACATACCTTGTGTGGTTGATGCTCATCTACAAACCCTTCAGGTTGGGCCATGTATACTTCTTCTTTGAGATCACCATTCAGAAAAGCACTCTTGACATCCATCTACTAAAGTTTCCATCCATTTTGTGCTACTAGTGCATAGATAACTCTGATGGTTTTGATCTTTGCAGTGGGTGCAAAGGTCTCATCATAGTCAATTCCTTCTTGCTGAGCATAACCCTTTGCAACAAGTCATGCTTTGTGTTTGTCGATTGAACCATCTGCCTTATATTTTGTTTTGAAAATCCATTTGTAGCCAATATATTTCTTACCTAGAGTCAGATCGACAAGTTCCCACGTCTGATTCTGAGTAGGGAATCATATTCAACATTCATAGCTCATTTCCACTGTGGTTGGTCTAATGCCTCATGAATAGTGTCAGGTTCGGTGCTATCAAGAAACTGAACTCATGAGTGCAAAATTTACCTCATGTCTGGCTTGACTTCGTGTTCTGACTCACGTAGAAGTACCTAGAAGTGAGTTCAGGTGTGCATCCCCAATACTATTCTGGACCCATTTTGGACGTTGGTGTTGTTCTTTGCTGATGTGAAGATGTGTTTTCTAGTGTGCCTAGATCAATGAATAAGTCTCCACTCAACTCTTCTTCTCTCTGAGAAGAATCATCTTGCCCATCATCTGGATGTGTGAGCAATCTATGTGATGAGGTTGGTACTGGATCTCCATTGTGTGGTAGGGAGTCAAAGGATGACTCATCACACACCACATCTCGACTCTCATAGATTTTCTTCATCTCAAGATCCATGAGATGATATGCCTTTGAGGTAGTACTATACCCCAAGAAAAGACATGGCAATGTCTTTGGATCGATCTTCTTCCTTTTCTCATCTGGAACATGCATATATGCAGTACAACCAAAAACTCTCAAATGATAGATAGAAGGTTTATGACCAGTCCATACCTCTTCCGGTGTCCTATTCTGCAAGATCTTCGTGGGTGCCCGGTTGAGTAGATACATTGCTTTTCTGGACTGCTTCTACCCAAAAATAATCCTCCAACTTGGTAGTGGAGAGCATACAACGAGCCATCTCCATGACAATCCTGTTGTGTCGCTCGGAAATCCCATTCTGTTGGGGAGTGTAGGGTGCGTTAGATGTTGCTGAACGCCATGCTTGCTTTAGGTATGCTAATAACTTCTTCGATACAAATTCCCCCTCGATCTGAGTGGAGGAGAAGGAGAGGCTTCCCAAAATGCCTGGTGGCTTGCTGGTAAAAGGTTTGGAAATTGGAAAATGCCTCACTCTTCTTCCAGAGAAAATATACCCACATTTTCCATGAGTAATCATCAATGATGAGCTGGAAGTATTCAAAACCTTGGAAGCTAGCTAGTAGGGGTCCACATAGATCGGTGTGTACAACCTGAAGATGCTCCGTAGAATGATAAGAGCTCTATTTGAATGGACCTCTGTGTTGTTTTCCCAAGACATCCCGAGAAAACAGGTAAGGAATGGGAGAGTGGAGGAAGCCCTCTTACCATTTCCTTGGCATTGAGCTGATGCAGAGCCCCGGCAAAAAGATGACCATATCAAAGTGCCATAGTGTAGTGGACTCCACCATTGAAGCAGAGAGAGAAATGTTAGATGAAGTGACCACATCCAGTGTAAATAGATGGCCCTTCATAAATGCTCGAGCAATAACTGAGTCTCCTTGGGAAATGATGTAGGACTTGACCCCTTTCTGAACAAAGAATTCAACCCACATTCGATGATTAAGAAGCTGACTCATAGACAAGAGATTTGAGGTCAAACCTGGAACATATAACACCTTCGTGAGTGTACATCTTCGTGTCCCAAGAGGAATGATGACATCACCAATCCCCGCCACAATATACTCTTGATTATCTGCGATGGTGATCCAATCTCCAGTGGGCCGGTCACTTAGGGTATGGAACAACTTCTTATTCCTATTCATGTGTTTGTTGGCGCTGAATCAATCAACCAGACACTTTCGATGGCTGACGAAGTCTGCGAGACTAGGACAATGTCCGGATGAGTTGTGTCTGGAACCTCTTCATCGGAGGAGGCATCCTGCTGAGCAACAATATGACCCTTCTACCTTTGATTATGAGCACACCATTGGGATTTCTTGGAATATCCTTGGCCAAAAGTGCTCTCTTTGCTAGAGTTTCCATGCTTGCGACCGTTGTAATAATAGTTCGCAGTTGTGTGCATATTCATGGAGCAAAATGTGGCACCATCAATCCACCTTGTTGTTCTATTGCTTCTGGGGTGGCCACTGAGAAGGTTGCTGATATGGATGCTGCTTCAATTCTGGGGGTGACTACCCTTTCCGAGGCTTATGCTTTTTCCTCGTAATGAGAGCCTTGTCTTCAAGGCTTCTTGAACATTCTAAATGGCTTCTTCCTACTGGAGATAATTCACCAGTTTGGAAAAACTCACCTCCTGTTGAGTGATGGTCAACATGGTGATCAGTGTCTGAAACCGGGAAGGAAGAGCTCGTGAGGTGAGCGGGACAAGCAACTTTTCATCCACCGGTTCATCGAGAGCAGAAAGTTCTACGCGTAACTCGGCCACACGCCGCAAGAAGGATTTGACTAATTCGCCATCATACATACTCATTGTGTGAAGCTTTTTCTGAAGATGCAACATCATCGTTAGATTCTTGGCTTCATAGATGGTACACAACGCGGCCCATGCTGCAGAGGAGGTGGTTGCTTCCCGAATGTGAGGTTGAACTTCATCAGAAAGGCTCAGAGTGATAAGCATTAATGCTTTTGCATCAGCCTTTTCATACTTAGCCAACAGATCAACGTCTATGGGAGGGGCGTTCATGCCAGAAATGATCCCCCAAAGATCTTCAAACTGAAGAATCATCTCGCATCTTGGTTTTCCATGCGGTGAAATTTAGCCCTTTCAAGAGTTGGGCATCGGATAGTAATATTTTTGGAGCAGACATTGTTGGGTGTTGCACACTACACTTATCGCTTTAGGATTCTGATCAACGTAGGATTATTCTCTACTTTATATAATCAGCCAAATGCTAAAAAAATTTATTTGTAATGCACACACATCCACACCTTCCAATGCCAACAATCAATAGGTCTTCAAATCACCACGCAATTCTTCTTTCACAAAAAAGAAATACTGCCATGTTTTTGCTTTCAGGAAAAATACAAAGAATAACTTTTTCTTTGCTTCCAACGCAGCAACAGATCACTGCACACTAACATCCACTTCTCCAAAGACATGTCCAGTCAACTTTCCACGTAGAAATGGAGTTGTGATTTCTCCTTCAGAAGGTCTCCTATACACAGGTCATCAATCACTAGATAAACTTCCATGCAGGCCCTCCCCATGTGCTCAGGTTTGGTCACTGGCTAAAGAATTAATGCCACACCACATGTCCTAGATAACTCCAAACAAATATGTCAAAGAGCCACGTCCAACAGTATCCAGGTTTCCAATGTTGTAGGTTGCTTTAGTCTTCACATGCCAAAAGAGAAACTCTGCAAGTCGCTCTTGATACCAATGATAGCAGAAGACAAAGAATGATTCAATGTATTCAATTCAATGTATTAAACAAAAGAGTAGAGCCCCAAATATAAACGCTGCGGGAGGAAGGAGGATAGTTATAATTGTCCATCAACAAACAATGTATTAAACTAAACTAATGCTAACACTTATGAAGTGATTTTTTACCCAAAGATAGATTCGTATTGAATTCAACACCAATATTGTCTCAGATACCTAAAGAGGTGGCAAACACACTTCCTAACCATGTGCTATAGAGAAGAGCACCATAAGGGAATTTAAAACTCTCTACTGGAAAAGATCCGTCTCCTCACCAAAAAGGAATAACAGAGCGAGGCACTATATAATCAAATGGTAAGCTATAAAGTATGAGTTTTTGAATGATTTTTTTTTGATATGGAATATATTATGTATTTCCGTAATTGGAGCTTCAACAACTTCAACAACTCCAAACCCACTAAAAACCACTCATAAGACACACAAATCCATTCCCAAAGTGTCGCTACTCATTCTAGTTCATCCTACAAGTGCTCTAGTGGTGGTGTCATCAAAAACCTAGGAGAATGGAGAACCACCATATAAGGTTTCCGTCAAAGCACAAATAAATGCCGTGACCATAACTCTATTGGTTTTTGTATACACCTCATTTTTTATGCTTTCCAACATTTTATGTTAAGAAATGGCTATTGAAGCAGTATCCTCCTAATAAGTCACCTTAAAGGGCCTATTAGGATTCATGTGTGATCATACATGGTCACATGGGGTAGACCAAAAAATTATAGACATGTTGATATGACGACATATTTTCCTTATCCTCACTTTATTCCCTCTATGGTTCAGATATTATTTTCTCTTATGACAATTTTTCTCATCACGTTCACTTTGTAACAATCATTTCCTATCTTCTTATTACTTTCATTCATCTTGGATCTATTTCATTGCCTTGATCTTTCTCCACTTCCACTCCCCATTTATTTCCACCATTTCACCTTAGGTTTCCTCTAACACCGATGCAATATCCCATGGATAATTGTCATTACCCAAATTCATTCAAGTCGAGCATATATGCTTGGTCATTCTAGTTATTCTATTGTCACTCATTCATCATTCTAATCACTTAAGTCTACTTTCATATTGGACATTTACACACATAATTACATATAGTTATTACAATTATGGTTGCGGAGCCTCCTATTTTGTATTTGGGTCACCATAATGAATTATAAATGTAGGTATTTTTCTTTAGATTTCCCCTTCTCCACCCATAGTTACTATCTCTCACAATTGTTTTCTTTGGAAATGACCATTCATCAATGGTTGAACACTATAGGTAACTATTTCTTACCCTTATTTTTACTTTGTTTATTATTTGTTATTGTGTTGATGGTTGTTCATTCATTTCTACAGATTAGGGTATATCTATGTTTGATTTATTTTATGCCTTTATCTTATTATGTAGTTCCCCTTGGATTTATCCATATATTGATATCCTATTATTCTAAATCCGACTAGTGCAGCTCTCTTTATCTTATATATAGGCCTTGGAAACCTATATCTACCTTAGGGATAGTGATACCATCCTCTAGAATTGCAAAATTTACACTCCTTGAAAATGTTTAGTATCTATATCTTGTGTGCAGACATAGATTTTATCCCCAAATTTTGAGAAAATTATTAGGGATCCATGTGTCTTATTCTACCCTAGGTTAAACAAGATTCAACCTAATTTTTCATTTTCTCTATATTTCATACACAATAAAAAAACTACATAAATTCCTTATCAGAGTTAATCTCGTTTGTAACTCATTTTTCTTGACACCATGTTATCAAACTCTATAAAAAACCTACATAGCTTATAATGTAGTTTATCTTACATAATTCAGAATTTACCCTTCCTATCACCATCAACCTCCATGTTTATCTCCATGAATGAGCCTATTAAGGATATTGAAAAACCACTTTCTCTACAAATGATTCATTAGATCCTCATCAACATGTTCAAAGTTCCTTAATAGGATCTTAACACTTTTAGCATACATCAAGACTTAAAATTCAAATAATGATCTTCTCATCTATGATCACTTCCAACATGAACATACCAATTTCACCTTAACTCTAGTAATGATCTTCCATACTTTAATCATCGTATCCACCATTAAAATACCAATTATGTCAGATAAGAAAATTCCAATTACACTACCAAGCATAACTATAAACATTCTTAATTTCATGAGAAGATCATCCATGCTACAGCTAGACTCGATTACATTAATCTTAATAGATACCTATCTCGATGCCATTTATACCATGAATAATCATGTTTATGTCCTTTCACCATCCCAAAACTCAACGTTGTAGTACTTTAGTAGATCTTTATCGTGGGTATCAAGATCGAGCACTCATCCTCTCCCTGCGTGGAATCTTTGAGGAGGCATTTCAATTATTTTATTTTTTCTCATAAGATTGGGTATCAAATCGCATCATTGCTGTGGGCTTTCTTGATTTCATTCTAGCCATAGTATTGACCTATGTACTTTTAGCATGGCCAAGTCTTGTAGAGAAAAATGACTATCTTTTTCTTTTCTCACTTTTTGGGGCTTCTACCAATGTGTGTTCCTCTCTCACCTCGAGTCCTGGGAATCTATATGTTCTTACATTTTTCCTTTTCCAAAACTAATAACCTCCTAATTTCATCACATTCTTACAATTGATGCATCTTATGATTATCATTATGCTCTCCTCTAGCTTGGGTGCATCTCCTAATTCCTTTTATCTCTATTTATCCAACACTATAATCAATAACATTTAATCAATAAATCAAACAAATCCAACTCTAATAAATATTTAAAGAATAAAACTTTACCATCTAGAATCTTAGAGACTATATTATTCTCCTTATTATCTACTTCATCAATCTAGTCTTTCAATATATTCTTATCATTCTAGAGACTCTACGACCATTGTATCCTATCCTTGATACTTTGGTAATATATATATCTATACTTATAGTCCTAACTCAATGAAATCACATCACAATTAATTAATTTTATCTATTTTTTCATACTTAGCGCATCCACCCATTGGTTTTCAATGTTATAAAATGTTTCTATCTACCCATTGGATATCATCCTCAATTCTCTCTACACAACCTTCATCTCATGGCTTCACAACTAGGTGATTTATGTCTTATTTAAATTATTATCTTCTAGTTTTTCTTCTTAGTCTTACTCTTAAAGTTACATGCAACTATTGTACCAACCATGGAAAATATGAGAGAATCATTAAGGTTAGTATGTGGTAGGTATATTCTATTTTGTGGAGTTCATTATTTCTTTCCCATAATTTCATTATAACATTATTTATAACATTCATTGTTGAATTGAGGTGTTACATCGATATTTTTACACGAGACTATTTCATGTTTCACTATTATGAAATGTGATGATATTTAGTTGGGGCATATGTATACACCTCATTTTCATGCTTTCTAACCAATTCTATTGTGCATGTGATATAAATGCATTGAGAAAGTTCCTCAAGAGGCCTACCATGATAGGGATGCGATCAAATTTAGTCATGTAGGCTACACAACAACATTTGAGAGATGTCACTATTATGTCATGTAGTTATCTTATCCTCACTTTATTACCTCTCTTATTCACATATTGTTTCCTCTTATTTCAACAGTTTGTATCATTATGTTCACTTGCTTACACTCATTTCAACACTTATTGTTTCTTTCTATCATCCCGAACCTTTGGTATTTCATTTATTATTCTTTGGCTTTCACTCTCCATTGTTTTCCACCATTTAAGCTTAGGTTTCCCCAATGTTTGACAAAAATGTCTATCAAATATTTTTTTGGATTGGTCGTTACCATGGTAGTGGCCATCACCGAAGAGTGATCATATCGGGTATATATAATTGGTCATTCTAGTTTTCTATCATCCGATATTCATTATTCTAAGAACTTCACTCTACTTTCACATAGTAAATTTTATAAAATATTCATATGTTAGATTTGGATGTTTTTAAAGGTTCCCGTTTTACACCCGGGTCACCATAGTGAGCTAAGACTAGCAGAGGTCTCCTTCTTGAGATTTCCCTTTCTTCATCCATAGTGATTCTATTTGGGTGTTTTTTTCAAGGGGATCATGCATCAAGGGTCACACCACAGGTTAGTACTTCCAACCCTCCTCATCACTTATATTTGTTTATTGTTGTGTGGATGGTTAATCATTTATTTCTATATATTAGAGTATATGCAAGTTTTCTTTTATCTATTTCTTTTTCTTATTATGTTGTGCCCTTGGAGTTACCCATCTCTTAAACTAATAGTATTCTTAATCCTAGTAGGATGCCTCTATTTATATTAGCTATAGGGCTTGGAAACCTATGGCTCCCTTAGGGTTAGGGCTACTACTCTCTAGAATTACGACACTTGCATTTCTTGAGCACCTTTGATATCTACATCTTATGCGTAGACCTAGATTTGATCCCCTACATTTGAGAACATCGTTGGGGGAGTCCATATTAGCCCATCATATAGTTTCCAACCCAACTATACTAACAAAGATGCCAAGTCATGTAGCTCCCAAACACAAAACACCACTTTTGGTAGTAGCTTTGGTACCTATGATTTTAAAGAAAATGTTTTCCTAAACCATGTTTCTGTTTCTTGTAACAAAGATAAGAACCCTATCAAATCTCTAACATTATCAGCTTATACTCATATCAATAAGCTTCATATAGGAGCCACGAAACTAGCACTAGAACCTCCCACACTGACTAGTCATACCAATAGGAATTCCATGCAACGCCCATGGAGGTAGGGTTTCTCCAGTGTTTCACATTTTTTAGGGTAAAGTCATTTTTAAGGTTACCTCTATTTTATAAATGATCAACACTGAAATCGAACTAAAAATTGATCAATTCTTATCCCCTCAAATTTTCCAGCCATTGAAATAATTCTATGATCTCACCACCTTACAAGGAACTCTTCGGAGCTCCGTGTCACTACACATATTTGCTGAACCATACGAAATACCAATAAAATAAAATAATGGAACACCGCAAATTTTATATTTATGGAATTTCAAAAGGGGAATTACAAAACATGTAGAAAGTCATGGGTATACAAAAGAATAGAATAGAATATGGCATGCTTCATAGCAGCACTCCGAGTCATTGAACAAAAGAATACCATCAATCTTTATTTTGCATAATTAAACAATGGAGAAATCATAGAAATGTAAGCAGTCATAATTGGGAGAGGGAGCAGTAAATTGGTGTCGATCAGGATATACTTGGTTTCAACGCTTGCTTGAGGGCGTCAACAGTTTTGTAGTCGGTCTTGAAAGACTTGACAAGAACATCGTCGCTTATACCACTCGCAAAGAGAGCGGTGGGAACAGACACAGTGCCCGCATTGGCGCTCCCGAATCCAGATATAGCAATGGCCTCATCGTCATCGAACTTATTGAGTTGAAAATGGAGGAGACCTTTGGGAAAGACGACACATCCCCTCCCTCGAGTGTCTGAGTGAAAAGCTTGCCTGTGGTGTCAACGAACCCAACTTCAAGTGTTCCGTACAAAACTAACAACAGTTCAGAGGCGCGAGGGTGAGTGTGAGGAGGGTTCACTCCGCCTGCGGGGAACTGCAGCACCGCCATCGACACGCCCAGCCCCGTCACACCCGGAAACTCTGCCATTGCTGCCTTTGTCACTTTCGCTGTCGCCTGCCCCGTCAAATTGTTGTTTCCAATCTCTCGGAATCCTCTGAAGGTGAAGAAATTCTCATCCACAATTACACTCCCGGAGCCAGTCACAAAATCAGTGAGGATATCAGGATCTGCTGCCTTTGTCACCGTCAATACCATACCCAGAGCCAATGCCATAATCATCCACGCTCCATTAATCTCCATCTTTTTCTTTTTACAAGAAGAAACTAGAGCTGTTAATGAATTGGTGTGAATTTCAGTGTTCAGGATCGCGTATTTATATTCATTCTCTGCTCTCTTTCAGCCGGCTTTTCTCCCTGGGTTCATCGCCCCTACTTCGATCCCACCGCTCCATGATATATATATATTGATTCATTTCCAATAAATTAAAAGTTCTTTATCGAACCTGTTTGACTGTGTTAATCATTTCCGACGGCTTTTTTTATTACTATCATCTTTATTATTAAGCTGCAATCTATTTGGTAATAGGTTATAATTTCAATGTTTATAATCGGATAATTAAATATAAAAGGTGTATGTATCTTAAGATAATAGATTTAATATGCTTATACCCTTAATAAGCCTTATATTGCGGCCATGTAAATAAGTGAAATGTTTAAATCTATCATTTATGATAATTCTCAACTCCCCACCGTACATCTCAAATCCTTTGCAAACTTTTATTAAAAATGGATCCTTATATTGCGGCCATGTAAATAAGTGAAATGTTTAAATCTATCATTTATGATAATTCTCAACTCCCCACCGTACATCTCAAATCCTTTGCAAACTTTTATTAAAAATGGATCCTAAACACTTATATTCGAAATAAATTACTTTCTATAACCTTCATCAAACATGCATTATAATCAACAAAATCCCCACTATATGGAATATATAACCAATGTTAATATGTGAGAATGCGAAATCCATGATTTCAATGCAAGACTAGACAATAATGAATCGACCAATTTTTTTTTAATGAAATTATGGAAGACCCTCAAGGTTGTTCACTTCGTCCTCAACCACTTCTTTAGGTGGCCTAGATTGTGACTTCAATTCTCTTGACAAGCCTATAGTGTGTGGCGTAGACTCTTTATATGCTACCCAAAGGTTATAGAGAGGCTTGCCCTATGGTAAAGCTTTGTATCTTTGGATCATTGGGAAAAATTCAATTTCCTATGGTTACCAAAAAAAGATGGAAATACTTGCTTGTTAAAAATGAACATAATACTTAAACACGAACTTTTCGCACTCGGTATTATGAGTAAATAGATCCAACTATACAATACAAAGTATACTAGTCATTCTCACTTAGGACTCTATTAGAATCATTTGATGACCGAAATCAACAAGAACACCTCACGAGACAACTAAAATCCACTCAATCAAAAAAATAGAAAAAAAAAAACTACTATTTTCACACTATTATTTTGATACATGAAGACTTCGATTCTTTTCCATTCTAGTCCCAATCTTAAAATCCAAATTACCATCCTTAATTTTAGATAATTCAAGTTTAAGCTAACCACACGTCGTAATGAAATACAAACTATTAAACTTATCCATCAATGTGTGATCACAAAATAATTTTTTTGGTGGCACACTAATTAGGTCCTTCTTATGAAAATTGTTATAATGTCAAAATATTTTATCACGATCCTCCATTTACCATGACATGCAATGATATATCAAAGATACCAATAATTACACTTAGCCATAATCAATGAAGAAAACAAATGTAGTGGTGTATATCAAGAAAATCTCAAAAACTCACAATCTTAAAGTCAAGATTTCCTTCAAAACAGAACATTTCAATCCATACTAATGAAAAAACATGACCACAACAATCAAATCTTAATATCATCAACAATTGAGACAATCTTCCCACTATTTATCACCATCAACTTTCACCTCTCCTACAATACTCTAGTCAAATGGCCTTAACATTATTTGATGAAGTAATTGATTGAGAGTTAGAGAAAAACCACTTTATATTCTATAGCTATAAAATTCGCACTCAAAACATACACACCGACCAATTCAAAAAATAATGAAAAACCATAAACGTTTTTTTTTTAATGAAATTTCAAAAGGAAATTACACCACATAGGATGACTCTAAGTAGGATTCAAAAATATGTAGATTACTTGCATGTGTTCAAAGACTTGACCAAATCATTGTTTCTAATACCAATTTTGAATATAGCGGTTGGAATAGACATAGTCCCCATATTCAGGATATAGATAGAGAAAATGCCTTCTCAATCAATGCGGTAAATGTCCCTCCCCCATTGATCAAATTTTTTTTCACGAGGGTTACCATAAATAAAAACACTAATTATTTTTTTGTTATTTGGAAGAATAATTTCTTTTAAGGTTCCAACATTAGATACATACATTTTCTTTCATGATATTAAAATCAAGCATTGAAGTTCTTAGTTATAGACAGAAGCTGCAACGAAATTGAAGGCTCCTTATCTCAGCCATTTAACCATGAACCCAAAATCATATGGTGCTCCACAATATAGAAAATACAATGCATCAACATTTTCAAAAGTCAATTTCAAGAAATTGAAAACAAAGAGCATGGAATATGTATACACTATCAAGGAATGACCAAAATGTGATTTTGATGGATGTTTTTTCGAAACACAAAATTGATGAAACAATCACAGATGTTTGTAAATTTAGGATTTACCACATTAGCTCCTTCAAAAACAACTGTAAAATGATGACGTGAGGCTCCTCCATATAAAGGACACCCTTGATCTTAACATTTATTTGGCTATTGCAGAAGTGAATATTCCAAATCAATAAAAAATTAAATCTTTAACATTAGTCAAAGATTTATAAGGGAAAACATGTGTACACATATTCATCATCTCAAAAACTAAAAAACTATTATTTTAGATGAGAATTAAAAATATTAAAAAACACACAAAATAAAGGATAGCTTTGAGGTTAACACCCATGAGGGGAATACAATAAAGTAAATATTCAATCTCACAAAACAACTATAGGGACTTAGACATATTGATGAAATTTCATGGATGGCGACCACAATGGAAACGACGCAATAATTTTTCCACTCAAAGCTAAATGATCGAGAATCCTCATGTCATTTTCCATTCTAAACACATTTTTCTCGCCCTCGGAAGCAAGGAACCTATCTGTTAAAAAATTGTTGAGAGAATTTTAAATTTTTGGTTCATGCATAAACCATGTTAGTTTCCTAGGTATGTAGGTGGGACTAGGTGTTGCATTTGCATTGTCTCTTTTTCAACCTCTTACAGATAGGAAATCCTACATATGTTTGAATCCTTGACACTTCTTCCCTTCCCTACCACACCCTTGAGCTTGTCCTACATCTTCTTCTGGGATTCGGGATTAATATCGATTTTTGCCACATCCCACTATATCAGTAGTGTCGTTATGTGGGTTATGTGAAATATGACTTCCTTTGTACAATTAAAAGTTTAAAATACCATGAATAAGAATTAGTTTTACAAAATATAATTTCCATGGTACCATTAAAAGAAAAAATAACCATGAACATAAATGAAATCCTAACCAAAAACAATGAAAGTAGAAAATTAGAAAGAAAAACAAGTAAAATGTTGTAGAACTCTCAAAACCTTTCCTTATTCTCAATTCTCATATTAAACTCCCAAGTATCACATATATAGATAAGATCATCCATAAAAGGTATAACCATGGAAATCATGAAAAAAAACCTATTTCAAAACTTGAAAATTAATCAAAACACATTTTAAGGACCGTAAACAATCATTCTTGTTTATACTAGATATTTTGTGCTAACGCTTTCTTAGATAAAGTATGAATTACAATAATGACACTCCATATATCCGAAATCAATGCTTCCCATTTGAATGCAATCACCAATCTTGTCCATGATTAAATACAAATACTTTCCTCAACTATTGATCTCTTTCCTTGTGTTAGATTTTGTGACTCTTCATCTAGTTATAGGAAACAAAACATTACATAGCCATTAAAAGGTAAATTTTTGGGTTGGTATTTATTAAGAAAAACCTAATAATTAGAAAACATTAAATTAAATAGGATTCTTGCTTGTACCAATTATTACTATCAAGGCCTCATTCTGTTGCTTCATCGTCATTTCCTTTCCTAACACCCTTCAATCCCCATCGCCCTTACCTCCCTTAACCTTGGTCCTTCCACTGCCCCCACTAATCCTTTAGGTCGAAGGAAGATCATAACCAAAAACCCATTATACCCTATCGATCATCCTTTCCTTTCTAAATAAAACTTTGTAGTAACAAAGACATTGAGTCTCTAAAAATATGCTACACATTAGTAATCTTGTTGGTGCCTCTGCTATGGAAAGGGAGGAATACCTTCTTAATAGAATTGTAAAATTGGAAAATGAGGTTGGGGTTTTGAAAGAAGATATCAAACATGTTTCCAAGGGAGAATGCAAAAGGAAGCTTCAGAATGATCCTGAACAAGATAATAATCATATTATGGAAGTCTACAAGAAGCTAAATTCATTGGATAATAGACTGGGAAATGCAAAAGGAAGACATGGTTACACCCTTTCTATTCTCAAGGCTATTTATAACTTCATGGAGAAACATATAAAAAGCATTTGCATGATCAGTGACATTTCTCCTGCCATTTGGGATCCGGGACCAAAATGAGACTTGATTCTCTCACAGCTAGGACAAAAAGTATCCATCCCATGTCACTGCCCTTGCGCTCTTCACCACTATGCAGAAGGTGAGGACAAAGATTGACAGAGCAGACAAGTGAAAAATATTGTCCTTACTCCTGGTTTCCATTTTGTTGTTGTTAGGATGTTGTTTTCATGCTACTTTGTTGCAGTTTTGTTACTATTTGATCCTTTTTGTATAGTTTCTCAGATAAATATAGTTGGTTACTCATGTATAATATGGATGCTAATCCAAACTTAATGTATTTACTGCATTATCTGGATTTTTAGCCTTTTTGTAATAGGGTATAGTCCCTTCAAAACTATTGACCGCATTATCTGCTCTATCTGGCTTTTGAGCCCTTTTTATAATAGGGTATAGTCCCTTCAAAACTATTTACCCCTAATAAAAAAATTATTACTATCTAATTTTAATAGTGAAAATGATAATTTAATCTAAATATTAGTATGAACACAAGACCAAGAATCACCAATTTGAACAAAAATCAACTGGAATGCATATCCATTATTGTATAAATGTAATTTCATTTGTTTTTGGGGTTTATCTTATACTTTTGAGTAAAATTGGATGTTTTTAATGCTTAAAACACATGCATATGGTTGAGTGGATATTATAATAATTTTTTTATTCAAGTTTATTATGAGAAGATCAGGATTATATTGAAATGGTAACGATTATTTTTTTTTTTTTCCACTTTACCAAGTTAAATATACTATCTATAAAGCTATCACAAAAACATCCCATTTACCATGCTTTTTGGCTATAAAATTCAACAACTTCCTCATCTCGACGTAGGATGACATGTTTCTCTCAACATGTACACATCTCTATAGTTTCTTATCGCAAGTAGACACAAATTCCCCTCTAAATGAAGTTGTGTATATCTATCCACATAATTCAATATATGCCATTATCGAGAGAAAATGTTGACATTGCTGAGTATTGAACAAGGGATTAATTTTATAGATATCTTCATAGTACATTTTTTCAGATATCTATGCATCTCATTCTCTTTCTCCTTTCAACATCCCAAAATAATATTTTTTTCCCTGATACTACTAACAATAAGACAAAAAAATTCTCTTGTGTTCCTTCAAATATTTTTCCCACCCATAAAATTCTCCTTCCTTGATGCCATTCTTCACTTCCCTTCACCTCTACAATGTTTCACCTTCGCTATTTATTATTCTATTTTTTAACCAGGGTTATAGGTTATAATATGTTTATAATTTAATTTTGGCAATTTTTAGTTGTTATGTTTTTCATCCATATCATCACATAAATTTACGATACAAAGTACCAACACCAATGTTAATATAATCATTTCTTTACCCTGCGAGACATGCATAAAAATTTTACTCCTAGAGAGAAACGAGAGAGGATAGACAAAATCCTTCATTATTATCACCTAGTGATTATTTCCCTTTTAAGAAAAAGGTTTGAATGAGGAACCATTTTTTTATTATATAAGGTAATAATACATATTTTGAAGGGATCAAGAACCCTGTACAACCAAAAGATAAATCATTGAAGCACAAAGGCGATATATCAAGGATCAAGGCCATAGAGGTCACAAGTGAAACAACCAAACAAGCCAAAAGAAAGAAAATGTAGGGAAAACACAAAAGGAGAAAGGGCCCCTCAAAGAAAACCAGTCAAAACAACTTGACCATCTACCCACAGGAGAACCCTAACAGGTGAGGATCCATGTTTCAAAATGTTATATTTTACTCATAAATTTTTAAAATTAGGTCTCTTGAATAAAGTCCTTATAGGTTCATGTTTATTTCATTCGTCCTTTGCATTTTTAACAAATAAATTTAATTTTGATGTTAAGAGGAAACGAAGGTTAAAAAAGTGACCATGGAACAACATCAAACATATCGAGCTTACAAATAATTTTCCAAGGACTTCAAGTATTACCAATTCCTTTGCAACAATTCTCAAAAGTTATATGAAAGGATTGGTGGAAGTTATATTATTGAGACAAAGGTTTATTTTTAAGAGTTCGATAAGTTTTACTTCCAGCACTAGAAAGGGATGCGTATATAAGGAATATCCCCCAATGTACGATCACTTAATGAGTGGTTACAAAATCTATGAATGTCAACTCCTTAATAATAATTATGATTTCAAGATGAAAAAGCTATTTTATTATAAATGAATCACACCTTCTTACCAAGAAACACCCCCTTACCAAGAATGGGGATCAACGTAACTTACCCGAAACACATTCATTATGGTATACATTCAATACAAATGGATTTATAGTGTGGTATAATTCAAAACAAACTAAGAGAGAGTAAGAACAAAATCATGCCTATTGATGGGTTCCCATAACCATAGTATACACCTTTATTTAAGCACCATGTTTGAATAAATAAATTATATCCATAATTACCAAAGAAAATATTATAGTAAAAAATATTGTTCTTCTCCCAAAGGAGACTAATATTACCAATTTAGAACATCCGGTAAGCCTTATCTATGAATCCTCAAAATCTAAAAGCACATTATCCTCAAGAAAACCAAATCTTATGAAAGAGTGAACCATCCCATACAAAATTTATAAAGTCTATATTGATTACCATAACCATCTCAATGATGTAAATTGTCATCATAGAAAGCAAGGAGACACATAATTTGCTGCCTAATTCACTAACACTCAATATTGCATAAATTCTACATCCATCAATTGATCCAAACTACATAACATCATAGCCAATCCACTGGAGATAAATAGAGCATCATGAAGGTCACTCAACCAAAGAGGATTGAATAAGTCATATGAGTCTCTCAACTAAATATGACTAAAAACACGTCTCTGCACCAAAGGAGGATAAAATATCACACGTGTCACTCCAAAAAAGGAAGACTGAGTGACCAATATCAAGTGAGGTAAAGTCACTCCATGGTCTTAAATGCATGGAGCCACATCACCACAAAACCAAGGTTATGTCCTGCAGCCCCAAGCATACAATCATGACACCTTAGGCATACCCCTATATGATAAAAACACAACAAGAACAAAGTATAACCAACTCACAATGAGACACCAAAAACCACATAACATTCTTGACAACACTTTATCCAAGTGACCTCAAAATGATAAACCTTTGAGTCAAACAAAAGAGATAAAATTGATGAAATATCAACAGTAAAATAAAAGTGGCTAAGTAGTTGCATTCAAACTATGAAAATATCACAATAAACCAAAAATAAATGGAAGAGCCTTAAATATTTATCAATAATTCAAATCAATAAAAATCTAGTCTCGAAATATCAATTTTACAAATATAACACAAATGGAAAATATCCACATCACAACCACTACAGCCTTTTGTGGGCTACCTATAGGGGTACTAGTCATCGAGTGAAAATCTCGGTATAAATGAGTAATATGGATCCAATTACGTCATCTGACGTGATATCTACTCTCCCAAGTGAAAAAAAAGCCTCTATGATACCAAAAGTGGAAATATCTGAAGCCACTGTCCAATACCATCACCCAATGTCATAACTGCTGAATATAGTAGCTCTAAATGCGTGACCCTTTGCCAGATCTCCTCCATAACGGTCTCTAAGTGTCACCCAAAGCATTATTTACCATAATTTTCTCCAAGAAAGACAAAAATCCATTCAATGATGACCTCCACAGGTTCTGACACAACATTGAACAATACACGAAATTTGGGGTCCTTTACCATATGCTCGTTGAGAGCCACATACACACTACAAAAAATGGAACCGGGCATCATATTATTGAATCCTCATCACACACAGATTAAATCTCACCAAAAGTAACCCACATATTTAAAAAAACATGATTCTCTTGTCAAGTAAACCTAGAGGTACAATTGTTGGAAAATTACTCTGATACCAACTATAATGCATATTGTTTTCATGACCCAAAACTTATATATTAAACCCAAAGAAAAACTAGATTTTTTTGTGTTTGTTAAAAGTTAAGTGTGGATCAACCATTGTTATTTCCACATGTATACCTATATGGATACAGGTCGAATCGAATAATTTAAAGATTTTCATCCACCATTACACTCCCAGAGCCAGTGAAAAAATGAGAGAGGATATCAGGATCAAATTATTTTTTGACCGTTAATACCATACTCATAAATAATTCCAATACCATAATCATCTCCATATTTTTCTTTCTAATGAAGAAGAAATTAGAGAAAAGGAAGAATTGTTTTGAATTTGAGTGCTCAGGATCACCTATTTATATTCATGTTGTGCTCTCTTTCACCCAACATTTCTCGTTGGGTTAATCACCCCAACTTCGATCTCACCGCTCCACCACATACATATTCATTCATTTCAAATAAATTAAAATATCTTTCTTGAACTTTTTGACTGTGTTAATCATTTCCAACAGATTTTATTACTTATTCCATGGTTATTAAACATGCAGACTAAGTGCAAGTTATTGTAAAATTAACATGCTCTAATTATTTTTATGACATTGTTCCCTTTGCACTATTAAGATGGAATTTTCCCATATTCACATGGAATTGTTCCCTTTTCACTATTATTATATGGTAATTGTGCTCTCGATGACAATACAATATGTATTTCATCTTAGATCTCACTTAATATGTGATTTCCCCATTAATTTATTGTGCACTTTTTTTTTGGATTATGATTTCCCCATTAAACTTGATAATTCATAAGAGTAGATAGTTTATCGAAAAAAGGAAACCATAATATTGTGCCTTGAAAACTTGTTTCTTGGATTAACAGTGTATTGGAAATCTGTAGCCTTTTAGGACATCTTTTTCATCATAATATTATGTTGTTTTTAATTCTACCTTCTTGTTGTTCCCGCAAAACTGAAGGGAAGCTAATCATCTTGTTTCTTAAAACTTCCATCCTTGCATCTGTACTTTCTTTTATGAATGAATACTTCTTAGTGCACAACTACTTGACATTGATTGCAAACTATATCTTTTTTGTGTTTCTGCATTTTCAATAATTTATGGAAATATTTGCAAGCTTAATGGCTATATTGAAACCTTGTAAAATATATAAATAGATGTTTTCATTTTTGCAACATTGTTTCTTTGTTTTCTTAATTAGAAGTGATAATGACTATACATATGAAACTGGTAACATGAGAGATTAGGGACCCCGATATCTAACTCCTCTCTATTTTTCTCTTTTCAACCTCGAGCAATCACGAAAATCTTGGAAAGAACTTTGAGATCAGAAATGATGGGTTACTCATAGATCATGTTTTAAAATTTGTCTTTATATGCATTATATTTCCTTTGATAGCCATATTCCACAGCTTGTGTGGGATAAATGTACTCTTTCTTTATGAATAAATGAAATCATCTTATGCTATGAGTTGTCTCAGTTTCCTATACATTTCTATCTAGTAACATGATGTGGAATGAACCTAAACATCTCAACACATAATATAATTTAACTTAATCACAAGGGAATAAGTTGAAAAATTGTACTTGTACTTGATTTATTTTCTAGAAAACAAGTAACACAACCGATTGTAAAAAAATCCCACTCTACAAATTAACAACTCAATCTACTTCTTTAGAGTGTACTTTCTAGTATATTCCATCCTTCCCACCTTCACCAAGGATGTGAAGTAGTATTAAGTGGCTACTATATGGTTTTGCTTTGAAGACAACCTCTTTAAGAGGCTTTATATGCAAGACATTGCATCCTATAACAACTCATAAATCTTCTCGGTTTCCTTACATGTTGTCCTTCAACCTGGACAAAACCAAACAACTAAATTTTTTGGTACCCCCCTCCGATGATTGACAAAAAATGGTCAACATATTTGGAAACTTTTCTAACTTGGTTTCCTGCTAACTAGCTAGAACCCTTAAAAAGACCTTTTCCAGCTTGTGAGGAAAATTTGAAACCTTATGCAAAGTCTCACCATACATTCGAAAGGCTGCATACTACTCATAAAGACTAAAAATCCTCCACTAAAACTGAAAAAACACAATAGAAACCTATGCACAAATCGTAGTTGGAGAAAATATAAACTATAACAAGACATGCCATTTAATATGGCAGCCACTTATTAAAAGAAGGAAATGAAGAAATATGTGTATAAAGCAATTAGAGGAAAGCATGGGAAACTATAATAAAATGTCAACTTATTGTTATCACCAAATCACAAAGCACCCTTATGTTTCCATAAGTGCATATACTTGAACTTACGGTGTGATTGGATAACATGGGTACTATCTCCAAGTTGTGGGACTTGCTACTTGAGATAGACCTCCAGAGAAAGCTGGTTCTTGCTCCTAAGCTACCTGCCACAATCTACTCTAATGCAGGGGAAACTAACTATTCTAATCTAAATTTTCAAGGGACCAAGGAGAGAGAATGCATGAAATGAAAGCCTACACTAAAGTGGTGATACACCAGAAAAGGAGGGTGTGAGAGTAGTCTTCAAATGCGTGAAATACAGAAGCAAAGTGCACACTAGAAGAGGTGATGACAGTTCTCCATAATCTAGCAAAACGCATTCACAAAAATATTTCAAACATACACAATGATAATGGATCCCTGCATGAACATAATAATAGACACAATATTCTTGTAAAGAAGAGGTTGAAGGGGCAAGAAGAATGCAAGAAAACACAGCAGGGGAAGATACATCCACAAACTTATATTTTATTGCTTCCTGATATGCACAGTTCAATCGGTTACAAGGTAAGGGCCTAGATCACCATGCAAGGAGTCCACAACAAGGGCCTGCAACACATTGGCTTCACAAATAAATTTTGGTAGAGCTTTGCTACAAAAACTACCTCCTTTACAATGAGCCCAACACTCCAATTTATAGAAAAATGAGAAGAGAAAGAGAAGGGAAAATGGAAATCCCGAAATCTGTCCTTCAACCACTTGTAAGAGGCATTAAATGGAGTAAAATGATTATATATTACTTGCAAAAGGCTCCCCATACTGTCCTAGGTGCTGCAGCAGAGAAAGAATGATGACCATGCCTCTTAATTGCACTCCCAACCACCAAATAAAACACTGTTATGAACCCAGCCACGTTTTCTTAAAAATCTCAATCAATCTCTCATCAAATATGGAATTTCTTGATTTCTATGCGTCAGGCTCGAGCCACGATTCCAATGGTACCAATTTTGTGTGATTTCATTGAGAAATGCAAAAGTTATGGCCTTCTGAGTGCGGGCAGCTATTTTGGGTTTGGCAGGCGTTTTCTGTCATTTGACGGGAATGAGCATTAACTAACTAGAGCTTTATATGTTTTCTGTTATGGCGTAGAGGATGTTGTGCTCGTTCCAGAAAGTCCAATTTTGTGAAAATCGGAGCTCGGAGTCAAAAGTTATGACCGTTTGAAGTTTCACGGGTCAAACGTTGACTTTTCTTCTTTGCCTTCGGCCACTTCGGCTTTTCGCATCCCTCGCATCCCACGCGTACCTTTGTCCCATTTGTCCCGGATGAAAATCTTCTGCTTTGGCCAATTCAAGCTTCCTTGTTCCTGTTTGCGGCCTTTTCGGATTTTCACATCCCATGCGTCCCTCGCGTACTTTTGTCCCAACTGTCCAGTGGACTGCCCGGGGCAAATATCTCTGACCCGCCCGAAATGGACTGTCTGTCGGCAAATCGGCCGATTCGCGTCCCGCGCATACTTTTGTCCCGGCTGTCCCAAAACCGCGCGAAACAAAAAACTTGACGATTTTCCCTGCTCTCGGCCGTTTCGGCTTTTCGCGTCCCGCGCGTCCCGACGTCCCAACTGTCCCGCGGACCGCCTAGGACAAAAATGTCTGACTTAGCTGATTTTATTTGTTTTTTTGGCCCCAAGCTTGGTACGACGAACCTCAGTACGACCCGAACCCTTCAGACCCGAAATGCTTTAAAACAGTCCTGCAACTTTAATTTTTGCATTTTTTCCATTTTTTCTAGCTCGTTGGGATTTCTTCTTGGATGGGAGAGTTAGAAAAAAAAATCCGAGGGGACCCCAAAAAACATGATTCTGGGCCTTGAATCAATCTACTTGCTCGGGACTGAATAATTTTATGCATGTTATCAAAATTACCTTAAGGGGTGAATTTTGGATAACACTTATCTTGTCTAGAAAAAATGCTTCAGATGAATCATGTTGACTCGGATCAAAAGCTCTTCTCTATCCATTCTTGCAAGCTAGTAATCATTATGTGGCTTGCATCTAATGATAATGTAGGGTTCACTCCACAATGAATTAAACTTTTTGTGAGCACCTGGTTTATCTCCGTCTTTATCCCATTTTAGAACTAAGTCACCTTCATTAAAAACTCTTGCACTAGCGTTATTGTCAAATGTAATCTTGATTTGAGCTTGATTTAGATCCATAGACAACATAGATTGATTTCTAAACTCCTCAAGCTCCATGATCTATGCATAACTCACCTCCATTGGCTCATTCTTTATTAATTCTACTTGTTGCATCATTCCAAAGCTACAAGCTCAAGTGAAATTAGAAGCTTTGCTTCAAGATCATAAACAAGCTTGAAGTGTGAATTTTAAATTGATCTTTTATGAGTTATTATATTATCCCAAAAGGTTGATTTTAACTTGGTATGCTAGGTTCACTGATTTTCATATGTAGTTCTTATAATTATCCTTAACATATTATTATTTGTACTTTCAGTCAATCCATTACCTTGAGGGTAATAATTGGATGATGTGCTAAGATAAATACCATTCTAAATAGCCGATGTATAAATATTTACACCAAAAAAATATTTTGCATTATATGAAATTATAGTAGAGGGAACACCGAACCTAATTATTATGCCTTTGTAGAAGTCCAAGATTCTTGTCTTGAATTAACTTTTTTCAAAGAAACTGCTTATCCGATATGTGAAATAATCAGTTATGGTGACTATCCATCTATGGCACAATCTTGAAGGAAAGTTTATAAGAGCTATGAAGTCAAAACCCCATTGAGAAAAAATATTATCAACTGTAATTGAATGCAGCGGTAAGGCAACAAGCCTCTCTTTACCTGTGAAGAATGCACACTTTTGACACTTTCTTACCCAAGTTTAGTTGTCTTTAAATAGTGTAGGCCAATGATAATCTCCTTTCATTATCTTGAGGGATGTAGTTTTTATAGAATAATTCCCTCTTCCTTGCTCATCATGAAACTGTTCATGAAATCTTTCAACTTGGTTGGGCTCAACACATCTTAGTAATACACCGTTAAATTCCTTCTTGAATAAAACATTATCAACCAACAAGAAAGGAATGGATTGAAGTCTGAAATAAATTATTTTTGACTTTTACCAATTTGGCGGGTACATACCATGCTGAATGTACCTGTTCATGTCCAAAATCCCATATGTAAGATGCTGATTTTCTGCATTTTCATGTCCATTCTGCATTAATAAAACATATTCCTTTCTCTCTTGCAATTCTTGAGCCAAGTGCTCACATAAACCTTTTCCTCTAATAATCTTGGTCACTTTAATGATGATGGCATACTCCATCAAATTAGTGATCCAACCCGATCCTTTCTCACTTATGTCCTTGTTCAACAAAAATCTTTGATACTTGGATGAGAAACCATTAAATTTATACTATTGTTAGAGAGAAAATGTCTGAATTTCTTAAGTGATCTAAAAATTGAAAGCACATGTTTCTTAACAAATGAGTACCTCATTTCTTAATCCACCAAAATTTGAGTGAAAAAGATAATTGGCTCCTCCAAGCCATCTTTATTCTGTTGTGTTAACATTCCTAAAATGGTATCCATGTTAGCATAAGCATGCAACATGAAATATTTTGAGAAATTTGTATTTATGAGCATTGGGGATAAATTTATTGCTTGTTTGATGGCTCGAAAATTGTTCACTCCTTTTGACCAAGTCAAATTTTGATCCTTCTTAAGCATATTGGTCAATGTTTTTGAAAGTGGAGCAAAATATGCAATTTACCTTCTAATAAAACAAATTTTTCCAAAGAAACTTTCAAGTTCTTTCTTATGTTTTGGAAATGATTAAGTGAGAATAACACTTACTCTTTCCAGATCAAATTTCATACCATGTTTTAAGATGATCTGATGAAGAAAATTACCGTCATGAACTAAAAACATACACTTTTTAGGATTAAGTGACACACCGTATTCTCTGCATCTTTCAAACACTTTTTTGAGATGCGGTAAGTGATCAATTACAAGCTTTGAAAATATTATGATATCATCCAAACAAACTAAGATAAACTTGTTAATGATACCATGGAATGCCATGTTCATATATCTTGGAAAGTATGCACCTACATTGGACAAATTAAATGAAATTTTTCTATATGCATAAGCCCCACTTAGCTGTAAATATAGTTTTAAAATGGTCTTCTTCCTTGACAAGTATTTGATTGTAACTATTATACTTGTCAAGCAAAGAATATCTTTCTGAACCTATAACTATCTAAAGTATTTGTTCTATGGAGGGAAAAGGATAATGATCCTTAAGAGAAGCCTTTTTAAATCATGAAAATCAACACATAATCTAATTTCACCATTTTTTTCTTACCAGTAAAAGGTTAGCTACCCAAGTTGAATGCTTAATGGGAAAGATAATGGAAGAATCAATGAGTTTTTCAAGCTCTTTCCACATCAAGGGTTCTAACTTGGGGTTAATTGGATTCTTTTTTTTGTCTAACTCGGTTTTGAATCAACCTCTAATTCAATGGTATGCTGAGCTAAAGAGGGATCAAAACCTCTTAAATCATTGTATTTCCATGTAAAAACATCTACATACTCTCTACAAATCTCAATGAATGCATCCTTTTTAGTTTGTGAACATACCTTACCAAAATTGAGGTTCTTGCCATCAAGAATGGTGGCATTTTCATGTTGATATGTTCATGTAGCAAGGATGATGCTTCATTTCATTAGTTTCACCAAATATGGCTTCCAAAGTGACAAGGTATTTTGGGATCTTGTTTTTCTTGAGCTGCATAATTTTATCCTCATACCTATTATGCAGTTTTCCTTGATTTTGTGCTGAAAATTTAGCCTCTTCTTTTAAAAATATGATTATATGTGCATCATCATAAAAAAATTGCCAATGTGAGTTGTTATATAGAATGAGTGGCCTCACTATAACCTTGATATGACACTTCAATTTAAATCATTTTTGATATCTGCAGGTATGTCAAACTTAAATCCAATGGATGCAAGACTATAAACATGTTTATTTATGTCTCTAGGAATAATTTAAATATTGAAAGAAAGAAAATCCTCAAGCATGTCCCACAATCTATGTCTATAAGTTCTCATTAATGGATTATTACAAGCATTAGAACCTCTCACCTGATGAATAACAAGCTCAATGTCCCCAAAAACCGTAAATTCTTGATTCCCTTCTTCCTTACCCACTTTAAACCCTGAATTAGTGCCTCATATTCTGAAATGTTGTTAGAAAAACCAAAATGATACTTATTTTTAGAGAAGTACCAATGATTTGAAAGTGAAATTAGAATCAAACTAGTGAAGTACCGGTAGCCTTTTGTACTTATCCTATTCAAGCCCGATCCCTTTTCGAGCCTGGGTCATGTGGAGAGTTGGCACTCATTCGGGTCTCCGCACTTTGAACCTAGCCTTGGTGTTGCACTGATGAGACACGTGGTAGCTTCCGCCGATGCTCTTATACTTAGTTGATTTAAATGGCCAGCTTTGGCCCCTCTTTGGAATTAGGACACATGGCGAGCCTGTAATTGTTTGGGGTTCTATCTTCGAAGTTGGTATTTGAAGTTGCGTAGAGTTGACACATGGCACCTTCCACTGGATCTGCCCCATTTTGGCCTTTCAACGACCAATGAGACCTCATGGGCTCATGGCAGCATGTACTCAAAACTGTGCCTTTTGAAAAAAGTGTAAAAGTTTCAAAGTCCTCGCAGACCCACCAGCCTGCTTTTAGACTTGGGAAAAATTCGGTCCTTGGCCCCGTAGACCCACTTCGGAAAAAAGTCATCCTTGGGCCCGCCAGTCCGCATTTTCCCATTTTGGGCAAAAATACATCTTCGGGCCTATTGGCCCGCTTTTTCCACTTTGCAAAAAGTAATCCTTCTCAGCCCGCGGGCCCACAATTATACTTGTGTCTTTTTATGAAAAGGGAAAAATTTCAAAATGTCTCCCGCCACCCCGGTCCGCAATTTCCATTGGCAAAAATTCTTCGCTGGGCCCATGCGCCCGCTTTTGGGAAAAAATCCCTCTAAGGCCCATCAACCCGCAACTTGAAAAATACGAAGAGTTATAAGGACTTCTTTATATCTATGGAAAGGGGAAGAAATTTCCTATCTAATGGAAATTCTTTTAGGTGGCATGAAGTGTTTGAAATGTGTAAAAATTAAGATTAAAGAAAAATGGGCAAAAATGTTTTCAGTTGACTCAAAATAAGTGTGATCTTATTTTGGTCAATAGTCCTTTGTAAGGATACTTCTTGTTTACAAATTACCAACCAAATTGATGAGAAAAATAGTATAAAAAACTTCTATCTTCCATCCTTGATGTACTAAATCACTTGCACATTGATGGTCCAAAGTGTGGGTGATATACACATGCACGATAAAATTAGTTGTGTCATCCATTTCCCGATGCATATTATCTCTACCAACCCTTCATCCCCCTTCCCCCTCTTGAATGATCTGGATATGGGTATGGGGTCGAGGGAGAGCCCCTATCCCCCTATCTTATCTCTCTGGGAGGTTGTCGATCGAGTAAATAGAATGGGTAGGTGGGGGCGGGCCCCTATCTATATACGGGGCGGGGCCCTATCTGTCTATCTGGGGTTGCCCGGCCATTTCTCTATATCTGAGGTAGGTGGGGCCCCCCCTATATAGATTCTCTATGGGCTCCCCTATATATGGCCGGGGCTGGGATAGGTGGGTTCGGCTCTATAGACGTGATATGGGTGCTAGCTCGACTAGAGATGAACGAAAGACTGACTGGAGATATGATATGCGGGACTAAAGATGATATGATACCGTAGACTAATGATGATATACCGTCGACCTATATATAATAGAGAACTCATATAGGTAGAGGGCCAACGGGCCCTTCTATTATATACGTGATACAACCGGGCCGAGAGATAGAAAGTGCTCGAAACAGATAGGAAGGATCTTGACCCCCAGCCCATCTCCCCTACCCCCTACATCTATAGACTCTCCCACCCCCCGATGAGCCAATTTAAGGGAACACATATCTCTATAATAATCATTTGATTATCTCAAATGATAAGAATTCCTCAAGAGACAAGAAAAAATATTCTCAACGAAAAATAGTTACTAGATATTATTATTAATTTGACTCATAAAGACATAAAATTAATGTTGTCATTCTAAAATACCTAAAAATAATATTACTTCACTATATATACTTGGACTCTTTTCCCTCCTAGTTACAATCATAAAAGCCATATTACCGTCCTTATTTATAGAGAACTAAAAGTGTAATCTAACTATGCGACCTAATGAAATAGACCCTACTAAAAATATCTTTGAATGAACTATAATTTCAATATATTTACTAGTGGTTTACTTATTAGGGCCATTTATATGGAAATTTTTGTAATATCAAAACTTGTACCACACTCCTCCATTGACCAAGAAATGATGAAATATGAAAGGCGCCACAACAATCAATATAGAAAACAAATGTGAAGTTGTATATTAAGAAAATGTAAATTTGGGTGTTTAGAAAAGGTCACTTCTTAACACTTAAAATACAATTAATACAATTAAAATTATCAATCCATAAAAATAAAAAGACATCACCAAAGCTATCACAAAAACATACAAGCCCCAATATCCTCAACAATCAATAATTGATAATTGAAGTATATGACATGAAATGTAACATTACATTTATCCACTTGGGAAGTGAAAGAAATGAAATGTATTATTCTATGTGTCTATCCTGGGATACTTCAGTTATAAAATTTAGAACAAATTTAAAAATAACTAAAAACCTATTGAGTTAAATTTGACTCCTACACCATGTCAACATTTCAAAACGATTAAAATTTAGAAATTTCATAATTTTAAATCCCTTGCCACAATTTTTGACATAAAAATAACTCCTAAGACCATATCAAATGATGAGTAATAAGAACTTAAAAATAACATATAGATCCTAAGTATAATAAAATTGTTACCGAGATTATTATAATCCCTACATATTTTGAGAAACCAAAAATAGATCAATCTATCTTTGAAAATTAGAACCCCATAATTAGAATAACTAATTTTTTTATAACATAACTTTCCTTTAAGTCATGAGAACATCACCAAATATTGAAATGAAATTAAGAAGTCTCTCTCTTTGGAATGAATGTAATAAGTCTACTATTATATGGAAAAGTTTTTACAATTGGTACGGTAGCTTGTTCAATGGTTAAAAACATTATATATTTAACATATTTAGTCGTAATATATATTAATCCATGAAGAATAAACAATATTATACTATTTGATTCTTCAATAGACAAGTTGTTTTTCCAAATTTCCATTATGTCGTCTTCCTTCACATATATCTATATAAAATATTATAAAACAATGTTGATATCTTTCCATCAAAATCGAACTAAAAATTGGTTCATTATTTTTTTGAAAATCGGTAAAAGGAGGGTTTTGGTAGGGTCCCTTCCCTGTTACAACATGGATCTACTATCTAAATATAGCCATAATAATTTCAAGAAAAGAGAATATAGAACAACCTAAAACTAGCCCAAGAGTGACCTAAAACTAGGAAAAAACCAATATAAATCCTAGATTAGATCAACAAGAAACCTAAGCCAAAGAGGCTAGACATCTAGAATTTATATTGGGGCCACGAATCCTAGTCATGGTGGGGTGGAAAAAAGCATGTAGTATTCATTTTTTAACACTTTTCCATCTGTCATCTACTCCTTTTGAAGCTATTATGTCCACCTTCCCCAAAGATTTAGTAATCAAAGAGATTACTTTGTCGTTTTCTTTACCTACCAAATCAATTTTGGGTTATTCGGGGATCTCATGTCCCATGAGAATAATTCCGGATCTTTCAAATTAATTTCCACGATCTGATTTTCCACAAGCTTCGTTAACTGTGCTAATTAATTTCGGAGAAGGTAAATATTTTGAAAGAGAAGTGGGCAGTATTTCCACCAACATCCCCTGATAATTGTTTAGATTTTCTCCCACCTACTACATATTTAAATTTTTTGTTTCGTCTTCCTTAGAGACCACATTCGAAGGGGAGGCCATGAAACCAGGGGAAAATATATCTATCCTCTCACAATCAGGTGATGTTTCAACCTGTAACAACACAAACAACTCATGGTCGTTAGTCAAAGGGGGAATATTGGTCTATTTGAGCATCACAAGATTATCTTGCTTCATTTGCTGTGATAAAGGAATCCGTATATCCTTGCATCCGTAAGCCCCATGATTTTCTCTCCCACATTTTCCACAATAAAAAAGTGAGTCCTCATAGACGAATTTGTACTTCTAGACCTCGTCTCTAGACATCATGTTTATGGCCTTTGGAGGTGAAGAGCCAACAAAGACATTAATACACATCCTAGCTACAATGAGTTTGGACCTAGCTAACGTGGTTGGGTCAAGAGAAGTCAGATCCCCCATCTATTTATCTATTCCAGCTAATACATCCACTTCCCATAACTCCAGGGGTAGTCCAAGAATCCTTATCCACACAAGACAAGGACATGGAGTATGGGTTTTTAATCCCGGTCTCCCTTTAACAATGGAGAGAGTGGTTCTCCCATAGAACCAAGGTCCACCTTGTACAAAATGATCTAACTCTTCTTCAAGAGAGAATAAAAACAAGAATCTTTTTTCAAATAAGGAAAAAGTGTTGACTTGCCCAAAAATTTTTCATTTCTTTCTGATCTAGCTTGTTACTTGATCGATGTTTGGCCTAATCTCTAAAAAAAACCCCATCAAAGTTTAGTTCTACCTGCCACAAGCTCTGTTTACCACAATATATAGAAATTTCAGCTATGGAGTATCTTATTTCCATTTAGGCTTAAGCTTCTATAATGTCTCCTCTGGTTCTTTTATGAAAACCTTAAAGGCCCACGATCCTGGGATCTCCCCTGTAAGTTTCTCAACCATGCTCCTCTATTCTCTGCTACTCTGTTATTATTATTGTTATTTCTTATCCATAAAATTTTCTACCAATTCTATGACACCGAATGAAAAATTATATGATCCCATGATCCTCATGTACTGATTCGTGTAAAAATCAGATGAGTACAAGTGAAGTTATCCTTCAATAATGAAGGTTTAGGCACTTTTGTTTCCTTCATAGAATTTACAAAATTAGTTGGATAAATATTCTTAAACAAACTATTCAAATCTCCAAGAGAGTCTGCATATTTTCTGAACCATGCGGATTACAAATAAAATAAAATAATGGAACACCAGAAACTTTGTATTCATGAAATTTCAAAGGGTAATTAATACAAAACATGTATAAATTGGGTATACAAAAGAGTAGAATAGAATATGACATGCTTCATAGTAGCATTCCGACTCCGCGAACAAAATTATCCCATCAATCTTTATTTTGCATAATTAAACAGTGGACAAATGTGCCATGAAAAACTAATCATAATTGGGAGAGGGAGCAGTAAATTGGTGTCAATTAGGATATACATGGTTTCACTACTTGCTTGATGGCATCAACAGTTTTGTCATTGGTCTTGAAAGACTTTACAAGAACATTGTCGCTTATACCACTTGCAAAGAGATCAATGGGAAAACACACAGTCCTTGAATTGGCACTCTCGAATGCACATAAAGCAATGGCCTCCTCATTATAAAACTTGTTGAGTTTAAAATGGAGGAGACCTTTTTGAAAGATGAATAGATCACCTACCTCAACTATCTAACCACCATGGATTCTTCCTACCCACCATGGATTCTATCTAACTACTATGGAGGTTTTATTAAATAATGTTTCATGCGGGTTTATCTCCTTCTAAAATAACGTGTCCGGGAGGTTTGTACTCACCTCAGAGACTTACATTCTAGTGATTTCCTAAAAATAAGATATTCTATACTATTGGCATTATGGTATGAGAAGATATCAAATAAAAATATCAATATAATCAAGTTATCCTCTATCAACATGTAATTCTTAATTTTAGAAAGGTAATACTATTTTACTTAGGTTGTATTTTATTGTTTTCTATAAAATTTACATATACATTGTTTTTCCATCTCTGAGTACACAAATCCTAATTTTATAAAAATGGTATGTCTATTCCAAAGAACCTTATACCAAGATCTTGGTACCCTTACCTGTCTCCTAGTAACTAAGGTATTAACACACTTATTGATAGCAGAAGACAAAGAATGATTCAATGTATTAAAAAAAAGAGCAGAGCCCCAAATATAAAGGTTGTGGGAGGAAGGAGGATAGTTATAACTGTCCATCAACAAACACTGTATTAAACTAAACTAATGCTAACATTCCCCCTTAATACATTGTTTCTACATATGTACCCCCTAAACAAATCAAACTTCACCTTGCTAAGAGGCTTGGTGAGAATATCTGCAACCTAAAAATTAGTAGGGTAGTACTGAAGCTGAATTTTATGGTTTAAGACCTGTTCACGAATGTAGTGACATTCGACCTCAATATGCTTTGTTGATTCATGAAAAACATGATTCTTCACAAGCTTCAACACACCTTGATTGTCACAGTGAATGATGGGAGGTTTCTCTTCAGGAATCCCTATATCTGCAAGAATGTGACGTAGCCAAATCACTTCACACATAGCTCCTCATGTGGCGCGGTATTTAGCCTCAATGGATGAGAGAGAAACAACAGTTTGCTTCTTTCTAATCCATGAGATAGGTCCAGATCTGAGATGAAAAACATACCTTGAAGTGGATTTCCTGTCATCAACGAATCCTGCATAGTCCGAGTCTGTATATCCCTGTAAGAAGAACTGAGTGTACTTCTGATACTCTAGACCAAAGTCAACTGTACCTCAGAAATATCTCAACACATGCTTTGCTACTATCCAATGACATTTCTTTGGCTCCTGCATAAATCTGGTGAGATAGCTTAGTGCAAAGCAAAGATCTGGCTTGGTATAAGTCAAGTAAATGAGACTCCCCACAAGCTACCTGTAGTGAGTGCCATCTACCTATGGTGAATCTTAGAATCTAGATAATTGCAAACCTTTTTTGCATAGGTGTGGACATTGGTTTACAATCTAACATTCCATACTTCTCTAGGAGAGTCTTGGCATATTTCATCTGGGAGACGAAGATATGATTCTTCTTTTGCCATATCTCTATGCCAAGTTAGTAGTGAAGTAGCCCAAAATTTGTCATGTCAAAGGATTTCTTCAGATCATTCTTTACATCATCCACAAGATTGTCAGAACTTCCTGTGATCACAAGATCATCTATGTACAAAACTAGAATAACAATCTCTGTTCCTACCTTTTTGATATAAAAATTTGTGTATGAGGGGCTGCTAGTGAATCCATACTGCAATAGGTGATCATCAATTTTTATATACCATGCCCTAGTTACTTGTTTGAGTCCATAAAGTGACTTTATCAGATGACATAAATTTTGTGGTTGATGCTCCTCTACAAACCCTTTAGTTTGGGCCATGTATGCTTCTTCTTTGAGATCACCATTCAAAAAAGCACTCTTGACATCCATCTGCTGAATTTTCCATCCATTTTGTGCTACCGGTGCATAGACAACTCTGATGGTTTTTATATTCGCAGTGGGTGCAAAGGTCTCGTCATAGTCAATTCCTTCTTGCTGAGCATAACTCTTTGCAACAAGTCGTGATTTGTGTTTGTCGATTGAACCATATGCCTTATATTTTGTTTTAAAAATCCATTTGCAACCAATGGATTTCTTACCTAGAGGTAGATCGACAAATTCCCACATCTAATTCATAAGTAAGGAATCATATTCAACATTCATAGCCTGTTTCCACTGTGGTTGGTCTAATGCCTCACGAATAGTGTTAGGTTCGGTGCTATCAAGAAATGAACTCATGAGTGTAAAATTTGCCTCATGTCTGGCTTGACTTCGTGTTCTGACTCCCGTAGAAGTACCTGGAAGTGAGTTAAGGTGTGCATCCCCAATACTATTCTGGACCCATTTTGGACGTTGGTGTTGTTGTTGCTGATGTGAAGATGTGTTTTCTAGTGTGCCTAGATCAACGAATAAGTCTCCACTCAACTCTTCTTCTCTCTGATAAGAATCATCTTGCCCATCATCTGGATGTGTGAGCAATCAATGTGATGAGGTTGGTACTGAATCTCCATTGTGTGGTAGGGAGTCAAAGGATGACTCATCACACACCACATCTTGACTCTCGTAGATTTTCTTTGTCTCAAGATCCATGAGATGATATGCCTTTAAGGTAGTACTATACCCCAAGAAAAGACATGGCAATGTATTTGGATCGATCTTCTTTCTTTTCACATCTAGAATATGCATATATGCAGTACAACCAAAAACTCTCAAATGATAGATAGAAGGTTTATGACCAGTCCATACCTCTTCCGGTGTCCTATTCTGCAAGATCTTCGTGGGTGCTCGGTTGAGTAGATACATTGCTGTTTGGACTACTTCTGCCCAAAAATAATCCTCCAAATTGTCGGTGGAGAGAATACAATGAGCCATCTCCATGAAATTCTTGTTGTGTCGCTCAGAAATCCCATTCTGTTGGGGAGTATAGTGTGGAGTTAGATGTTGCTGAACGCCATGCTACTTTAGGTATGATAAGAACTTCTTCGATACAAATTCCCCCCCTTGATCTGAGCGGAGGAGAAGGAGAGGCTTCCCAGACTACCTGGTGGCTTGCTGGTAAAAGGTTTGGAAATTAGCAAATGCCTCACTCTTCTTCCGGAGAAAATATACCCACATTTTCCGTGAGTAATCATCAATGATGAGCTGGAAGTATTCAAAACCTTAGAAGCTGGCTTTAAGGGGTCTGCATAGATTGGTGTGTACAACCTGAAGATTCTCCGTAGAATGATAAGAGCTCTATTTGAATGGACCTCTGTGTTGTTTTCCCGCAAGACATCCCGTGAAACAAGTAAGGAATGGGAGAGTGGAGGAAGCCCTCTTACCATTTCCTTGGCACTGAGCTGATGCAGAGCCCTGATAGAAAGATGACCATATTGAAAGTGCCATAGTGTAGTGGAATCCACTGTTGAAGCAGAGAGAGCAATGTTAGATGAAGTGACCACGTCCAGTGTAAATAGATGGCCCTTCATAAATGCTCGAGAAATAACTGAGTCTCCCTGGGAAATGATGTAGGACTTGACCCCTTTATGAACAAAGAATTCAACCCGCATTCGATGATTAAGAAGATGAATCATAGACAAGAGATTTGAGGTCAAACCTGGAACATATAGCACCTTCATGAGTGTACATCACCAATCCCCGCCACAATATACTCTTGATTATCTGCGATGATGATGTGATCTCCAGTGGACCGGTCACGAGGGTATGGAACAACTTCTTATTCCCAGTCATGTGTTTGCTGGAACCTAAATCAATCAACCAGACACTTTCTGATGGCTACGAAGTCTGTGAGACTAGGATAATGTCCGAATGAGTTGTTTTTGAAACCTTGTCATCAGAGGAGGCATCCTGCTGAGTAGTAAGATGACCCTTCTACCTCTGATTATGAGTACGCCTTTGAGATTTCTTGGAATATCCTTGGCCAGAAGTGCTCTCTTCACTAGAGTTTCCATGCTTGTGATTGTTTTGATAATAGTTCGTAGTTGTGTACAATCGATCTGCCTTGTTGTTCTGCTGCTTCTAGGGTGGCTGCTATGGTGGCCACTGAGAAGGTTGCTACTGTGGATGCTGATTCTAATTCTAAGGGGTTGACTACCCTTTCCGAGGCTTATGCTTTTTCCTCGTAATGAGATCCACGTCTTCGAAGGCTTCTTGAACATTCTGAATGGCTTCTTCCTGCGGGAGATAATTCACTAGTTTGGCAAAAATCACCTCCTATTGAGCCATGATCAACATGGTGATCAGTTTCTAAAACCGGGATGGAAGAGCTCATAAGGTGAGTGGGAGTAGCAACTTTTTTGTCCACTGGTTCATCGACAGCAGAAAGTTCTGCGAGTAACTCGGCCACACGCCGTAAGAAGGCTTCGACTAATTCGTGATCATGCATACTCATTATGTGAAGCTTTTTCTGAAGATGCAACATCGTTGTCAAATTCTTGGCTTCATAGATGGTACACAATGTGGCCCATGCCAGTAGAGGAAGTGGTTGCTTCCCGAATGTGAGGTTGAACCTCATCAGAAAGGCTTAGAGTGATAAGCATTAATTCTTTTGCATCAGCCTTTTCATTCTTAGCCAACAGATCAACGTCTTTGGGAGGGGCGTTTGTGCCAAAAATGATCCCCCAAATATCTTCAAACTGAAGAATCATGTCCATCTTGGTTTTCCATGCGAAAAAATTTGGCCCTTTCAAGAGTTGGGCATTGGATAGCAATATTTTTGGAGCAGACATTGTTGGTTGTTGCACACTACACTTATCGCTTTAGGATTCTGATCAACGTAGGATTATTGTCTACTTCAGATATGCACCCAAATGCTAGACAAAACTGGTCACAATGCATAGCACATCCACACCTTCCAATGCCAATAATCACCAGGTCTTCAAATCACCACGTAATTATTCTTACATGAAAAAGAAATACTACCATTTTTCTACTTTTAGGAAAAATACAAAGAATAACTTTTTCTTTGCTTCCAACGCAGCAACAGATCACTGCACACTAACATCCACTTCTCTAAAGACATTTCTAGTAAAATTTCCACATAAAAATGGAGTTGTGATTTCTCCTTCAGGCAGGTCTACTATACACAGGTCATCAATCACTGGATAAACTTCCATGCAGGCCCTCCCCATGTTCTCAGGTTTGGTCACTGGCTAAAGAATTAATGCCACGCCACATGTCCTAGATAACTCCAAACAAATATGTCAAAGAGCCACGTCCAAAAGTATCCAGGTTTCCAATGCTGTAGGTTACTTTAGTCTTCACATGCCAAAAGAGAAACTCTGCAAGTCACTCTGATACGAATGATAATAGAAGACAAAGAATGATTCAATGTATTCAATTTAATGTATTAAACAAAAGAGCAGAGCCCCAAATATAAAGGCTGCGGGAGGAAGGAGGACAGTTATAACTGTCCATCAACAAACAATGTATTAAACTAAACTAATGCTAACACTTATGAAGTGTTGTTTTACCCGAAGATAGATTCGTATTGAATTCAACACCAATATTGTCTCAGGATACCTAAAGAGGTGGAAAAAACACTTCCTAACCATGTGCTATAGAGAAGAGCACCATAAGGGAATTTAAAACTCTCTATTGGAAAAGATTTGTCTCCTCACCGAAAAGGAATAACAGAGTGAGGCACTATATAATCACATGGTAAGCTATAAAGGATGAGTTTTTGAATGAAAAAAAATTGATATGGAATATATTATGTATTTCCATAATTGGAGCTTAAGTGGAAGAACATTACAAACACATTTGTATGGTTATGAATTCTTACTACTTATGCAATATCTATGAAAATTGGTGGAATTCTTGACAGTGAAAAAACCCCAAAATAAGTCCAATTCCAACTTCAACAACTCCAAACCCACTAAAAACCACTCATAAGATGTGCAAATCCATTCCCAAAGTGTCGCTACTCATTGTAGTTCATCCTATAAGTTCTCTGGTTGTGGTGTCATCAAAAACCTAAGAGAATGGAGAACCACCATATAAGGTTTCCATCGAAGCACAAATAAATGCCATGACCATAACTCTATTGGTTTTTGTATACACCTCATTTTTTATGCTTTCCAACATTTTATCTTAAGAAATGGCTATTGAAGCAGTATCCTCCTAATAAGTCACCTTAAAGGGCCTATTAGGATTTGTGTGTGATCATACATGGTCACATGGGGTAGACCACAAAATTATAGATAGGTTGATATGATGACATATTTTCCTTATCCTCACTTTATTCCCTCTATGGTTCAGATTTTATTTTCTCTTATGACCATTTTTCTCATCACGTTCACTTTTTATCAATCATTTCCTATCTTCTTATTAATTTCATTCATCTTTGATCTATTTCATTGCCTTGATCTTTCTCCGACTTCCACTCCCCATTTATTTCCACCATTTAGCCTTAGGTTTCCTCTAACACCGATGCAATATCCCATGGATGATTGTCATTACAAAAATTCATTCAAGTCGAGCATATATGCTTGGTCATTCTAGTTATTCTATTGTCACTTATTAATCATTCTAAGCACTTAAGTCTACTTTCATAGTGGACATTTACACACATAATTGCATATAGTTATTATAATTATGGTTGCGGAGCCTCCTATTTTGTATTTGGGTCGCCACAATGAATTATAAATGTAGGTATTTTTATTTAGATTTCCCCTTCTCCACCCATAGATACTATCTCTCACAATTGTTTTCTTTGGAAATGACCATTCATCAATGGTTGAACACTATAGGTAACTATTTCTTACCCTTATGTTTACTTGGTTTATTATTTTTTACTGTGTTGATGGTTGTTCATTCATTCTACAGATTAGGGTATATCTATGTTTGATTTATTTTATGCCTTTATCTTATTATGTAGTTCCCCTTGGATTTATCCATATATTGATATCCTATTATTCTAAATCCGTCTAGTGCAGCTTTCTTTATCTTATATATAGGCCTTGGAAACCTATATCTACCTTAGGGATAGCGATACCATCCTCTAGATTTTGCAAAATTTACACTCCTTGAGAATGTTTGGTAACTATATCTTGTGTGCAGGAATAGATTTTATCCCAAAGTTTTGAGAAAACTATTAGGGATCCATGTTATATCATCATATACTATGAATCCATGTGTCTTATTCTACCCTAGGTTAAACAAGATTCAACCTAATTTTTCATTTTCTCTATATTTCATACACAATAACAAAACTACATTAATTCCTTATGAGAGTTAATCTCGTTTGTAATTCATTTTTCTTGACACCATGTTATCAAACTCTATAAAAAAACGTACATAGTTTATAATGTAGTTTATCTTACATAATTCACAATTTACCCTTCCTATCACTATCAACCTCCATGTTTATCTCCATGAATGAGCCTATTAAGAATATGAAAAAACCACTTTCTCTACGAATGATTCATTAGATCCTCATCAACATGTTCAAAGGTCCTTAATAGGATCTTAACACTTTTAGCATACATCAAGACTTAAAATTTAAATAATGATCTTCTCATCTATGATCACTTCCAACATGAACATACCAATTTCACCTTAACTCTAGTAATGATCTTCCATACTCTAATCATCGTATCCACCATTAAAATACCAATTATATCATATATGAAAATTACAATTACACTACCAAGCATAACTATAAACATTCTCATTTTCCTGAGAAGATCATCCATGCCACAGCTAGACTCGATGCTATTAATCTTAGTAGATACCTATTTGATTCCATTTACTAGTAGATATTTTTTTCTCGATTTCATTCTGGCCAATAGTATTGACCTATGTACTTTTAGCATGGCCAAATCTTGTAGAGAAAAATGACTATCTTTTTCTTTTCTCACTTTTTGGGGCTTCTACCAATGTGTGCCCCTCTCTCACCTCAGGTCCTGGGGAATCTATATGTTCTTACATTTTTCCTTTTCCAAATACTAATAACCTCCTAATTTCATCACATTCTTACAATTGATGCATCTTATGATTATCATTATGCTCATCCTCTAGCTTGGGTACATCTCCTAATTCCTTTTATCTCTATTTATCCAACACTATAATCAATAACATTTAATCAATAAATCAAACAAATCCAACTCTAATAAATATTTAAAGAATAAAACTCTTCCATCTAGAATCTTTGAGACTATATTATTCTCCTTATTATCTACTTCATCAATCTAGTCTTTCAATATATTCTTATCATTCTCGAGACTCTACGACCATTGTGTCCTATCCTTGATACTTTGGTAATATATATATCTATACTTATAGTCCTAACTCAATGAAATCACATCACAATTAATTAATTTAATCTATTTTTTCATACTTAGCGCATCTTCCCATTGGTTTTCAATGTTATAAAATGTTTCTATCTACCCATTGGATATCATCCTCAATTCTCTCTACACGACCTTCATCTCATGGCTTCACAACTAGGTGATTTATGTCTTATTTAAATTATTATCTTCTAGTGTTTCTTCTTAGTCTTACTCTTAAAGTTACATGCAACTATAGTCTATTGTACCAACCATGGAAAATATGAGAGAATCATTAAGGTTAGTATGTGGTAGGTCTATTCCATTTGGTGGAGTTCATTATTTCTTTCCCATAATTTCATTATAACATTATTTATAACATTCATTGTTGAATTCAGGTGTTACATCGATATTTTTACACAGACTATTTCATGTTTCACTATTATGAAATGTGATGATATTTAGTTGGGGCATATGTATACACCTCATTTTCATGCTTTCTAACCAATTCTATTGTGCATGTGATATAAATGCATTGAGAAAGTTCCTCAAGAGGCCTACCATGATAGGGATGCGATCAAATTTAGTCATGTAGGCTACACAACAACATTTGAGAGATGTCACTATTATGTCATGTAGTTATCTTATCCTCACTTTATTACCTCTCTTATTCACATATTGTTTCCTCTTATTTCAACAGCTTGTATCATTATGTTCACTTTCTTACACTCATTTCAACACTTATTGTTTCTTTCTATCATCCTGAACCTTTGGTATTTCATTTATTATTCTTTGGCTTTCACTCTCCATTGTTTTCCACCATTTAAGCTTAGGTTTCCCCAATGTTTGACAAAAATGTCTATCAAATATTTTTTTGGATTGGTCGTTACCATGGTAGTGGCCATCACCGAAGAGTGATCATATCGGGTATATATAATTGGTCATTCTAGTTTTCTATCATCCGATATTCATTATTCTAAGAACTTCACTCTACTTTCACATAGTAAATTTTATAAAATATTCATATGTTAGATTTGGATGTTTTTAAAGGTTCCCGCTTTACACCCGGTCACCATAGTGAGCTAAGACTAGCAGAGGTCTCCTTCTTGAGATTTCCTTTCTTCATCCATAGTGATTCTATTTGGGTGTTTTTTTCAAGGGGATCATGCATCAAGGGTCACACCACAAAGTTAGTACTTCCAACCCTCCTCATCACTTATATTTGTTTATTGTTGTGTGGATGGTTAATCATTTATTTCTATATATTAGAGTATATGCAAGTTTTCTTTTATCTATTTCTTTTTCTTATTATGTTGTGCCCCTTGGAGTTACCCATCTCTTAAACTAATAGTATTCTTAATCCTAGTAGGATGCCTCTATTTATATTAGCTATAGGGCTTGGAAACCTATGGCTCCCTTAGGTTAGGGCTACTACTCTCTAGAATTACGACACTTGCATTTCTTGAGCACCTTTGATATCTACATCTTATGCGTAGACCTAGATTTGATCCCCTACATTTGAGAACATCGTTGGGAGTCCATATTAGCCCATCATATAGTTTCCAACCCAGCTATACTAACAAAGATGCCAAGTCATGTAGCTCCCAAACACAAAACACCACTTTTGGTAGTAGCTTTGGTACCTATGATTTTAAAGAAAATGTTTTCCTAAACCATGTTTCTGCTTTCTCAAACAAAGATAAGAACCCTATCAAATCTCTAACATTATCAGCTTATACTCATATCAATAAGCTTCATATAGAGCCACGAAACTAGCACTAGAACCTCCCACACCGACTAGTCATACCAATAGGAATTCCATGCAACGCCCATGGAGGTAGGGTTTCTCCAAAGTTTCACATTTTTAGGGTAAAGTCATTTTTAAGGTTACCTCTATTTTATAAATGATCAACACTGAAATCGAACTAAAATTGATCAATTCTTATCCCCTCAAATTTTCCAGCCATTGAAATAATTCTATGATCTCACCACCTTACAAGGAACTCTTCGGAGCTCCGTGTCACTACACATATTTGTTGAACCATACGAAATACCAATAAAATAAAATAATGGAACACCGCAAATTTTATATTTATGGAATTTCAAAAGGGGAATTACAAAACATGTAGAAAGTCATGGGTATACAAAAGAATAGAAAAGAATATGGCATGCTTCATAGCAGCACTCCGAGTCATTGAACAAAAGAATACCATCAATCTTTATTTTGCATAATTAAACAATGGAGAAATCATAGAAATGTAAGCAGTCATAATTGGGAGAGGGAGCAGTAAATTGGTGTCGATCAGGATATACTTGGTTTCAACGCTTGCTTGAGGGCGTCAACAGTTTTGTAGTCGGTCTTGAAAGACTTGACAAGAACATCGTCGCTTATACCACTCGCAAAGAGAGCGGTGGGAACAGACACAGTGCCCGCATTGGCGCTCCCGAATCCAGATATAGCAATGGCCTCATCGTCATCGAACTTATTGAGTTGAAAATGGAGGAGACCTTTGGGAAAGACGAACACATCCCCTCCCTCGAGTGTCTGAGTGAAAAGCTTGCCTGTGGTGTCAACGAACCCAACTTCAAGTGTTCCGTACAAAACTAACAACAGTTCAGAGGCGCGAGGGTGAGTGTGAGGAGGGTTCACTCCGCCTGCGGGGAACTGCAGCACCGCCATCGACACGCCCAGCCCCGTCACACCCGGAAACTCTGCCATTGCTGCCTTTGTCACTTTCGCTGTCGCCTGCCCCGTCAAATTGTTGTTTCCAATCTCTCGGAATCCTCTGAAGGTGAAGAAATTCTCATCCACAATTACACTCCCGGAGCCAGTCACAAAATCAGTGAGGATATCAGGATCTGCTGCCTTTGTCACCGTCAATACCATACCCAGAGCCAATGCCATAATCATCCACGCTCCATTAATCTCCATCTTTTTCTTTTTACAAGAAGAAACTAGAGCTGTTAATGAATTGGTGTGAATTTCAGTGTTCAGGATCGCGTATTTATATTCATTCTCTGCTCTCTTTCAGCCGGCTTTTCTCCCTGGGTTCATCGCCCCTACTTCGATCCCACCGCTCCATGATATATATATATTGATTCATTTCCAATAAATTAAAAGTTCTTTATCGAACCTGTT